>QKWP01000550.1:110514-176012 GCA_003550325.1 Gigaspora rosea
TTTTTTTTTTCTTTTTAATATTTCATGTGTAGCGTTTCGATTATATTTTAGACAGGTTAATTCAGTCAAATCCGGATTGAGTCTATACTAGATTATTTAAAGTTAGTTTTGGGCGCATCCTTAGTCCGTTATTTAAATTCTTTGACCAATCCAAAAAACGATCTCTGGTTCGAATATTTGAATTCTGGATTAAATCCAGATAGCTATTTGTAATTACTATATTAAAATGCTCACAATTAATCATTTAAAATTATTATAATTACACAAATTTAGCGATTCAATAGTTTATTAATTAGAAGATGCAAATACGTCATATTTATGTCATAATTGTTTTTACTTGATTTTGATATCATCTTTGTGCAATTGTATCATATTTTGCGCAATAAATTTTAATAGTTATTAATGATTTATCAAATATAATAAATATCTGAAATATCACTAAAATCCAAAAATTCAGCTTGGTTGAATTATCTCATCTCACACGAAGTCATATAAATGCGAAATGTATACTAGGCTTAACTCGCATAAAGTATATCTCGCTCTAGAAATAATTATCATAATATGACTTAGTTCCCACGCTCTAAACATAAATTTTACTGTACCCAAATAGCTTAAATAAAAAAGTAAAATAATAGAATCCATAGTTGTGGTTAAATTCTGAATACGAAGAATAACACAAAATGGGTAAACCTGCACCAATGGCTATGCAAATGAAAATAATTAGTATGGAAAGTTCAAGTAAAAAAGATAGGCATCTTACAACCCAAGCCCAATTACTACGAATTGATAAAAGTTTTTTAAAAAATTATAAAAATTCGAATTTTAAATAAATAAAAAAATCATTTAATTTATATATAAATTCTTGTCTGAATTCTTTTTTGCTATTAGCATTTAGTGTACAAAATGTCTTTGCAAAATTTCTCTAATGATGAATTATTGCTTAATGAAGAATCTTCTTGGTTGTCAGATAAAGAACTGCTCTTATTATCTGATGAACAACGGCCTTTATTATCGGATAATGAACCATTATACTTAGATGATGAACTTTCCTTGGATGATGAACTTTTTGTTGATAGCAGACCTTCTTCAGATAAAGATAAAGATCCATGTAATTCCGCTCAAATTACAATCTCGCAAGCATTAAAATTACAAAAAAATAAAAGAAAAATTAGTAAGAAACAAAATAACAATACGAATAAAAAAACCAAACCAGGAAAAAGCTGGGTATGGCGTTATATGTTAAAAGACAAAGTTGTTAAAAAAATTAAATGCCGTGCATGGATTGGTGATGATAATAATCTTCAACAGTGTCCAGCTACATTCGAATTAACAACAAGTACTACAAATTTAGCTGGTCATCTTCGAACTGAGCATAGATTAAATCAAACTGGTTCGTTATTACCTTTAAATGGTAAAAGAGAAACAACACGATTACAACCTGTTAAATTAGATTCATCACAGCCCACATTATTAGAGTTAGTTACTCGCAAAGTACCATTGTCAAAAAAAAAACAGGAAAGAATTACCTCTAGAATCTTGGCATGGTTAATTGACGATATGCAGCCTTTTAATGTTTTAGCAAATGAACGATTTCAGAATATCTTATATGAAGCAGAACCACAATATCAATTTCCGTGTGAAGATATATTTAAACAAAAAATGTTTAGTTCAATAGAGTATTCTGAAAATAGCCTAAAAATTTTAATTAACGATACATTAGAAAGTTTCGCATTTACTACAGACTTATGGACCAAAGCTCACAAACCCTATATCGGAATTACTGCACATTGGCTTTCTCCTGAATTCGAAATGCATAAAGCTTTACTTACAATTGAAGATTTTCCATATCCGCATACATCAGAACACATTGAAGATTGTTTAAGAAGAGAATTAGCTAAATGGGATTTAAGTGACAAATGCATAGCAGGTGTAACTGACAATGCGAGCTCAATGGTAAAAGCATTAAAAGATATAGGGATCTTACATATTCGATGCACAGCTCATACCATTCAACTAGGAATAATGGATGGTTTAAAGTATGCAACCGACCTTATAACTCGTGCAAAAGCTCTTAACTCATTTATTGCAGGAAAAGATAAATATAGAGAAAAATTACGGTCAATACAACTTGAAATTGCTAAAACAAAAAACCCACTAACCACTAATCAAAATGCTTCGATTTTGGATCCAATTTCAAACGATACTACAACGAGGTGGAACTCCACATATCTTTTACTAAATCGGCTACTTGCACTTTATGAAGCGATAAAAAAGCTACAGAGCGATCTTGCAAAAGATAAAGAAAGAGATGTTAGAAATAATGCTAGAACGCTTGAAACCTTACTTCTTAATGATGATGATTTGTTAGGAATTCAGGAACTTGTTGAATTATTAGCTCCATTCGCACATGTTACAACTATAGTAGGCGGAGACCATTACCCTACTCTTTCAATGATGCTACCATTAGTTAAAATCTTACAAGAACACCTATTTCAAAAAGAAAGAACTCTTACACACCCAACTATATGCGAAGTACGGGATGAAATTGAGTTGTCATTTGGTGAACGTTGGGAAGAACCAGGAATAGACGGATATATCGCAGCTATGTTGGATCCAAGATTTAAAGATTTAAATTTTGAGCCAGAAAAATTTGAATCAACAAAAAATGAATTGCAGCATCGAATGAAAGAAGATATTAAAAATAATAATTATTCTTCAAAATACTTACCTAACAATGATTCATCTACTTCATTATTAAGCTCACTATTTGAAGACACCTCTCACCAATCGTGTCCTGTCGAAACAGAACTTAAAATTTATTTTGACATGCCTAAAATGGTTAAGTATGATCTTTCCGATCCTCTCTATCAAGATCAAAACCCGTTAATCTTTTGGCATAATAACAAAACAAGTCTTCCTTTAATGGCATATCAAGCACGACGGTTATTATCTATTCCCGGAACCTCAGTTCCATCTGAGCGCTTGTTCTCTGATGCCGGGAATATAGTTACTGAAAAACGAAATCGCCTTCATCCTAACACAGTACATGACTTGCTTTTTCTAAAAGAAAATCAACAGTGTTTTAACCCTTATCCTGATTTAGAGTAATTTTTTTAAAATAAATTCTTATCTGGATTATAATAAAAATTAAAAGTCCTGTTATCAAATATATAGTTTATACGGTTAATAAAAATTAAATCATACATACGTAACCCTATATCTGATATAGGTATTTTCATTGAGTACAAACTTATAAAATCGGCTAGCCGATTTTAGAAAAAATCGACCGACCGAGTCGAAAAATCGGCTTAGCCGATTTTTTTAATTTCGACTGGGATCACTAAGTGAGACGCATCCAATAATACCAAAATCATTTCATTTGGATCACTGGATCAATAGTTATTCGCAAAAAACTATTGATTTTATAGTTATTTTATAAGAAAACATAATAACTAATAGTATTTGGCTAGTAACTTTTGATCCAGTAATCCAAATGAAATGAAATTGGTACCATTTGACTTCTTTCACCGAGACGAATCGAATGGCACCAAAATCTTTAAATTTGGACTACTGGATCAGTTTTTAGACAATTTTTTCTAAAAAAATTATGTTATATTTTTTTGACTCCCCTATTTAAGAGGGAAAACGTTATATTTTGTCAGACCCTCTCTCTCCCCTCTTGTATAACTTTATTTCTGGATGATCTCTAATAAATTAAAAAAAATTTAAGTATAAGCTTTTTTTTTGTTTTTTTTTTTTAGCAATCCTGCTTTTATTATTCAGAATATGAGTATACTACTCTAGGATATTAGACAACTGCCTATAATTCCTTTCCTATCACAATAAAGACTTGTTCAGTTACCGAAGTACCTATACGCGATTTGCCGCAGTCAAGAATAGTCTCAAATTTTTAGTCTCCTAATGCATAGAACATCCTCAAATTATTACCAATAAGCTCTTACTAGCTTTGTTAGGATCGATCCCTTTTCTTAAAATATTTCTTTTTCATAAAGGACAAGATGAAAAAGGTAGAAAATAACAATCCACTATCAAGAAAACGAAGAGAAAAAAAACAAAAAACCATATAAAAAAGAAAAAACTTAAAAAAAGAGGCCAATTCTAACTTGGAAAAGAAAAAGAAAAAGAAAAAACAACAAAGAAAAAGAACAAAACTGACATAAACGTTTAAAAATTATATAATACTGTGCAAGGAATCGCTTTGCTTAGTATTATATATACATAAAAAGAAAGACTAAAGGAACATTTTGAAATTTAATTTCTGCAAATCTGTCTACTCTACTGTGCCACGTCCTGTTACGCATCCATTTCTGTTTATCCACCTGCATGCCTTCTTCCTGATTAGAATAAAAACAACAATACCGATTTTTGGAAGGGGTAAACTGAATTTTCTACTTTTTGTTAAAAATTCCAGAAGAAACAATTTCAAGCAAGAATATAATAGTGGGTGTATAATCAAATATGTTTTTGTAACCAAAAACCTTAAAGAAAGTAATAAAAAACTTATTTTCATAGTTCACCGCCTAGCTAAGCTATAATACCTTCATCGATAAAAAAAAACTTTTACCAGAATTTTTTGTACCAAGGGCACTCACTGCAAGTTATTTTGCACAACTGATGCTTCTGGCTTGCGTGCTAAATATACAAAAGAGTTTCCCAAAAATAAGAAAAAAGTTGACCTTTATAAAAACCAGTATTAATAGCTGCTTCGTCTTTTACTAAAAAAAATTTTTGCTTTTCTTATGTCCAGAAATTTGTACAAGTGATCAACAGGATGAGTTTAAGTAGAGTTTGTATAAGCTGTTTTTTTTGTAAATTAATAACATCTATAAAATTATAAATTAATTATCTAATATTAAAAGGTAGCTCACAAATATGCAAAGTTTTATAATCATAGTGCACTCTCTTGTAAAATCTATTATTTATTATGAAAATTAATAGAAAAACAACTAAATCAATTTGAACTTTTTTTGCTAACAAAGAAAATATTAATATATTATTATATAAAACTGAAATATTAACTGATTTATCAATTCTATATTTTTAAAATTATAAAAAAGTATTGTAAAAAAAATTTTATAAAAAATATCAAAATAAAATACAATATATATTATTTATAACTTGCTTATTCCTTAAACTGTATAGCGTACAAATTTGTATACTAAAATGTTTTTTGCCCTGTTTTTGTAGAATTGCGCCAAATTTTACTAAGTCACATACCCATGTTTTCTAAGATATATAATTTTTATCTTGCGAAACTTTCTTAATACTGCTCTGAAAATCAGCCAAATAGGGTTGACCGTCATATAGTCTTTGTAATCAAATTTAATAGTAAAAAAGCTACAGTCACATGACAATTATGAAAGATCTTCACAATCGTCATGTGGAAGTACCTTTTATATAATAATATTAAAATTGGCCAAAGATTCCCCATGATCAACTTCACAGAGTTGATTTTTGATACAACTCTGAAGAAAAAAGATAGTTTAAAAGTTCAGGTCTTATGGTATATTTTACGACCATCGTGTGAATTTATGCTCTTCGTTTGAGTTATATTGACTATATCATGCTACAATAGTGAAGCATCGTTATGTGGCTTGAACCTTTAAGAGTCATTATAACCAATTATAGCAAAGATTTTTGTGAAATTTTTTTCCTGACACTGATTTTTTTTAAAAATTATTTTAGCGTACAAATTTGTACGCTAAAATTTACAGTTTAAGGGATAAGATAGTTAATATATACATAGAAGTAAGTTAATAAATTTTTTTTAGTAAATTTTTTTAAATCAAAATAATTTAACAAAATTTTGATCAAATTTAATAAATTTTTTTAAATTAATTTTTTAAGTTTTTTAGTCATAGAACATGTCCTTTTATGGATATTCGAAATATTGTTCATAATAATTTAGATATCGATTATTCCTTTTGCAAAAAGTTGTTTTTATAATAATCTCAAATTTGTAAAAGTATTTATCTATTGTTTATTAAACTACAATTCCTTAAATTTTAAATTTAGTTAGTTCAAAAAAAATCTTCACTCAAAGTTAAAGTATACTAATCCTTGTAATATATAGCTTCTGAATAATTTCACAGCAACTATCTCTATAATAGTTTATTTTACTACTCTACTTTTTTTATAAATAGTTTGTAGTAGTTATTTTAACAATTTATACGTTATTTTAACAATTTATACTTTACCAAAGATTAAACAATCAAAAATTTTAAAAGCTATATATAAAAAATATCTGTTTTATACTTTTATTAATTCAGATATCTTTTTTTTGCCACAATAATAGAACTAAGCACACATGTTAAAACTTTTTCTTTAATTGTAATATCAAGTTTTTCTTTTATTGCAAATAGATCTGGTAGCACAATTAGGTTTGTATAAATTCGGTAACATGTTTATACTTGTATAGTATAGAATAGAACTTAAATATATTTGTTTATCATCTTTCATATTTTTTTTACCATGAGGTATACATGTTACTATTTCCTTTCCTTTATTACTAAAACAGGATAGCAAATAGCAACAATATGTCGAGGCTTTTTTTCTTAACATAAAAACTTTGCTCGTTTTATATGAAAAATTTAATAGCACAATTAGGCTTTTTATTGAAGTTGTTTTATGTTTCATGATTTGGTAGCTTATAAATAATACATTTTTTATTTTTATTGTTAACACAAACTGGAACTTGTAATTTGACCTGCAATTCATCATATAATGAGTTTATAAACATATAAACTTGAATGAAAGGTTGATTAGCATGTTGAACAGTATTCAAAGCATTTTATTTGTAATAACAAATCATAGTAATAATATACAATAGCTATATTGATTTGAGCAGTGTTAGTCAGTATTGTCACCGGACATAGTCCGAGCTATTTTGGGCGGACTTGGACAATTTCAAACATTGTCTGATATCCATGTCCAAATTATGTCCAAGTAATTAAATTGTCATCGGACAACGTCCACGCAATATTTGTCAGACATGGACATATTCAGACACAGATATTGTCCGATGTCTGAGTTTGTAATTAAAATAATTTATATAGTACAAAATTAGTAATATATTCACTTTAAAAATTTGCTTAACGTTAAGATCGTGGTTATTCATAAATAATATAAACAATATTAAACAGAACTCGAGATTCGAGTTCTGTAGCAAAAAAAAACCCCCGTTAATAAGAGTTGAAGTACACCAAACAAGAACTTGTAGACTGACTAATCAATGCTTTGTTGGGAGCTGCAAATGGTGCTGCACATTGTTGTGAAAGAACTTGTACAATATTCTAGTCCAAGCTGTAATAAATAAATTCAAAAAAGGCTTTTGAACATTATGTAAAAGCAGAAATTTAAAATGTCCGGAAACGATAAATAATGTTAGTAATTGTAATGAAATTAGAGTAGAGATAAATCACCAGATCATATCATGGTTAGTAGGGGCTATGAAGCAAGACTAACCTATGTATTAAAACGTTTTCTTGCTGTTCCTGTAAAGGGTTTGGTGCTTTTTTAATTCTTTCTCCAACTCTTTTTCCTGTTTTTTTTTTTTTAATTTCTCTTAAAGTATGTGTACCATAAAGCATAGGGCTCCAAGAAGACAATAAATTATTTCTTAATACTACTGAAACTCTTTACAACAGAAAGTAAAAGATGCCATTCATGAAGAATTATTAGAAGAGCGTGGGATAGAATTAAAATTGAACATTTAGATTCTATTTGAAGTCTGCTAAGAGAGTGGTAAACTTAAAGTATATGGAATAACTTAATACACTACTAAAATGAGCATATGCTAATATTAGATGGATTTGGTTGTGAAAAAAATTATCAAAAATGATTACAACCGATATAATACATCTTATGTTTGGTGTTAAAGCATGTGATCTTCAGAAAACCACAAAGATAAACAAGTAGAAATAAGGATGTTGATGATTGTATTAAAGAATTTCAACTTAAAGCCATGAACTATTGGAGTGCACGGTATACTACGTATATCAAATCTATACGTGGTATCATATAAAATTTATTATTAAAAATTTTTTTTGAAATGTTACATAACAATATCAATTACATTACAGGTATTTTGTATTCTTTAATTAGAACTAGTGTTTATTCTTTAACATGCAAGTTCAAATTTTTATTTAGATGCACAATCTTTAAATTGATTGCTTCGAATCCAAATTTTGTACAGGTAAATATTATGTTCCAAAGAACAAAATTACAATACAAAATTTATATTTTAGTTGAAAGAATCACCGTCGTAAAGCGGAATGAGTAGATAGTTAGGAATTTGATTTTAAAATTGAAGACCCGATTCAAATTTGTCTACAAAAATATTAAATGCAAACTTAAACATAACAAAAAAAGAAAGAACCAAAGAAAAACCTCGCATGCCTTATGTATACGGCCGCTTGCATGAAGCATATACATATGGGCGGATTTGATTTATATGATGATAGGTTGTTATATTGTACATTAGTAATGTACAATATAACAACTTATTATCATGTGAATCAAATCTGCCCATATAATAAATATCGCAAAAAGTTTGGTTGTATTCTTTATTAAATAAATCTATTTTCGCCAGTCTAAACTTTTTTGCTTGAGTTTATTTTTCCTCTTAATTTTTGCTAATCTGCTCCTACAAATTACCTCTAAAAGCACCATTCTCCCATAATTGATTATTTAAAAATAAGGGATTTATATATAACTTTGATTTACATAGTATACCGCGCATTCCAACAAACTATGTAGATGTAATCCAATGGGTCACTCTGCATACCACTTCAACTTTTATTATTGGCTTAAATAAAAAAATACGTATTAATTTAAATTAACTATATATATAACGTTAATTGTAATATAATTAAATTTTTGCTTAAGCCATATAACTGTCTGAACTGTCTGACGGACATGAATAGCTTTGTCTGAGTCCGGTCCGAGTCTGGTCCGGTCCAAGTCTGGATCCGGTCCGAATGATAATACTGGTATTAGCTATTTAAGTTTTTTTTTTTATCTAGATTGCCTATTAAGTAAGTATTAGTAATACCTTGTAAAATGATTAATTTATTAGTGATTTCTTTAGGGCTAGTTTGAGACATGCCGAGAGCAACAATATGCCTCTTAGAACTGTTAGAGTTCCTCAATAGAACTAGCAATGTCCGTGGCATTAGGACCCTGAACATCTAATACAGAAATCATACATTAGGGGGCTTTCAGAAATCAGCAAATTTCAGAAGGGTAGGTGTGTCAGCTGAAATATCAGATATAAACTTTTATAATTCTGACCAAAGTTACAAAATTATTTTTGACCAAAATTATAAGATTTATTAACAATATTTAATAATTAATAACTTTTAATTTACTGAATCAAATTTAATGATTTAATTACTAAAATAATCCTCTCAATAAGAAGATTCTAGCAAGCCAAAATCATTAAAATCTAATCACTAGATTCTAAGATTAGAATAGATATATATTACTATAAAAGTTTTTATAATTTATTAAAAAGTTATAAACCATTTATAGTAACACAAATTTATTCTAATCTCTGGATTCTGTAATTGGATTTTTATGATTTTGGGCTTGCTAGAATCCTCTCATTGAGCTGATCATTTTGGTAGTTAAATCATCAAAATTAGCTCAGTAGATCAAAAGTTATTAACAATTAAAAATTAATTTTCAATTGTTAATAACTTTTGATCTGCTGATCCAATTTCAATAATTCAACTACCAAAATGATCAGCTCAATAAGACAAACCTAAAATCATAAAAATCCAATTACAGGATCCAGAGATCAGAATAAATTTGTGTTACTATAAATAGTTTATAATTTTATAATTTAATAAATTATAAAACTTTTATAGTAACACAAATTTATTTCGATCTTAGGATCCAGTGATTAAATTTTAATGATTTTGGTCTTTCTAGAATTCTCTCATTAAGTTGATCATTTTGGTAGTTGAATCATCGAAATTGGCCCAGTAGATCAAAAGTTATTAACAATTGAAAAAAAATTAATTTTTAATTGTTAGGGCCGTGTCATTAATCACCTGATTATTTTTTATCAGAGGCCTACTCCTCTCCCTCTTCTTTAATATATAAATAATCAGGTTCCTTATATATAATTTCACTTTTTTTTACCCTCTTCTCCCCTAAAAAATCATCTAATTTTTGTCACTCCCCTTAATAACTTTTAATCTACTAGGCCAATTTCGATGATTTTACTACCATAATTATCAGCTCAATGAGAGGATTTTAGCAAGCCCAAAATTATAAAAATCTAATCACAGGATCCAGAGATCAGAATAAATTTGTGTTACTATAAATGGTTTATTATTTTTTAATAAATTATAAAACTTCTATAGTAACACAAATCTATTCTGATTTTAGAATCCAGTAATTAGATTTTAATGATTTGGGGCTTTCTAGAATCCTCTCATTGAGAGGATTATTTTAGTAGTTAAATCATTGAAATTGGCCCAGTAGATCAAAAGTTATTTACTATTAAATATTATATCTAACTTTTTAATAATTGTAAAATCTGATTGGCTGATTTGGGTATCAGGTGGGGGTGGGTAGAGTAGGGGTAAGGTGGGCTTATAGTAAAAAAAATCAGCTGATTTCTGAAAGCCCCCTTATACATTTTAGCAAAAATCCCTGAAATTTAAGAAGTAAAAAAACAATTTTTGTCAATTATCTTGGCATCCAGTAGTCCAATTTGAATAAACTTTTTTTTAAAATGAAGCTCTTAGTAAGGCGTAGGGATGGGCAAATTGGCATTTTTTCGTATAATGCATGCGCATAGTATGATGCATGCATGTTATATGCAGTATGATTATGTTCGAAGATAGGCCAAAACTAGATACAAATTTTATTTACCTGATAAGAAAAAAATATAAGAATACAAAAAAATGATATCTAAACCTATTTTAAATCATTTAATTTTATCCACATATTATACTATTATTAGTACAGTATTAATATCTACCGAATTAAAAGGTTAAACGATTAAATGATCCCTAATTATTGGTAACGAATTTATTTGTCTTAAAAATCGTTAAATATAAACAACTAAATTTAAATTATATTAATTAATTATCAATGTTTCTAAAAATAATATGTATATATTTAATAAATAACATATATCAAAATTCATTAATTTTATATTAGCAAAAGCTCATATATAATAGGCGTAAAGTCTTTATTCACTGCATATCTTTGTTAACAAATTTAAAAAGTACCTTAGTACCTTACATTCATTTACATTCATTTGACTGATTCTACGTACCAACATTTTCAATTTCCATCTAGAATGTCTTACACTCATCATTTTTAACACTATTTTGTTTCTATCCATCCTTTTTAGACCCTAATTCGTTTAATGTTTTTTATTATTTTTTTTTATTTATTTTTTTTTTTTACTTTTGTTTTTTTTTTGATACTAATTCCACTCGCATTTACCATTTAGAAGATTTCTGATAATTTTTTACACTCATATTTAAACTCCAATTCTACTAATGTCTTCCATTCGAATAAATTGATGAATGCTGAATATATTTTTAGCTTTGATTCTATATCAACAACTTCATTTTGATGGTTATTGCATTATGTTCATTTCGCTACCATTTTCCATTTTTCAATTCCATTAATTATGAATACTTTATGCCTATTTTTTTCAACTTCATCTTTTTAAACACCATTTTTGTTAGTATTTTCATTATTTATTCATTTTCGCTATCTATGTCATCTTCAGTTTCCAGCTCTGTTTCTGATTCAGATGATTCTATACTTTTACTTTCATTATTGCTTTCTATCAAATCATCTTCGCTGCTTTCATTATCATCACTATCGGGGTCCAATAATTCAAAATTATTATTTTGATTATCAGGTCTATTATTAAAACGTATTACTGCCTTTGTTATATCAGATGATTCTAACCTTGGGCATAAAAGTTTATAGTTACTGAATATATAGACTAGTTTTAATACACGTGATGGTGTTAATCGATTTCGTTTTTTATCATGAATATAGGAAAAGTCTGACCAATTTCATTCAGTAGCAACTGACGATGTTAGAATATTAAGAACTCTAGATGCAACTTCATATAACTCGAGTGATGATTCTTTAAAATTTCCCTCCCACCAAGCAATTAGATCTATTTTATAAACTGCACTCCAAGCCAACTTCAAATTAAATACACTAGTTCGAGTTTTGTATTGAAGTAATTGCCGCCAAATAATATCCGCTTTATTAGGGTAATATTTTTGAATAAATGCTGAAATAGTTGACATGCTATTGGCTGGAAGTTTTTTCCATAATGTTGTGGATCTAACAGATGTGCCACTGACATTACAGGTTGATATATCTTCTTCCACCAATTTTCCAATAAAGCTTGGTTTCTAGAACCTACTACAGGAAAAATATAAGCTAAAACAAAATAAGTAAATGATTAATAAAATAAATAATTACAATAAATCATTACATATTATTTGTTTACCGTCAGACTCTAATTGCTCATGGTACCAATTATAAAATAATGCTAATTTTGGTGTATCAGACTCAAAAATAGCAATACCTGCAACTAATTTATCTAGCACGGTTATTAAAAATTCAATTTTTTTCCAGAAATCCTCACTATTTATAGTATAACTAATAGTATTAGGAATTTCGGTATGATTATCATGTGCTAACTCTGTTATAGTTGGTTTAAGTGCAAGCTGATTTTGAACAAGAGAATTAAAACATGTTGCTGCCGACCCCCATTTTGTTTTAACAGGATATTTAAGAGATATTTATCGATTATATGAAGCCAATTGGTGTCATTTTAATACAGCCTTTGGAATTTGATGTTTTCGAAAATACATAACTATTATTTTTTGCTTTTTTAAATATATTCGCCCTCCATAGCAGCCTCATTATATCACCAACTAAAAGATTTAAACTATGTGCAATACAACCTAAAAACAAAATATCAGGATAATCTACTTCTAACAAACACTATACCTTTTTCATTGCTGAGGTGTTATCTGTAATAATCGCCGAAATCTTTAGTAAACCTACTTCAATTATTATTTTTTCTAAATCATTAGCAATCGCTTCACTAGTTTGACGTGTTTCGTTAGTTGGATGAGCTGCGTAAAATACTGGTTTTGGTGTTGTTAAAATATAGTTAGTCCAATGCTCATAAACTAAATTAGACCATCCATCTGATACGAGATACAGGTTTTTGCTATTATTTATTAAACCTTTAACATCTTTTTTAGTTTCATTATAGATATTATCAAATAAGCTTGTTGAAAGTTTTTTCTGACTAGGCAATCTAAATGCTGGTCGAGCTTGTTTCTACAATTTTTTAATTGGCTGTATTTCAGATAAAGATAAAAACAAGCCACATTGAAATACCGATCTCGCAAATTCTAACTCGAGTGATTTTTGTTTTATTTTAGAAATACGATCAGCCATAATATAATTTGTAATTCGAGCTTTACTTGTATTTCTAGTTACTTTTCATTAGATATAGATGATGTTGATGTAATTAAAGCGGAAGTAGACGGGGATGAAGTTGATGCAACCAAAGTAGATATAGATATTGATGCAGCAGAAGCTGGAATGTCAGGTATATCTATGGACATATCATCATCTTCTTCATATGAATTACCAAAGTAATTTTTTTTTTGCTCTGATGTAACTAGTTTACAGTTTCGAAAATGTGTACGAGCAGCTCTAAGAGAGTCATTAATTTGTTTTTCACAATATTTACATTCTCTTCTTTTTTGTTTAAATCCAGTTACATGTCCTAACTGAATAAAATTAGTCCATATTGGATTCAGGTCAGGCATTTTTTAAAAATAAAAGAAAAATTTACGGATCTTTTTTTTTTTAAAAATTTATTTACTAATTATTTATTTTAGAAAAATTTTAATTGGCTACTAGTGTTATAACCCCTGCTTCGCACAAGGACAAATATTTGCTGAATTGATTAGAAAAACTAGATTTACAACCTGTGTTTAGCACAGAAAATTAGACTCATTCAGAAAAATTCTTGATGAAAGAGATCGATGGTTATTTACCATTCTAATTCTAGCATCAATTAATTATTATTTGACCAATTTATTGGCAATACAGCATAACAAGTCCAAAACAAATCGTAATTGAATCTGCTGAGCAGATGAAAATTAACCAGCTTAGTAGATAAATCTAACCAGCCAGGATCGCCAGTATCGATTCAGGATACACCAATATACCATTACAAAAAAAATTTTTTTTAAAGCCTTCATAACCAGTTTTTGAGGATCAGGTGGCAGATCGGATTTGGAACAATCCCTTATTTAATAATGTAATAATACGATCTCAAATTTGTAAATCGTCTCATTAAATAAGTGAAAAAGATATGTATAATCATTAAGAGATTATTATAATTATAAATTAACAATTAAACAACTTAAAACTTATATCAAATATCTTTAATTGCCTTATTCCGTTATACATACTCCCAATAGCTTTTAGAATTATTTTGAATATATACACTTTTTAAAACTAAACTTTAGCTCTTTAAAGTATATAAATTAACTACGATGAGTTACTTGTAAATAAATTACCGGAATATCAAAATCCTCTTTGATGGCTTTTTTGATCTCTGCTGATTTTTGAAAGCCGTATATCCATCCTATTTAACTCCAACCCTATTAATATGACAACCTGGTTCAATAATGTTTCCCATCTTTGCTAATTTCTGTGATACTAAATTTTCGTATGTTGTTGGGTTTTTTTTAGTTTATTGTTTGAGTTATCAATCTAAAAATTTTTTTAAAACATTTTTTGCTGTTAGATCAGATCGAATTTCATTATTAAAATTATATTAAGGGTAGGGTGAACGGTTTTTACTAATTTTCACCCACCTTTCTGATTGGCTAGGATTATTTGCATGTCACCTTCTTTTAAAAATGTGATATCTTGGTTAGGGTTAGGGTTAGGGTAGAGTTAGAGTTAGAAGGTAACATTATACTAAAATTTTGCAAGGAATTTTTTTTGCTAGTGCGCAAAAAGTGATTTCTTAGGCGAGTTTTTATGATAAATGCAACTTTTCAAAAAATAGCGATTGTTGTTTTGATTGGCATGTTACACCTGATCTTGTGTTCTGATTGGTCAGATCGGCAAAAGATCGGCAAAGGTAGGTGAAAATTAGTGAATGCGAGTGAACGTAGATCAATTTTCATATGATCTACGTGATACTATAAGATTTTATATAGAAATTAAACACATGCCCCTGATAAAATTTTTTAGTGACCAATTTTAACAAAAATTTGGTATCACGTAGAATGAGCCCTTATTTTAATAATCGTGAAATTCTAGAACTCATAATATTTGAAAAAATCCACCTTCATATATTGATAAAAAAAACTTAGATAGACCTAAATTTACTTAGATAGCACAAGAATTTGCTAATTCTAATTGGTCAGATCACGTTGTTTACAATCCTGATTGGTCAATTACATAATTTCATATGATTACAATGTGATTACTATTAGAAATGATCTACATTCACCCACCCTTAAATTAAGTTAAAAAATGTTTATTATGCATAATTTCAAGAAAAAAATATTTGTTAGTGCGCAAAAAGAGTTATTTTGTTAGCGTATAAAGGGTGTCTTAGTTAAAATTTGAGTTTAATTTTTTTGTATTTCTTTTTAAATTATACCTGATTCTGAAATATGATTGGACAGCGAAATTTTCTAAGACGGTAATGCTAGAGCAGTTATACATATACTGTCAAACTATGCGCATATCCATGTGTATGATGCCCATCTCTAGTAAGGCGCATCTAACAAAAAAAAGTTCATTAAATTTTGATTACTGGATCAAAAGTTATTTAAATAAATATAGGTTGTTATTTTTAGCAAATTAGGTCAAAGTTGGCCAAAATCTAGTTATGACCTATATAAGAGATGTTCAGGGTCCTGTGGCATTAGTTTCATAATTTTAGGCTGCTTGTTCAGCAGAACTTTTACATTGAACACAAATGCAAGATTAACATAGTAATTTATATTATGTATTTACAAAGAGTATATATTTTTATTAAAATTTATTTTAAATATTTGTAATATTTAAGAATACATTAAATAAAATAAATTATTTGATTTCAAAAATTTTGTTAATTAATAAGGAGAAATGTATTTGTCACCCCTGCAACACCGTTTTTTGGCACGGGTTTATTTATAACTCAAAACTTTTCCTAAGATAATACCTATTGCACTTCTAACAAAAATGATCTTTTCACAATTTTGTATTAATTTTAATCCTATTTTGACCCTACCTCTAACCCTAACTTTTTTTACCATTTTACTGTATTGATATTTGGATAAATTATCTGTTTAACAAAATTATTATACGACAGAGTAAAACCTGAGTTGCAAAAAAGTAAAACTTGTGTTTATTATTTGTATCATGTAAAACCTGAGATAAATAGATAAAATCTAAGTTTAATAAACATAGCTGCATGAATCTGTGTTTCATTAAATAAAATCTGGGGGTTTTTTATTACATAAATAAAACCTAAGTTTTTAAAGTAAAACCTGGGTTTTTAAAGTAAAACCTGCTTTATAGTTTTAAGTTTTTTAAAACTTTGATCAAGGATATCTCTGCAACTGCTCAATCAAATTTGATTATTTTTTTTTATTTGAATTTCATGGATTTGTAAAATTCAAATAAAAAAATTTTTGCCAAATTTGATCAAGTGAACAATAAGATATTCTTGATCAAAGTTTTATCAAAATTTAAAACATCTATTAAATAAAGGGATCGCCTATTTCCACCATGGTAAATTGCTATTTCCATCATGATAGATCATATGATTTTACAAATTACCATATAATTCTGAAAATAAAATTAGATAAAAAAAATTTGTATTACATCCTTGCATAAAAAAAAAAATTATAACAATTATAACAAGATCGTTTTCACTAATACAGTAATATGAACAATCACGAATTGGTTAATTTATATGCTATGAACTCATTTATGTAAACTACTAATCTTGCTTATACATACTTAATTTTGTATAATACTCTTTTATAGATAAAAGATCTAAGATTAGAACTTTGAATCGGCAATTGAGGTATATACCCTTTAACTCTTGCTATGTCATAATTTAGAACATGTACTGCGAACCACCCAATGTAAACCTGTCTTTAATTTTTCAAGTTGGTTATAAAGTCGAATACACTATGTATTATACTATATAACTAATCTTTCTTGCATTTGTCAATTTTAGTATTATATCCTTGCATGGAATGAAAGATCTAAAAATTTTAAAAATAATTGAATGAGAGTATGTACCTTCAACCTTAGGGGAGTAACAAAAATCAGGTGATTTTTTAGGGGGGGAGGGGGGTAAAAAAAGTTAAAATTATATATAAGAACCTGACTATTTATATATTAAGAAAGAGGGAGAGGGGTAGGCCTCTGATAAAAAATAATCAGGTGATTAATGACACTGCCCTTATCTCTATACCTAATATAAGCAATGGAGTTAGACTATATGGTCTTTTTAGTAGTTTATAATATATATTTTGTGCATCAAATTGAAATTTGTGTCAGACCAAAAATTATAATAGTTTCATTAGGTTCATTAGGGTTAGGGTGAAGCCTTGTGTTAGAGTATGTATTAGCGGCATTATAATTATTTTGACTTGACTCATATTTTAATTTGACATACAACATAACTTATGTAAATTTGGAAGCAAAGTGTATTTTTTTAGTGAATATTATGTGTGTAAAGCCACTAAACTAAATAAAGGCTTCAATACATGAATCGCTAAAAGGTTCTATTTCACTCAAATTGAAATTTGTTAGAGTGAAGCCCTATATTAGGATAAGGGTAGGTATTAGCGGCATTGTAATTAGTTTGATTTGATTACAATATATGCAAATTTGGAAGCAGTGTTTTTTTTTAGTTAGTGAATTTCATATACATGTTAATGATATTGTAAAGGTCATACCAAATTAAATAAAAGTTTCAATACATGACTGCCCTATACTATGATATTTGAACTTTAACACTAAAAGGTTGTACACCAGTAGTGCACTAGTCGAATTTGAACAAAAAATTCCACGTGTTGAATTTTTTAAGTGGTTCTGAAATACAGACCATCTTAGTTGTGAATATTAACTGTCATTTATTTTCATTTTTAAAATCCAGACTTTACAATAACTAAGTTAAACAGTTCTTTATATTCTTATTAGAGAAGTATTATTTCGTCTAAATATTTTTTTTTGTATCTAGCATGTCTAACTACTGTCACTACCCTCACTTTCTGCATTAGGGCACATCCTACTATTATGCCCGATTTCATGGCATAAACCACATTTTCTTTGACTACTCTTACTACTCTCACTTTCTGTACTAGGGCATGTTCTACTGTTATGCTCGATTCCATGTCATATGCCACATTTTCTGTGCTTCCCCGTAACCAATTCAAAGGTAGATGGATATCTTTCAGTGGACGATTAAGAACGGTTTTTCGCTCCAACTGGATGTCCTCTCATGGGTTGCATCTTTGGATCTTGTATAGTTATGGCTGATTCTTGAAATACATCCGGCATCTTCTCCAGAATTATATTTTTTTAATGAAGTTGTAAGGATTCAAATTGTTGCCTATACTCTTCCCATTGTTGTTATAAAGAGTCATCAGTTTTGGGCGATTCTTGTTGAGGTAATTGGAGTTGTCAAATCCACCAATGCTGATTAAAATCACTAAGTTTTAAATACTGATTTTTTTTAAGAAGTTCCTGAATTATATGAGAGCAGGGTAGACCCATTAATGACTTAAAAGCACCACTACAAAGTTGTAACGGATTTTGTGGTGTTGCATTAGATGCCTTTAAGAATTGTTTGTGAACCTTTTTTAGCGCAAATATAGACACCTTGGTGACAACCTGCGCATAAAACGGTTTGTTTTGGGCCTGGAGGATCTGAATCATCTCTTGGAATATCATAGTTTTGATTTCCTAATATCAATTTTCTAATGCCAAAGAAATTTTTTCGTATACGGTATAAAGATTACCCACTGGTATAAAGATTACCCACTGACACTTGAAGATACATCTTAAGTGTTGCATGGGCTCCTTTTGCTCTCAATGTTGTCAAATTACCTATGAGAAGTCGAAAAAAAGAGATAAATAAATAAATGAAGGAACTCTGAAGAACATTAAAGAAACAAAGGAAAAAATTCAAAAATGACCCGGTAGAAAGAAAAAATGAGTTTTGAAAAAGAGACCAAAAAAAATAAATAAAAGAACTTGGAAAAAAGATTTAGAAAAAAATAAATAAGGAAATTTGAAAGAATGTTAAAAGAATAAAAGAAAAAAGACCTAAAGATTTTAGAAGCCAACAAAAACAAAAAACTAAATACCTAGGTGCAAATAATGGTCTACCCAAGAGCTTACAAAATGTGTTTTAAATGACAACACGTATTTTGCAAATAAGTAATAACTGTTGTTTTATTATTATATTTTCTTATTAACTTTTCCCAGTTATTTTTAAAATCAGTTTCCGTCTTGGACTTTATAAGAATGGACCAGCTTTCCGAAAATATGGACCATTCATTCTCTATTGAAAAATGGTGCCGACAGTTAACTAACAAATTTTTTTCAATGTGCCAAACGCACAAAAGATTATGTGATTCGGGAAATATGGTTCGTATAGCATTCATCAAAGCTAGTTCACGGTCAGTTACAATGACCTGAGGCTTTGGAATATCACCGAAAATACGAGCAACATGAATAAGTGCCCAATTATAATCATCTTCCTGTTCTGATTTTAAAAATGCAAAGCAAGAAGAGAATGTGGTATTAAAGTTTGTCATGCCAACAACGTGAAGCAATGGCATTTTAAATTTGTTGGTTTTATATGTACAGTCCATCAATAAAACCGAATTATAAGTTTTGGTAAGTGTAATTGATTTAGGATGCGCAAAGAAAAGATGCATTAAATTGCCATTTTGATTATATTAATGGTCATATTTATAGATGCTGGTGAAATTAAATCAGAGTGGTGAAATGATTTCACCATTTCACCAATTACCAATCGGTAATGGTGAAACTGGTGTAACTAGTGAATTGGTGTAATTGGTGTAATTGGTGAATTGGTGAAATGGTGAATTGGTAAATTGGTGAATTGGTGAATTGGTAAATTGGTGGAATGGTGAAACAGTCGAATGGTGAAATGGTGAATTTCGAATTATTTCAGCCTGGAATTCAGTTAGGTTTTTGTTCAAGTTTTTTACTTTTTATGTTTTTACAGGCACACTTTGAGGTCAGAACTATAGATGCTGTGAAATTAAATCAGAATGGTGAAATGATTTCACCATTTCACCAATCGGTAATAGTGAAACTAGTGTAACTGGTGAATTGGTGTAATTGGTGAATTGGTGAATTGGTGAATTGGTAAAATGGTGAATTGGTGAATTGGTAAAATGGTGAAACAGCGGAATGGTGAAATAGTGATTTCCAGAGTCTGGAATTATTTCAGCCTGGAATTCGGTTAGGTTTTTGTTCAAGTTTTTACATTTTATGTTTTTACAGGCACACTTTGAGGTCAGAACTATTAACCGTTTATAGGACTGAGCAAATTCACCAATTCACCATCTCACCAATTCACCAATTCACCAATTCACCATTTCACCAATTCACTGTTTCACCAATTCAATTCACTGTTTCACCAATTCAACAATTCATCAATTCACCAATTTCACCAATTCACCAATTCACCAATTTCACCAATTTCACTATTTCACCAAAATAAAATTTTGGTGTAATTCTAGTGAAACTATTTCACCATTTCACCTGGTGAAATGGTTTAATTTCACCAGCATCTATAGTCATATTCAAAATTTCCCTCTGTAAGCTCGTCAAGAAGGGCCTGAATTGGTGTACGACCTTGAAGATTATCACGCCTAATCTTATCTCGAGCGTTGTAGATAGTTTTAGAGATTGCTAAACTAGTAGGATTACTTTGACGGAAAGTGGAAAGTATTTCACGAGGATAGATGCCTGCTATAGACATTTCTTGAACTCTTTTTTGGTCTTCTTCATTTAATTGGCGGCTAGATGGATGGCCTGAGATATCTTCCGATGCTTCGTGGTTGTGTTTTGCATTGTTAATTGTTAAACACCATTGACCGTCTTCCAATTTTTTTCCATAGAGCTCAAAAGTACAACCTATCAACTTTGTACTTGTGGCTTTCTGACAGGTTTCATCACTAAGATTTAGCCTATTATTATAATGACCTCCTCTGTCACACTTTAGATAGACAAACTTGTCTTTTTCAGATCTTTTGGTACTTACTGCATATCCATGATTGAAGGCATGCATTTTAACATAATTAATAAGATCCTCATGGCTTGCAAACAAACCAACTGAAGGTGGGGACAAAGATATGATTTATATTTAAAAGCACAAAATATAGTATTAATAAGAAGTTATTTTTTAAGTTATTGCTAACCTGATGAGACGAAGTTTAATCTTTTAGACACTCATTTTATACTTTTAGATAGGGTTCCAACATCCAATCCGGTTAACCTTCAACCGATCAACCGAACCGAAAAAAACGTTAACCGGATTGCAATTTTGACAAACCGGTTTAAATATACCAACTGGATTAATATAACACAAACGGGTCACCTGTTGAAAAACGGGTAATCCGATTTCTTTTATTATGTCGACCTGCAACAATATTTCTCATTACGGCGCACTTGTCAAATTTAACTAATTTTTTGTCCTCAAATTTAAGTTTTGGGGACAAAATTATTTTTACAAATGTGCCGTAATATATAGGTAATTGGGTATCTGGGTCACCTGATTAGCATTACCTGATTACAATCGGGTGACCCGTTTTTAATCAGATAATCAGTTTTAGTTTCGGATAACCGGTTCCAATCAGTTTTCACCTGACAGATCACGGTTAGAGATTTTCAATCCGGTTTGGAACCCTACTTTTAGATTTCTTTACAGAAGATTATTTTTAAAACAGTATTACAGTACCGGAAGCCTTCTTTAATTCTGATAAAGTAACAATCACACGGCTCCTAAGATCCCTTACTTTGGGCGTGAAGCGGTGTGCAAGAAGGAAGTATAGTTTCTTTTATGTCTGTAAGAAACTACACACTTCTCTAAGGCAGTTCGTATAAAACAACAAGAGATAATAGGCAGTTTATTAATTTAACAAGAGGGCTATTCCAAGGTGTTTGTTCCTTAGAAATCCCAAGAGTTTATTAATAATAAGAGAGGAGGATAATAATTATAAGGGTAAAAATAAAATACAATATCTGGATCTGTCTAAAACTAAGAGAAATAAAGTGGGTTTATATATCTATTGAGCTAAGCGTCACTAAGCATCGTTAAGCGTCACTAAGCGTTATTAAGCGTCACTAAGCGTCGTTAAGCGTCGCTAAGCGTCATTGAGCGTCGCTAAGCGTCATTAAGCATCGCTAAGCGTCATTGAGTGTCATTGCACATCAATTTCGCATATCACTATTACTAAATACAGTTATTACAAAATTTCCTTATTAAGTTCTAATTTTCAAACTAATTTCTACCAAAATTAAAACCTATTCTATAACATTTCTCTCCCCTTTAAGAACGAACTCCGTGAGTTCTAATTTGAGGAAGGACTTGAGAAAGTTCAGCATCGGTTAACCTCGTAATCATTGTATAAGTAATATAGATTGTTCGAGAGATGTTTTCTATAGGTTAGTTGGAGAAAAGCAATTTAATCCATTTGGCACACTTCCATGTATCTCGGGCTCTTCTTTCTCCTTGAGTCTTCTCAATGATTGTTTGAATATCTTCATGAGCATCAGGGTACTTGTCTATAAGGTTACCAAGATAATAATAAGCATCGAGCAGCTTAGTTTGGTCTTGTCTGTTTCTAGTTCGAGTTTTAATTCATTTAAAAACTTTCTGCAATTTCTCTTGATACGTTATTCCAGTATATGGGAGAATAGAAGTCTGGGTTAGAGGTCTACAAGGTTGGATAATATCTTGTATAATCTTGGTTAACTTTTTAGATAATGGAGCCGGAGTGACTTCTTCTCGATTGGTAGTTGGAACTGTTAATGTTTCTTCTTGTATGTCTTCTAATTCTAAGTTTTGGTTTATTTCTTCTGTGTCATTTACTTCTGGTACATTAATTTCTAATTGTTCTGTGTCTTCTAGAGTGTTCAGAAAATTATTTGAGTCTGGCTCAAGAAAAGAAGTAATTACATTAGTAAAGTCAATAGTCTGAGTGGTATCATTATTATCACATAACAATACACATTGTGATGTAATCCACAATGCATAATTTTGGGCGACATTATCTTGTTTCCATGTCTGAAAAAGGTATTAGAGGGCTAACAAGGTTTGAGGTTGCAGTGTAGGGATGGTCATTTTTGGGAAAATTCCAAAAGGGGTAGTTGTATAAATATATTTTGAGGTTTTACGAATTTAATTGTGTGTTTCATCCCCTTGTAGATCAAATTTCTTCTAGAAATTTCCAGGAGAATCAATAACAACTACTGGTTCCCATGTTTGTGGCTTGTGATATTTAGCAAGACGATCACTATTATAATATTTTTGTAAAATTTTTCCTTCTATTGTCCATAATTTATAAGCACCATTGTCTAGTTTCTCATGGATAAGAAAAGGTCCAAATCTTTTGTCTTCAAATTTGGCTGAGCAAGAGGCTTCTAGTTCCTTTCTTTGTATCCACATTTTATCACCAATTTCAAATGTCTCTGTTCGAATATTGGCATCAAAACGGACTTTTTGTTTTTGCTGTGATCGTTTGGTATTTTGTCTATCCTGAGTCTGATAATTTGGTAATTTCTCTATTAAGTCATTAGCACGTTGGAGGATACTTCCTTGCAAGTCTATTTCATCATTAATTTCTATAGGTTCTACTGAGAAAAGTGCTTCGATTGGTAAAGTAGCATATCTCTCACAAGTCTTTACATATTCTTGTATATCTCAATACATTTGATCCCAATAATAACGTTCTGATATTTTATAATATATAGCGTCTGTTCCCAAATGTCTAGCAGTGGGGTGCTTATGCATCATATATAATACTGGTTCAACTTCTGTCCATTTAATAACTCTAAGGGGTCTGTCTGGGTTTCTTTTATTCTTCTTATAGAGAAGGTGATGTCTAATTTCAAAATATTTAGCCTGGGTCATAAGTCGTTTCTGTTCTTGGTCAGTAAGTCCATCTGGGAATTGGTCTGCGTCCAAATAGTGGTAGAGATTATAATATTGGTCAAGATTCATATAATTTATTGGGTATAGTTGTCTGAGTCGGTAACTGTGAGAGGGCATCAACATTTGAATGAATTCGACCTGGTTTATGAATAATTCCCAAATTGTATGGTTGGAGCTTTAAGATCCATCTCCCAATTCTTCCTTTGGGTTCAGCAGTACGTAACTATTTTTTGCTAAGTGGTCTGTAACTAAAATAAATTTTGTAGTACCTAAATATTTATGAAAATGTTCTATTGCCCATACAACTGCAGCACATTCAAGTTCAGTTGCTGCATAATTCATTTCTTCTTTTCGCAGGCTTTTACTAGCATAGGCAATAGGGTGTTCTTTTCCATTTCTATCTAGTTGGCTTAGTGTGGCTCCAAAGCCATTGTAAGAAGCATCGGTAGCAAGAATAAATGTCTCTTTAAAGTTAGGATAGGCTAATATAGGGGCAGTAATAAGTCTAGATTTTAACTTTTTAAAAGCTTTTTGTTGTTTATCTTGCCAGTGATAGGGTTCATCTTTGTGTAGGAGGAAATTTAGAGGGCGAGCAATTGATGAAAAGTTTTGAATAAATTGGCGATAGTATCCTGCAAGTCCAAGGAAAGATCGAAGGGCTATGAGGTTTTTAGGAGGTTGAATCTGTTGGACAGCTTCTACTTTTTGAGAGTCAGGGGCGATACCTTTAGCAGAGATTAAGTGTCCAAGGAAAGGTAGTTAGTGCATCCAGAAGGTACACTTTTCTATATTAAGTCTGAGACCTGCTTGTTTAATTCTATTGAATACTCTTTTTAAATGGGTTAAATGTTCATCAAATGTTCTAGAATAAACAATTGTATCATTTAAGTACACAACTACAAATTTCCATGCAATTTCTTTATATACACGGTCCATTAGCCTTTGGAAAGTTGCAGGGGCATTGCAAAGACCAAAAGGCATTACATTAAATTCATAAATTAAATATCGAGTAGTAAAGGCAGTTTTCTATTTGTCACGGGGGTCCATGGCAACTTGCCAATATCCACTTGCAAGATCGAGAGTAGAGAACCAAGAGCATCCTGTAAGGGCATTAAGCATTTCATCAATGCGAGNAGTGGTAGAGATTATAATATTGGTCAAGATTCATATAATTTATTGGGTATAGTTGTCTGAGTCGGTAACTGTGAGAGGGCATCAACATTTGAATGAATTCGACCTGGTTTATGAATAATTCCCAAATTGTATGGTTGGAGCTTTAAGATCCATCTCCCAATTCTTCCTTTGGGTTCAGCAGTACGTAACTATTTTTTGCTAAGTGGTCTGTAACTAAAATAAATTTTGTAGTACCTAAATATTTATGAAAATGTTCTATTGCCCATACAACTGCAGCACATTCAAGTTCAGTTGCTGCATAATTCATTTCTTCTTTTCGCAGGCTTTTACTAGCATAGGCAATAGGGTGTTCTTTTCCATTTCTATCTAGTTGGCTTAGTGTGGCTCCAAAGCCATTGTAAGAAGCATCGGTAGCAAGAATAAATGTCTCTTTAAAGTTAGGATAGGCTAATATAGGGGCAGTAATAAGTCTAGATTTTAACTTTTTAAAAGCTTTTTGTTGTTTATCTTGCCAGTGATAGGGTTCATCTTTGTGTAGGAGGAAATTTAGAGGGCGAGCAATTGATGAAAAGTTTTGAATAAATTGGCGATAGTATCCTGCAAGTCCAAGGAAAGATCGAAGGGCTATGAGGTTTTTAGGAGGTTGAATCTGTTGGACAGCTTCTACTTTTTGAGAGTCAGGGGCGATACCTTTAGCAGAGATTAAGTGTCCAAGGAAAGGTAGTTAGTGCATCCAGAAGGTACACTTTTCTATATTAAGTCTGAGACCTGCTTGTTTAATTCTATTGAATACTCTTTTTAAATGGGTTAAATGTTCATCAAATGTTCTAGAATAAACAATTGTATCATTTAAGTACACAACTACAAATTTCCATGCAATTTCTTTATATACACGGTCCATTAGCCTTTGGAAAGTTGCAGGGGCATTGCAAAGACCAAAAGGCATTACATTAAATTCATAAATTAAATATCGAGTAGTAAAGGCAGTTTTCTATTTGTCACGGGGGTCCATGGCAACTTGCCAATATCCACTTGCAAGATCGAGAGTAGAGAACCAAGAGCATCCTGTAAGGGCATTAAGCATTTCATCAATGCGAGGTAAAGGGTAAGCATCCTTTTTGGTAACAGCGTTTATTTTTCTGTAGTCTACACAGAATCGTAATTTGCCATTTTTCTTCTGTACTAGAACAACAGGTGAGGTCCATGGGCTATCAGAGGGTTGAATGAGTTTGTGTTCTAACATTCTTTGGATTTCTTCTTGTATAAATTCTTGCTCATTTGGAGGTACAGAATAAGGGCGAGAACGAATAGGGTGTACATCGTTAGTATAGATTCAATGAGTAACCAAGTTGGTTCGTCCTAGCTCAGTTATATCATTTGCAAAGAGGTCTGCAAATTCTTCTAATAATTTTTGGAAAGCTAGACCTTGTTCTTTATTAAGTGGTCCAATATTTAAAGAAGTCTGGGTCAATAGAGTATATTCTTCATGTTCAAGGGTAATAATATTTACAGGTTTGGGTCGACAGGTAGTTTAAGATTCTGCCTAGGATTCTCTAAAAATTTTGACAGAGCGTATCCAAGGCATTAGCCCATTGGTGAGCATTTTGGGCTTCTTTTTGAAAAAAGCGTAGGAAAGCAGCGTTGGTAGTTCCCAAGGTTTCAATTCTTGCTTGTAATTGTTTTATAAATTGGTCTTGTTGTTGCACTTGTTGTTGGAGTTGATAAAACTGTGAAACATCATCGATTTCTTTAATTGTTTCTTTAGCAAGTGGAGAGTAAATTTCTGGGTCTGGAAGTTTGCAATCATCACAATATCCTTGATTTGCATTCAATTCTTCTTGGTGTTTAACATGTAAACATTCCTGGCAAAGGTCAACAGGAACTGTAAAGTTTCTTCTAAGTACAGCGAGGGCATACTTCTGGTCATAGTCTGGGTGGCTAGTATCAAAGGATTCATCTAAAATTGCTTGTAGAGAATCAATATCATTTTCAGATAGTAGGTCTAATTCAGCTTGCAATATAAGTTGCATTTCCTCATAGCTCTAAGGTTGAGTTATACGGTCAGAGGTTAGAGGTTCTAAGGCCTGGGCGATGGTTTGGTCATTTTCATCCAAGAGAATCTTTGCAAGTCGGTAAATTCTGGTCTGGTTCATTTCATACTAGTGTCCAGCATTCTTTGTCGATTCGGTATAGCGTTTGATTCGGGTCCAGAGATTATAGTTAGAGTTATACTGGATGTCCTGGCTAGTCTTGTATGCGTAGAGGTGTTCTAATTCACAAAACCATAATTCTTCTCGGAGACTGTCTAATTGACACATTCTAGATCTCGTATCCGCTTTATTACATACTTTGCAATTAACAAGCATTTCGCGTTCTTCACCTTGGGTGAAGAAATGGATACTTCTAGGGTCTTCTCGGTCTAGAGCACAGTGAAAATCATTATAACATCCTGGGCATACCAGTTTCTCTTCAAGAAGTTTAAGAACTTCAGGTTGGTTAGGAACCTTACATTGGCAACAATGGTGGTACGGCGAGGGCTATGAGTAGGTAGAGATTACTATCAACTTGATCAAGAGTGCATCCACACTGATAAACCAAGTTTTGTCTTTTCCAAGTAGCAAGAGGACAATAAGCTTCAATATGGCCTAATGTACTGCATCCTCTGCAGACATTATTAGAGCAATCCCTGTATAGATGGTTGAAGTCATGGCAAGTAGGGCAGGTGGTTCGTCTTGGGGTTTGTTTAGGGCATTTAACCGCGATATAACCAAATTCCTGGCATCGGTTACATTGGTTGGTAAGACAATTGGCAAAGAGGTGGTCAGGAGAACCACAATTCTTACAAACACGCTGTTTAGGGGCTTTTCTGTTTCTACGGCGAGAATAATAAGTGGTCCATTCATTTTCTTCTGGTGAAAGAGATTGGTCTGAGTCTTCTCGGTCAAAAGTATAGGCTTCTTGAGGATATAAATATTCTGGTTCATAAAGGTCTAATTCATCCGGTGCAGTAACAGTAGGTTGGCTAGGTAGGGGTTGGTTACTTTCATAAGTAGTAGGGATAGTATGTTTCTTGTTTCCCCATTTAAAAGTATAGCAGCCATTTTTCTAGTTATAGTTTGCTTCAACTTTTTGATTCCAATCATTGCCTAAGAGAAGGGAGTAAGAAGTAGTGTCTACTACTTCCACAGTAAAGGGGATAGTAATATGATCAATTTTAATGGGCAAGTCTTTTATAATTCCCAGAGATCGAGTAGAGGTTCCAACTGCAGGAACTATAAGGCTGTTAGAGGCCTTTTCAGTAGTCAATCCAAGTTCCTTGACTGCCTTGTGAGCAATCATGCTGATTGAAGCACCACTATCAATAATAGCTTGGTAGGGTTTATTCTGAAGAAAGACATTACATTTGACAAGTGTAGTGTATGCAGGGGTTTGAACAAGATTGGCATTTTTGGCTTCCTCATAAAGGTGAGTAGCCAAGGCACCTCAGATAGATGGATTATCGAGTAGTGTTTCCCACTTGCTGGCAGTAAGAGAGAGTGTCTGAGTCTGATTTTGTGTAAGATAATTAACACTTCGATGATAAGGAGAAAGAGATCAATTAGAGAAGTTTTGGTAAGAGTGATAATTATCATTATTTCAGTTTCTATAATTATTATTCCTAGATTGGCTCCTAGGACGAGAGTTATTACGACTGCAAGAACGGTCTCTATTATTGAAATAGCAGTCAGAAGAGCGACCATTTCGGTCCCTATTTTGGTTGTTATTTCTGTTCCGGTTATTGTTATTATTATTATGATGAGAATTGGATCCTTGTCGTTGGTCCTGTTTTCTACTATTACAATCATGAATAAAATGTCCAGTGCATCTACAATAATAACAGATAGAAGGTTCTTTCATTTGAGGGTTTGAGCGCAGTTGTCAGCATAATTAACAGAAGGGGTAGGTGTGGTCTGTGTCTGGGCTAAGTTAATACTAAGCTTGGCAATTTGGGCCATAAGTTGTTGAATAACTTGGTCAGTATTGGTAGTAGGGGTAGTCATTAATTTTCCAGTTTCCTAGCGGAGAGCTACTTCAATAGCATTGTCCAAGGTATTAGATATAGCAGCTTGAACATTAACTGCATACTCAGAAAGTAAACCTTGAATAAAAAGTTGTTTAACAAAATCAGCTGGAAAAACTTCAGTCGGGTCCACTTTCTTTTGTAAGGTACGAAATCGGTTGACATATCCATCCA
Source organism: Gigaspora rosea (assembly GCA_003550325.1). Taxonomy (NCBI): domain Eukaryota; kingdom Fungi; phylum Glomeromycota; class Glomeromycetes; order Diversisporales; family Gigasporaceae; genus Gigaspora; species Gigaspora rosea. The sequence continues at coordinate 140,145 of QKWP01000550.1, forward strand.
CAGTCTCTGTGGGTCCTTGCTTAATATAAAAAGCTGTTTTTGCCAGAGAGCCTTTTGCTTAGTAGCATAGAAACGTGACTTAAAAAAATGCTAGAAACTTCGGTCCTGGGCACCATCATTATTGAAAGCATTGGGTATTAGGTTTAAAGCGGTATACCAGTTCAGAGCAACTCCTTTAAGGTACACAGGAGCGAGTTGGAGTTTCCGTTCAGCACTTCATTTATTAGCAGTAGCGGCTCTTCTAAATTTCTTTAGCCAGTCAGCTAGGTCTTGGGTTTCATCACCATAAAAATCTGCAATAGTGATAAGAGTTTTCTCAGAGCCTTGTCCAAGGGCATTGGCAAGATTAGTATGGCTTGTGCAGCAGTCCGTAAAGCAGCATCTTCCATTGGATTTTCTTTGTTTAGTGGGTTAAGAGGTAAGATAGGTTTTAATTCTTCAGCAAGAGGTTGTAAATTTATTTCCTCAAATTGTGGAGGAGAATCAGCTCTAACAATAGTAGCGTCTTGGTTTTGAATATAATAGTCAAGGGGGTCAATTAAGTTTTGGTTGTTAAGAGGAGGTGTGTTAAGTAATGGAGGTGTGTGGCGTGGAGTAACGTTTATATCTAAATTAACAGTAGGGTAAAATTCAGTTACAGGAGGAGGTAGAGGAACAGTTGTGCGAGCAGGAGAAAAGGTTTGTTGTATATAGCAAAAGAAGCGAGTTTGTGGAGGAGGAGTAGTTTCTCGAGTATAATGATATGGAATTTCTGAGATAGGTGAAGAAGGAAGTGCAAGGCTTGGAGGGATTGGTATATAAGTATTAGTGGAAGAACCAACACCAGTGTCAGCTAATTGTTCAGGTCCTAAGGTGAATATAGATCTGGGTGGAGAAACGTCAAAATTTAATTCAGTTCTTCCTAGTTGATTTTGAAAATCGAACAGAAGGTTTTCAGTCCTTGGTCGAGTTGAAGCAGGTGTAGAAGGTAAGAGGTCCTCAATGTGAAGATCAAGTAGGGTAGCTTCAAAATTAAGAGGTAAGGTAGGTGCAAGAGTATAGGGGGTATGTGCAAGGAGTAGACCAGCAATAACTTCTTTTGGGTCTAATAGGTCGTTGTTATAGCGGCAACTAAAAACAATATCTCGAGCAGCAGCTCTAGCAGTATTATAATCAGTAGCAGCAACTAAAATACAGTAAGAGTCGTTTGTCTTTTGTGAGTATTGGGTAGCAAAATAATTGTCTCGATACGTTCCCCAGAATCGGCGAAAGGGACGGTATAAATTGGCAACAGGGTAACAGATAGTACAGGATAAATCAGGATGGTAGGCTTGCAAAACGTCTACCGCAAGTGAGGAAGGATGACTTGTTTCGTGTACTTCAATTTGTTCTAAGTATAGTTCATACGCTCTATTCATATAGAAAAGGCAGTTCCCAAGTCTTAAGGAAACTAATAAAAGAATAATAAAATACCTCCAAAATAAAAGGTTAGTAGTAAGTTGTTAACAAAATTTTAATCTCCTAAATATAGTAAATAGTTAGTATCCAACAAAAAGAAAATTCCAAGTAAGTTGTAAGAGAATAATAAGAGTGCAATCAACAGCAAGAGGGTTAGTAACAGCCAAAAAAAAAAATTAAATTTCTGCCAAAAGTAATAATAAGATTTCCAAATTCTTCAATAATATTCAATAATTTAATTAGGCTTCCGCCAGAAGGCGAAGCGGTGTGCAAGAGGGAAGTATAGTTTCTTTTATGTCTATAAGAAACTACACACTTTTCTAAGGCAGTTCGTATAAAACAACAAGAGATAATAGACAGTTTATTAATTTAACAAGAGGGCTATTCCAAGGTGTCTGTTCCTTAGAAATCCCAAGAGTTTATTAATAATAAGAGAAGAGGATAATAATTATAAGGGTAAAGATAAAATACAATATCTGGATCTGTCTAAAACTAAGGGAAATAAGGTGGGTTTATATATCTATTGAGCTAAGCGTCGCTAAGCGTTGTTAAGCATTACTAAGCGTCATTAAGCGTCACTAAGCGTCGTTAAGCGTCGCTAAACGTCGTTAAGTGTCGCTAAATGTCGTTAAGCATCGCTAAGTGTCATTGAGTGTCACTGTACATCAATTTCGCATATCACTATTACTAAATACAGTTATTACAAAATTTCCTTATTTAGTTCTAATTTCTTAACTAATTTCTACCAAAATTAAAACCTATTCTATAACAACAGATATGCTTTTTATTTTCTATCACGGGTATTATTTTTCTTTGATTTCATGCCTTCTTTTATTAATTAATTCGAATCACATCCAGGACCCTACCCAATTTAGTTTTATTATTTGGTTCTTTTTTTGAGATAAGTCTTTATAGCTATTCTAGGCAGTTTATAATTATTAGCAGAATTGATTCGGCTAAGTCATATATTCATTTTTTTAATTTTTATTTTTGTTGAGATAATTATTGGCTGAATCGATTCGGGCGAATCATCATATAAAATTTTCTAGAATAGCTATTATTTGTTTTTTGGTTAGCAATTATACATAAAACATTAGGATGCAGATTCAAAATTTATGAAAGTGGTTAGAATTATACAGAATAATGCAGAGTGCAAAGTCTATTCATGTAATAAACAAAAAAAAGTGCCGAAGATATAATGCGATTTTACATATAATACTAGCCTAATACTAACTGAAAATGGATCTAACCCTAAGGGGGCATCCATAAATAACGTTATGTTTGAGGGGGGGTCCCAAAATATAACAATTTTTCACTATATAGGGGGGGTCCCCCTAATATAACGTAATTTTTTTATTAAAATTTGTCTAAAACTTGATCCAGTGGTCCAAATTGGATAATTTTGGTACCATTCGAATCGTCTCGAGGAGAGGATTCGAATGGTACCAATTTCATTTGATTTGGAACACTAGGTCACGTTTTATTAACGAAATACTATTGGTTATTATGTTTTCTTATAAAATTACTATAAAATCAATAGTATTTCGTTAATAAAACGTGACCCAGTAATCCAAATGAAATTATTTTGATACTATTGGATTCGTCTCATAGAGACGAATCGAATGGTACCAAAATCATCCAGATTGGACCACTGGATCATAATATATTCAAGTTTTTGTAAAATTTTATATATAAACATAAGGATTTGAAAAATTTTTTTATATAGTAGAGGGGGGTCCAGTGCTACTATGAGGGGGTACATAACGTTATTTATGGATGCCCCCTAATGACAATTAGATAATTCTTGTGCATATTCGAAGCATTATTATTGTTTGATTCATTTTAGACAAAATCGCAACTTAAGTAGGGTGTTCAAGTTTGTTACGCGATTTTATTTTTATAATGATCTGGCTTATTTAGGATCTGGGTATTAAAATGTTTAAAAAAATAGATCAAAGATTCACTCAAATTAAATAGGTCTTCATTATTAGTTTGGTCAAAAAAATTTGGTATTGTGTTTAAATTTTGTATATAATCTTTTCAATAATGTGCAGAAAGCACTTCATTATAATAATTTCTACTATTGATTTTATTTGTTTTCTTATTACAATTATACTGTAGTTTTTTGGTTAACAATAAATTTTTGGAATAATAATGTCTCATAAAATGCATGTTCAACTTCAATGCCATAATTTTGGTTAATTCATCACATTTTTTTGAACTATATGTGATATCAAGTATTAATTATTTTTCAAATCAGCTAAGTACAGTTAAAATTTATGTAACAAAGATGCATACTATAATAAATCTGTGAAAGACTTTTTTTAAAATTTATTATATGCGCCTAAAGACCAATGAATACATACAGAATAACATTCATTTTCGAACCCGTTATACATTTCTCTATATACCTAAAGTCTTATCTATAATCAATAATTCTAACATGCTTCAAAAAAACTAAAATGATTCAAGAACCAGAATAATTAATAAACCCAGACTCGTTTCAAAGACCAAATAAATCTCAACCCATCTCAAGCATTGAATCTAGAACATCTAATCGTGCTATAATTTCTGAAAAAAAAACTATTTTGTTAGAAACAGTTTCATTTTGATATTTTTATAAACAGGTTGACTTATCTATTCATTTGTATGATCCAATAAACAGAAATATTCAGTAAAACAATATTATATAGTTTCTTTTTAATAGTTTGGATTAGGGAAAGTACTACTAAAATCCTTTTTTTCATGTTAAGTTTAAATGAGGTTTTAGGAAAATAGCATTGTTTTAAAAGAATTATTTCTACAAACCGTATATATTATCATGATTCTGTATATTCGTCCTAATTGCATTTTTGTGCCGTACTACTTTACTAGATACAGTCAACTCTCTCATGTCTAAAAAAAATTAAAACCAATTGGACATAGTGACATGCCATCCCTGCTTAGAGAGGTTGCATTTAGAGAGAGTTGACTGTACTTCTTAATGGCGGCACATTCTACTTTCTAAGCCAAATCCATTAGTTTGTTTTTTTCATGACGCGAAATTGTCTAAAACTAGAAATGGATTTTTTTAATAAAGTAAGGTGTTGCATTCTCAAAAATGCTTTTAAAATGTAAAGTAAATATGTTACGAAATAATATCTATTAGTTTAGTATCAATTCAAAAATGAGAAGAACTATAGTTCATGTTTGATAGAAATTTGTTTTGTAGTTGTAGTCACATGGATTCATTTATCAAACTCATATCATGATATTATTTGTGCCAATCAAAAGCATTCGGAAGATCATAAAATCATATGATCTACTATGGTGGAAATAGCAATTTGCCATGGTGGAAATAGTAGCTCCCTAAATAAAATAGTAGTTATACCAAAATTTTTAACAAAACTTTGAGCGAAGGTATCTTAGTAACCACCTGATCAAATTCAATAAAAATTTTTTTTTGGAATTCTATGAATCCATAGAATTCAAATAAAAAAATTTTCATCAAATTTGATCAAGTAGTTGCTAAGATATCCTTGATCAAAGTTTTGTCAAAAATTTAAAACATACCTGTTATATGATACATGTTTTGAATTCTCTAAAACTTTGATCAAAGATATCTTAGTAACCACCTGATCAAATTTGATGAAAATTTTTTTATTTGAATTCTATGGATCCATAGAATTCAAATAAAAAAATTTTTATCGAATTTGATCAGGTGGTTGCTAAGATACATTTGCTCAAAGTTTTGTCAAAAATTTTGGTGTAGCTACTATTCTATTTAAGAATATCTCTAAATTTTGATAAAACTTTGATCAAGGATATCTTAGTAGCTACTTGATCAAATTTGATGAAAATTTTTTTATTTGAATTCTATGGATCCATATAATTCAAATAAAAAAATTTTTATCGAATTTGATCAGGTGGTTGCTAAGATACATTTGCTCAAAGTTTTGTCAAAAATTTTGGTGTAGCTACTATTCTATTTAAGAATATCTTATTGTCCACTTGATCAAATTTGGCAAAAAATTTTTTATTTGAATTCTACAGATTTATGGAATTCAAATAAAAAAAATTTCATCAAATTTGATTAAGTGGTTGCAGAAATATCCTTGATTAAAGTTTTAAAAAACTTAAAACTATAAAACAGGTTTTACTTTAAAAACCCAGGTTTTATTTATATAATAAAAAAAAACCAAGATTTTATCTAATGAAATGCAGATTCATGCAGCTATATTTATTAAACTCAAATTTTACTTATTTATTTTAGATTTTACATAATACAAATAATAAATACAGGTTTTACTTTTTTGCAACTCAGATTTCACACTGTCGTATTATTATTGATTATTTATATAAGATAGCTGCGCGATGTAGTCGCGCCAAAACCAGAAATGTAAACAATGGTTTCATAATATGACTTTTAGAATATTATAAAGTTTTTCCGTATTTCGCAAAATGACGCATAGAGGTGTAATTTCGAATTTTAGCCTATATTAAGAATAATTCAGACTAACATTTTAAATTATGTCATGGACATTATTATGCAACAACACAGTAATCTGATATAACAATTAAATTAATTCAGAAAAAAAAAACGCATTTTTATATATGCAGTTGCCAAATAAAAGAATTATATTTAGAAATGACAAAGGTTACAACTGGCCATGACTAGTCATAACTGTAATTGATACTAGTTAGAAGTTCCTAACTGATTGGTTAAAAATCTGAGCAATAATAAAATTATTATAGCTTTAATATTTGTATAGGAACCACTAATCGAAGAAAACTTTAGGCAATGCAATGATGACCAGGAAGTATAGTTAACATTAAAGTTCAAATATGATTCCAGGCGGATTAATAACAAAAACGATTCTTGGTGCCGCAGGGATGGTAAATGACCTAAAATGACCTCTTGACTCAAATAAATAATGATCAGATGTTGGTCATTTTGAAAGGTGAAATAACCTATTAGGTCATTTAAATTTTATATAAAACTAGAGATATAGTAATTTAGTTGGTCACAACTTCTTAATTGGTTATTTAAATCAAACTTGTGTGTTATATATAATTAACCAGGGTATTTCATCGTATTAATATATGTAAATGCAAATAATTTTTATGATCCCAACTAACCGGATGCAAATAAAACAAATAATTTTTATGCTCCAAACTAAGGGCAGTGTCATTAATCACCTGATTATTTTTTATCAGAGGCCTACCCCTCTCCCTCTTTCTTAATATATAAATAGTCAGGTTCTTATATATAATTTCAACTTTTTTTACCCCCTCCCTCCCTAAAAAATTAACTGATTTTTGTTACTCCCCTAACCAGATGCAAATAAAATAAATATTTAAATAGTCATGAATTAACTTAATAGTCAAATTAATAAAATTTCTTTATATTTACAACATTAATGTGATTAAATAGTATTTTTTATGAATAGCTTATTTTAAACGTTTAGGTTAATGAATACTTACTGATTGAAATTAAAAGCAATATTCATGAATACATTATTTTAAATACTTAAATTATTGAACTTTGTTTATTTGGTAAGTCCAGGAATACAATATAAATAGTACTCTATGTTCGTCATATTTTATGAAATTTATTTATCTATAAAAGGAAATAAGATAAATAATTAATTGAGTCTATAAAATGTAATGAAGTTAAAGTGACTACTAAATTATAATACGGGACTCAAAAAAAAAAATATAGCCAGTATTTATGAAACTTATTTTCAATAAACATCTTTTGTGGATTATTATGACAAATGTTTGCGAATAATTTATTTTGGATTTTAGATTAATCAATGTTTTTTATACTACTAAGTTTCATAAGTGAAATTAAATAGTAAATATCATAATTTGAATAAACTATTTAGACCTAAATTATGAAAAGTTTTTATATTTACTAAGTGTTGTAAAATATATTAAAATTAAATAATATTCATAACTTGAATGGCTTATTTAAATGCATAACCTCAATAAATATTATTAAAATTTGTAAGCCTCTATATGACTGTTGACCTGGGCCATGACTTGGAACATATTATCTGGGTCTCTAGGCACAGTATTTGATCATACACAAACATTAAATGACCTACCGACTTGGCCTTTCCCAAATGACCTGAGTTATTTGGTCACAAGTCATTTTCAAATGATCCAGAATTTAAATGACCGTAATGACCAGATATTCGGAAATCATTTTAGGTCATTTGCAAAATAGACAAATGACCAGGTCATTTGCCATCTCTGTGGTGCATCAAAATGCATTAGGGTGTCTAGGATTATGATATGAAGTTAGTCTGATTATGAGAATTTTGAATTTTTAGCCAATAAAAATTACATGGACACACTGGTTTATTCATTTAATAAATTAAATTTTGTTTACATGCTGCATGAAAGTGAACGAATTATGTGATTTCATATAGAAAAATCTCAAATTATGCACATATTATGCCGCTGAATAACCATAAGGCCATGCAAAATTAATTTTTCGCTTAGCATAACTAGCCGACCCAATTTTTTCAAAAAAATTTTTAATCTCTATTGTGCCAATTATTCCATTTTTGCTATTTAATTTTTTATCCGGTGTTACCCAATGATAAACTTAACTTTCCGGAATTACTCGATAGGTCTGATAAAAAGTTTTCTGATTCCATGATTTACAAACTGATGAATTAACTTTGCATGACCTTAAATGCGAGCATGAATTAATTTAGGTTATGCAAAGTTTAATTTTTTTTAAAAAAAAAATCTAACACCGACTGGAATTTTGAAACAGGTTATACAAAATGAAAAAACAACTTTGCATGGTCTAATATTAATCACATGACCATTAAAGTTTTTTCTGAATTATCCGATGCTCTATAGAGCTCAGAATCACAGAACTGAGGATCGTTCTACATCACTAATCAACCTTATCGTTATAACTTCCCTATTAACTTCCATATTCAGCAATTATGAGATATCGTCAACCCCAAACAGGATTCATGAAAATCATATTTATAGCTGTTTTCATAATTTCTGGACCACCTAAAATTTTTTCGTTTCCCGAAACCTCTTCGATCCTGTTTTAAGAATCACCTACCTTTTCGGAAACTACTTCGCTATCTCTGTATCGAAGTTACAAGCACAGCGAAATAGTTTCCGAAAGGTAGATGATTCTTAGAACGAGATCGAAGAGGTTTCAGGAAACTAAAAAATTTTCAGGTAGTTCAAAAATTATGAAAACAGCTGTAATAAGAATCAAGATTTTAGAAGATGCCGTGAACAAAGTCACGGGGCACCCATTTGTTACAAAATCACGATCTACACCCATAATATCGTATAAGTAGTTCGTAAGTATGAGGTATTGTGTGATGAGTATCAATTTGATTGATTTAGTAAACGATTGGTAAATATGTTGTATTGTTCGATAAGTAGAGGGATTAATTGAGGGATGACAATAGACGATTTTGTAAATATGATGTATTGTATGATAAGTATTTATTAAGGGAGTAACAGAAGTTCATTTTCCCTTTTTGTCTTTGCTGCTAGCTCCACCTACTACTAGGCAAAAGTATTTAGTGTGCAGCTCAAATATTAAAGAAAGATAGGTCAGTTTAGTGATGCTAGAACAGCGAGGTGTTATCGTTGTGTCAGGTGACAAAGCCAATTCCGTCAGATCATAGATTAAACTATATACTTCGTAATTTGTACTATGTTCCTGATAAGAACTGTGAATGATCGTCACCTTAGTGAAATCATGTAATTACGTTATTTGCTTACAACAAAATTGGCCTAAACTATATTATCACCTAACTCAACACTAACTCTAACTTAGGCTGAATTATTAATTATGTGAAGTAATAATTACGAAGATATCATTAGGTTCACTGTTCTTGAAGCTACCTAAACTCACTATTGCGATATAGTTGAATTAGTTGGTTTTGGAATCAACTATCTTAATTCCTACTATAATTTGCTGTTACAAAACTTGTTAGCTTTCGCAATAACAAACAGTGTTGGAATTAACAGTTGTAGTTTCTATCCAATTTATTGTAAAATTTTGTTACAAAACTTAGCACTGTTGTGATTTATTGTAAAAAAAATTTATGTATGTACGTACATACGTATATTAGTATTTAGTTGATTTACCGAAAGAATTTTTGCGGAGTGATAGTAGATCACGCGATCGAAAAGCATAAGAGTCACAGACCTGCGCCATAGAACAAGCGTCAATCCGCAAAAGGAAACTGATTAAAGGCGAAAGATCATATATAAACGACGCAATGACATTATATTCATATGCATTACTGGATTTAACTGGACCGCTACAGGCGTATCCCTGATTAGTTATCTTAAATTAGCTGAATTTTGTAAATATATATATTTGTATATGAACACAAAATTCAAGTAGAGCCATATACACTTCGTACTTATTACTAGTAAAACTGCATACATGTGCACTAAACAAATAAATTTCTGCACTGATATAGCCCTCCTTTGGCATGATCTTTACCCAACGTAAGATTTTGTTACTTTAAAAGCATCATACACATTCCCTAGTATAGATCATCTTAGAGTTTGGAGCCCGATTCAATTTTTTTCATATAGTCAAAAAACCAGTCTTAATCGAAATAAACCAGTATGAAAAATAAAACCGGATCCAGACTCTAGATAATCTGATCAGGGCTGTGTAAAGATATCGATCATTGCATTTCTAATGTAATACATAAAATTGAAACAACCAATAAGAGTCAAGATTTTGTGGACGAACATGAAATATGAACTAAACCATACACTTTGTACTTTGTACTATGTTTCTGGTATTATCCAGATAATCCAGATAAAAATTAACAGATCTGAAAACTAATTGCAATGTGTATCAGTTTTCTATTATTAGTTATACAAATTGAAGTTGTATAAGCAAATATATAAAATAATACAAAATTTAAAAAAAAAGATATGAATAGTCTTACTAATTTCTACTATAGTAATCAGATTTCTTGAAAAAATAATTTAATCACAAAACTATTAAATAAATTATTATAAGTTTTTAAAAATAATATATTCAAAAATAACTAATTTTGAATATACTTACTTGGAAGAGTATGATGATTCAGATGAAAACTATAAAAAAACCTTTACAACAATCCTATTATTCTTGAAAATGCACAAGTCTTATTATCAATAATGAAAATGAAAGTATTGATTTTTATCCCTTAGATTGTAGTAGAACACAGGCAAATTTGCCTGCGTTTTTGCACTTTTTTAGCTCTGATTTACTTTTTTAAAATACTAAAATAATTAAATAAAACTTTGTACAATTATATTTGAAAATAAGGATTACTTTTTTGCAAAATTAGTTTTTATATTATAAGAAAATAAATTATAGTTACATATAAGCTGAAAATAGATAATTTTAAGAAAAAATTTTTTTAAAAAATTTTATTACAATTTTTCTGCGATCTTATTTAGTTTTAGTTTTAGAACTATAGTTCTTAAGACAATATTGTAGTTTATATAAAGGATGACAACTTTCATTATTGCAACTTTAATGATTTACTTGTAAAAATTAAGACTTGTATTAGAAGTAAAGATTTTTTTTATAGACAGGAACATATAAAATTTGAAAAAATCTAAAGAAAAATTTTAATAGTAAAAATGCCAATACAAGAACTTTAAACATTTATTATATTAAAGTTTTCTAATGATTTTAAAAAAATTTTATAACAAAGTTACTAAAACAAAACTTAAAGAATATTTTTTACTTAGAAAAGATATGGCTAAAATCAATATTTAAAATTTTATTAAAAATTTTAAAATACGCAGGCAAATTTGCCTGTGTTACAATCTAAGGGATAAGACTGAATCTGAAGATGCTAATTTTCAAAAAGACTTCTTCCAACCAGTGTTGGCAAAATATAGATATGAACAATATGGACCATTGAACATGAACATTTATGAACTATGTTCATATTATCCATATTATTTTATTGGACATAAGACACTTAGTTCAAATAAAACATATAGGCTACTGCTTCAAAATATTCCGAATATAAAACAAAATTGAGACTAAAATTTGGTAAAAGTCTGAAATATTCTGAAAATTTTAATATAGAAAAGATATAGACATGGACACGATTTGGATTAGTCCATGTCCATATTTGTCCATGTCCAAATAAAATTTTTATTGGACATAGTCCAAATGCCAATACTGTTTCCAACAATTGATAATGAAACAGATATAGAAATTGAAAAGATTCTTGTACAACTTCTTAATTTAATACTATGTATAATTATAAATATTATAAAAGGTGAAATAAAGTATTGCAATAGCAGCAAATGATAGGAATATGAGAAATAAATGCATGTGCAGTTAAAAATATTCAAGTCAATAATACAACAAATTTATGGCAGTTTTGATAAGCAATAGAAGTATGGGAAGAAAAATGCAAATATACTTGATTGATTTGGTGCATACTATTATCATTTTTTGTTTGATCAAAACCAACTTCATATTAAAGGTTTAAAAAAAGCGTTCAGTTGATAAAGTATTATTATTATTTTTTTTTTATATTAAAGTTCCCACTATAAGTAATAAGTTTTTATTCAAGAATGTGAATTAAGGAAACCTTTACAAGCTCCCAATATTTGTTACATGGATGAGAATACAACTAGCCACATGTACAAGCTTTTAGTTATCTAATTTAAGTAGTCTGTTCAAAAATTCTATACTAGCTACCATACCTGCAACCCAACTAAGGAATTGTCTATTTAAACCCTCTGGTCCTAGTTCTTCCTGCCAATTCTACTTGTATCACTAGTACAGCCCTCTGATATATTAGTCAGTCGAGGTCAGTCCCAGATGCTAACAATTGATAAAAGTATTATTCATTTTCATATTTGTCTTTTTTGTAATAAAAAAAAATTTTTTAGCCATGGCAATAGTTGTACAGAGCATTCATAGAAAGTAAATGAACAGAATATTCAAGTATAATACCTTGTATTAGAGTTTTGAACTGTCCTGCATTTTTTGAGGAAGATCTTACAAAACAATCAACTTCTGGCTATTGTGCATGTTATATCTGCTCAGAGTGCTTTCAACAAAATAGTGGACATTTGTATGAAAGACCTGGTAAATTCAAAAAATTCTAACTATGTACTAAACTTAGAAAATATCATAATGATACAAGTGATGCTCTAAAGCTTATTGGTAAATGGATAATATCAGTAGCAGATTCAGATAATTATAAGTTGCAAGAAAAACTCTTATCCAAGATATCTCTAGCATTAACTATTTTTAATAATAGAATAATAGATGAGGAAATAAAACAAACAAAATCTCTAAGTAAGTTAGTAGTTAAAACAGCATTAAAAATGAGAAAAATTAAATTGAATAGAAAAAGGTCCCATATAATAACTCTAATAAAAGCTTCAACAATAGGTAAAAAATTAAGAAAAAAATTTATATTTATGTTTTAAAATTAAAAAAATTTAAACTATTTAGAAAATCCAAGTTTATATAAAAAATACTTTACTATATTATCTAATATTATTCGTACTTTTTTCAATCTTTTCTTATAGTACTATAACAATATAAACAAAAGGGTGTTAATAATAAAAGGCATCAATGTGGAATTTTTTAAAGTCATATAATAAAAATCAAATATAAAGAACTACCACTTTATTAACTTCAATGCTACTTGCTAATGCTTTTTCTAGAACAAAAATTTGGCTTTCAAACTATTATATCATCAGTATATCAAAATCCAAAATTATTATTACATTTATGAAAAATTTTTCATTCAGCTTCTATTATTGCAAATACTAAAAGAATGTATGAAAGTTATCTTGAAAGTTTAAAAATGCAAAATATAGATCCTAAAAATAATCTAATTAAAGAATCAAACATTTGGAATCTTGTAGTAATTAATATTGTATAACAGACTTCATATGCAATATTACGAATAGTTTTTTAGTTTACTCTTTCTACCTTATTTGACTATTTATTTGAAAGTTATGGATCTATTAATTAGCTACTTTTTGGAAAATCTTCAATTACTAATGAACTTTTAATAATGTATAAAACAATTTTAAATAGAATATTAGAGAATTATATAAATGATTTTGAAATAAAAGATATATATACACTTTGAAATTAGGGTATAGACATTTATCATCTAATTTTTTAGGAGGGGAGGATTTAGAGGAATTATCAGGACTATATAATATAGTATTATTAGCCAATCAAAATTGCCCAAAATAACTATATAAAATTTTTAATAATAATAATTAAAAATATAAAAATTTTATTTAATAAATTCTAACTTTATGCACTAAGTAACCATGTACAGCATTTAAAAATATATCAAACCGGCATAATTGATTTTATTTTACTTGAAATTTAAAGAATAGATGCATAATTTTAGATTTTTGATCAAAAAAGTCAAATTTAAGCATCTTTTCTCCAAATTTCAAGTAAAATAAAAACAACTCTGCCGATTTAATGTATTATAGGTGCTGAACAAGTTTACTTAATCCTTTAAGTTAGAATTAATTAGTAAAATATTATGAATTATAAGATTTTATTAAATTTTATTAATAAAATTCTATGAAATCTTATTATTCGCCAAATTTTACTAATTAATTCTAATATAATGCATTAAGTAAACTTGTTCAGCACCTAAATACATTAAATCGGCAAAGTTGCTTTTATTTTACTTAAATTTGGAGAAAAGATGCTTAAATTTGACTTTTTTGATCAAAAATCCAAAATTATGCATCTAATATCTAAATTTCAAGTAAAATTAAAACAATTATGCCGAATTGATATATTTTTAAATGCTGAACATGTTTACTTAGTGCATAAATTTAGAATTAATCAATAAAAATTTGTGAATTATAAGATTTTATAGAATTTTATTAATAAAATTCTATAAAATCTTATAATTCACAAATTTTTATTAATTAATTCTAACTTTATGCACTAAATAAACATGTTCAGCATTTAAAAATACATCAAATCGGCATAATTGTTTTTATTTTACTTGAAATTTAGATATTAGATGCATAACTTTGGATTTTTGATCAAAAAAGTCAAATTTAAGCAACTTTTCTCCAAATTTCAAGTAAAATAAAAACAATTATGCCAATTTGATGTATTTTTAAATGCTGAACATGTTTACTTGGTGCATAAAGTTAGAATTAATTAATAAAAATTTGTGAATTATAAGATTGTATAGAATTTTATTAATAAAATTCTATAAAATCTTATGATTCACAAAATTTTACTAATTAATTCTAACTTTATGCACTAAGTAAACTTGTTTAGCACCAAGAAATATATAGAAACATGTTATCTTTGGACCAGTATGCAGACTTCAAACCAAATCTGAACCAAACTGGGTCCGGTCTATATATATTATTTGCTTGAATTTGATTGGCTAGTTTAGTATCAGGTGGGGGGAGGGGGTACCCTCTTAAGAGGTGAAAATCACCTGATAAATGTCTATACCCTTACTGAACAAATTAATTAATTAAGTCATATATGAAATCAATAGATTTTATAATATTCAAAAAATTGGTGATATATTCTTAATAGCATAATTAAATAGAATACAAAATATTAATAAGCTAAGTATAATAATTATTTATTGACTTGATTACAGATCTTGTTAAATTTTTAATATGTTTTATTATACATAACTTATTTAATATAATGTTTGTTAATATTATTTTATGTTTATAGATTTAAAATTATATAAATGATAAATCATTTAGAAAGTAAAAATTTTAATGAATAAACTTAAATGCTACAATCAATGAATATATATTAGTATTTTACAAATCTGATAATTAGTTCTAAAAATATACAAGTCCACTTACTTCTACTCAGGTTGTTACAACTAAATTGTAGATAACTTAATAGCATCTATTTGCCTAATCACTATTTTCTTAAGGGTAGAGTGAACGTAGATCATTTTTAATAGTGATCATGTTGTAATCATATAAAATCAGGTGATTGACCAATCACAATTGTAAACAACATAGATTTAACCAATCCAAATTAATTCTTTTTGTGTAACTAAGAAAAATTTGAATCAATTTAGGAAAACTTTATGACATATAGAAGTATAATTTTTTCAAATACTATATTTATTAAAATTTTACTATTATAAAAAGAATATTTTGTACTACAAATTATAAAATTTTTGGCTAAATTAATAACAACCATAAAAAGTTTTATTTGTAGCACATTTTATTTTCTATATAAATCTCATTGTACTACTAAAATTATATGATAAATGATCTACGTTCACCCTACCCTTAATGTTTTCTACTTTACATCTTAATACAGTATAAAACCTGTTTATTAGATTTATGATAAATTGGTATTACAACTAGTAGAATAAAAATTGAAATTTTATGATTTACAATATTTAGTCTTATTGTAATACAGTTAAATCTCATTCATCAGCAAATTTTATATATAGATATATATCGATTATTAATCAGGTAAGATATATATCGATACTTAATACTCCTGCTGATTTTTATCGATAGTGATAGTAATCGATATATATCTGATATAAATATTAATTGATATACTGTATAACCAATATATCAATAGTGATTATAATCAAAATATATCTATAATAGTTAATAATTGATATATAATTAATATAAAAACAATTAATATTTTAATAATAAAAAATATATAATTAAAAAAATTCAATTTTAAAAAATTTTTAATTTATTAAAAAACTTTATATATTTTTATATTACATAATTACTATAAAATTCTATAATTACTATATATTAGTAATATAGATTTTTTTATTACAATATTAGATAATATTTTATTTTTATTACAAAAATGCACTCAACTTATCACAAAAATACACCAATTTACTGCAAAAACACAATTGCTTTATCACAATAATACCATTAAATCATCACAAGAACATGTTCAAGAATACTATCAATTTACTACAAGCATACTACAAAAACACCATCCAAGTTATCACAAGAACATTAGGGGAGCGCCAGAAATCACCTGATTAGGGTTTCACTAAGTAGCTGACCCCCCTACTCCCACCTGATAATTTTTCTAAGCATTTGATTAGTTAAAATTTAATAATATATATATATTAAAAATTGGATAACTTTTGATCTACTGGTCTGTTTTGGACGATTCAACTACCAAATGTTCGTCTCAGTGAGACGATTCTAACAAGTCCAAAATCATCAAAATCCAATTACAGAATCCCAAGATCATTCAACTTTTGTGTAATTTTAATAGTAATTTTTAAAACTACTAAATAAATTTATTTTTATATTCAGACTTTTTAGTAAGTCTGAGTCTGGTCTGGGTCTGGTCCGAAGTCTGCAGACTGGTCTGAGTCTGAATATATTTATATATATTTTTTTGTGCTGAACAAGTTCACTTAGTGCATTTTGTTAGAATAAATTAGTAAAATTTTATGAATCATAAGTTTTTATAGAATTTTATTAATAAAATTCTATAAAATCTTATAATTCGCAAATTTTTATTAATTAATTCTAACAAAATGCACTAAGTAAACTTGTTCAGCACCTAAAAATGTATTAAAACGGCTGGTTTGTTTTTATTTTACTTGAAATTTGGAGAAAAGATGCATAAATTTGGATTTTTGATCAAAAAAGTCAAATTTAAGCATCTTTTCTCCAAATTTCAAGTAAAATTAAAACAACCCTGCCAATTTAATGTATTTTTAGGTGCTGAACAAGTTTACTTAGTGCATTTTGTTAGAATTAATTAATAAAAATTTGTGAATTATAAGATTTTATAGAATTTTATTAATAAAATTCTATAAAATCTTATGATTCATAAAATTTTACTAATTAATTCTAACAAAATGCACTAAGTAAACTTGTTCAGCGCCTAAAAATACATTAAATCGGCAGGCTTGTTTTTATTTTACTTGAAATTTGGAGAAAAGATGCTTAAATTTGACTTTTTTGATCAAAAATCCAAAATTATGCATCTTTTCTCCAAATTTCAAGTAAAATAAAAACAACCCTGCCGATTTAATGTATTTTTAGGTGCTGAACAAGTTTACTTAGTGCATTTTGTTAGAATTAATTAATAAAAATTTGCGAATTATAAGATTTTATAGAATTTTATTAATAAAATTCTATAAAATCTTATGATTCATAAAATTTTACTAATTAATTCTAACATAATGCACTAAGTAAACTTGTTCAGCACCTAAAAATACATCAGATCGGCAGGGTTGTTTTTATTTTACTTGAAATTTGGAGAAAAGATGCTTAAATTTGACTTTTTTGATCAAAAATCCAAAATTATGCATCTTTTCTCCAAATTTCAAGTAAAATAAAAACAACCCTGCCGATTTAATGTATTTTTAGGTGCTGAACAAGTTTACTTAGTGCATTTTGTTAGAATTAATTAATACTGTAAAAATTTGCAAATTATAAGATTTTATAAAATTTTATTAATAAAATTCTATAAAATCTTATGATTCATAAAATTTTACTAATTTATTCTAACAAAATGACTAAGTAAACTTGTTCAGTGCCAAAAAATACATATAATTATATTCAGACTTAGACCAGTCTGCAGATTTCGGACCAGACCCGGACCGGACTCATAGTTGAGTCTGGTCTGAAGTTTGAAATTAGTAAAATTTAGAGTCTGAGTCTGGTCTGATCCCGGACCGGACCCGGACCGGACCAAACCTAAACTGGACCAGGGACACTGAAAAATTTCGATATTATTTTGTAAATATTGTTTTGGGTAACAGCAAATATTGTTTTTTATTGCGATATAAAATTTAATCAAAATTTTGATTAATTTTGAT
The DNA here is from genome assembly GCA_003550325.1 of Gigaspora rosea. Lineage (NCBI taxonomy): Eukaryota > Fungi > Glomeromycota > Glomeromycetes > Diversisporales > Gigasporaceae > Gigaspora > Gigaspora rosea. Next base: position 158,417 of record QKWP01000550.1, read on the forward strand.
TAAAATACATAATATTTAGCATTTTTAACGAATCTAATGAAAGATTTTGTCTATTTTCTGCTAAAATATTATTATAATTTAAGAAACTTCGTTCAACCCCACAAGAAGAAATTGGAGGCCAAATATATTCTTGAGCGATCTTGCTTAATTCTGGTAATTGCTCTAACAATTTTTCCTATAACTCTGCCAAATTATCATATTCAATTGTTGCTAATTCAAAGTTACAGTAAACCGTCCATTCATGCATCAAAGAGGAAGAAGGATTGTCTAATTCATTAATAATACGATAGGAATGAATATCACGGTTAGCAGTAGTAAGACGAACAAAATTTGGGTTAAAAATTTGTGTAGCTTGAAATAAGGGTCGTGCTGGATGATTTTGAATATAATTTGTATACTTATTATAAGCAAGATTAAAGGTATTTTGAAAAATTGAAAAAAAAGAATCAGGCGAATAATTATTTGTAATAATAAAGTCCTCAATATCAGAAGGAAGAATAAACGAAATTTGATTGTTTTGAATATATAGTTCGAGTTGTTTAAGATGTGATTCAATATAAGGAAAAACGGGTAGATTTTGAATTTTAAAAAAGTCTAACTCATTTACAAAAACTCGCCCAAAATATTTAATAAAACGAAGATAAACTTCGACAAGAAAATTATGCTATGAATCATCAAAAGTTTCAACAATTTTTTCAACAGTGGGAGAGGAATTTTCATTTTTTCTTCACGGTAGAACCCATGTATGTAATTAAGATTATCTATGACATAAAATGCTATATGAAACCATGAGTTCCACCTAGTTTTATTATAAAGAGGAATTTTTTGCGGATTTTCAATGCCATGACAATGTAAATACAAAGTGTATCAGCTTTTTCGACTCTTGCATCTAGAAATAGACTGTTGAATATCGGCAAGTAAATTTTTAACAATATCGAATTAAGCAATTGATAACCATGCGTCTCTGCGTAAAAATAAATTTATTTAATACTTTATTTATTAATTACATATTATTACAATTAAAATATTATACAACTTATATGACTGACATACCCAAAAAATTTAAAATATGTGCTATACATGTCATATGAAACATTTGAGGCATTACGGGTTTTAAAATAACCTGAAAGCACTTTTTCATATACGATGCCGAATCCGAGACAAAAAGTCGAGGAGCATTAAAAGGAATTGACCATTTGATTAAAGTTTTAAGAATAATTTGTCTCACCGTTGCATTTAACCTCATTAATAAAATCTACTAATACTAATTTAGTTAAATTTTGATAATTGAATAAAATGTTGACTACACTTCTAGTGCAATCATCCGTAGTTTCGTCAACAATAATTGCAACTCGTTTACCACAAAATTCTGACTTGACTACTGCAATATTTCTTTCACATACTGGTTTTAAATATTCCCACCTTAAAGTATCAGCTGAAGAAATAGAGCCACCATTATAAAGATTATCCTTAAGCCATGGACGTAGTTTGTTAACCTTTTCTAACAGGATATTGGCACCCACAAATGCCTCAACCAAGTCTAGGATCGTATTTTTTTTTTGTGTAGCACTAATTGAAGTATGTAATGTTGATTGCTTTGACACTATTCCACGTCGTTCCTTTGCAGCTTTATTGTCAATATGTTTCGCACTATTGATATGCGTTGTAATAGTTGATTTGACTTCAAAGTTAATAGATATGTCACAAAATCGATACATCAAATTCCCATGATTAGCAAAAAATGTTCGTGAAATTCATTCGCGCATGTTGATACAAAAACTTGGCGTGATGGTGGCATTTAAGCTTCAATTTTTTTTAACAAATAAACACTAATATCGTTGGTTTATATTTCATAAAAAATATATTTTAAAACTTAAACTTTCGAACTTACCCAAATATCGGGAAAAAATTATATATCATAAAAAAAAAATCGCAAAAAAAAAAAACTGGTTTCTAGCACTTGCTAGAAAAAGAAAACAGTTGTCTTTCTAGCGTTTGCTAGTTTATTACGAAAATATAACGATCTATTTCTCAAATTTAACCGAATATATACTGAATGCACTTTGAATATTCTAAAAATCGTCTTTAAGATCTTTCTATCAGTTATCGTTCATCAATAAATATCTTTTTCATGCAAAGTTACACAAAAATAAGTAATATGATTGGTGAATTAAAATAGTTAACTAATCATATTTGTTGTGTAACTTTACATGCATAAAAAAAAGTAAAAATTGTTTTATCATATGGTATTCGATATTAATTGTGATATATTGTTTTCTAATCTTTTCAAAATTTTTCCTTGTCTCTGATCTAGGAGTACTAGTCTCAATGAGATGAATCAAATGGTAACAAAATAATCTGATTCTGATTGATATGGCACGTGGTATTCATCATAGAACTTAGGTGCACCAAATTAGATATATTTAATTATTAATTGTTTATAAAATACAAATCTTTGTTGATCTTAGAATCCTGTGATTAGAATTTAGTGATTTTAGGCTTGTTAGAATCAGCTCACTAAGGCGAACATTTTGGTAGTTAAATCATCAAAAATGGACTGGTGGATCAAATGTTATTCAATATTAAAAATTATATAAATATAATAATATATATAAATATATATATATATTATATATATTATATTATATATAGGACCTGATAATTGCTCTACCCCCACCTACCTAAAAAATCAGGTGATAAATGGCGCTCCTCTTATTACTTTACTACAAGAATGCTATATAATTACTACAAAAACGTTGTTGAGAATGCTGTTACTTTACTATAAAAACACATACAAGAATGCTATAATTCACAAAAACACGTACAAATATACTATCAATTCACTTCAAAAATGCTGTTAAGTTACCACAAAAAAGTTATCACTTTACTTACTACAACATTGAATTACTGCAAGGCAAGAATGTTATCACTTTACTTCAAGAAGCCCATCGAATTACTACAAGAACACTATCAAATTACTATAAGAATGCCATTACTTCACTACAAAAATACTATTACTTTACTGCAAGAACATTATTACTGTATTTTACTGCAAAAATGCCATCGCTTCACTGCAAGAATAGTATTTTCAAAAACAAATGTACTTTTGTAAGGCAGTAGGAGATCTTCACTTTATGATTCTTCTAATCCGTTTGGGGTTAACTTTATACCTACTTTACTAGGGTTTTCTATATTTAAAAGAAAAAATAAATAAATAAATAAATAATAAACAAATATGAAAAAAAATCAAAAAATAAAATAAATACAAAAAAAAAATAAATAAAAAATAAATAAATAAATAAATCAAAATGAATGAAAAAAAATTTGAAATAAAAAAAAATATATAGATAAAATCGAAATAAAAAAAAAGTTCAAACTGAAAAAAACTAAAAAATATCGGTTTTACAAATCACACCACTGGTGCTCAACACTACAATGATTTTTACCAATCAAATTTTTTAAATGCAATGTAACGTAAAGATCAGGTGTAACATAAAATTTTTGTTGTTTTGTTATTTTTTTTTTAAAAAATACCTTCTAACTCAAAATTTTATCTATGAAACCATCTTTTTTTAAAAAAAAAACCCCTCTTGCGAAATTTCACTATATACTATGCCTCACCCTAACTCTAACTATTAACTCTAACCAAGATTTATCAACTTTAACTTTTGTTTATTTTTTTTTGTTTATTTTTTGATATTGATCTTTACATTATACCGCATACTGATGTTGAACACCAGTGGTGCGATTTAGTCCTACTGAAAAATATATATAAAAAAAAATCAAAACAAAAAAAAAATAAATTGAAAAAAAAATTTGAAATCAAAAGAAAAAAAAGACAAAATAAAAAAAAAACAAATCTGGTAAATCTATCAGTGATCTATCTAATTTTCGCTAGATATGCAAAGATTATTAATTGTATAGATTTATAACTAAATATCAATTCTAACAAACGAAAATCTGTTTCAAAATATATAGGGATTAATATCCATTAATTGATATATTGGTTTAATAAATACGATAAAATCAATTAATAGATATATAGCAATTTATATTTATTTATACTATATATCAATTATAGATACATATTGATATATAACTAGTTTATTAATATATATCATTAATATTTAATCGATATATATTGATTAATTGTTATATATCAATATTTATCTATATTAAAAATTTCTTGATGTTATAGTTGCTCTTGATATAGTCACAATCTTAATATAGTCACTATTTTTAAGCTCTAACTCTTATAAACTATATAAAATTTGATCTTTATATAGTCACAACTTGTTGTAATCACCAGATTCTTGTTTTCCAAACTAGTGATTATATTGAAGTTTGACTATATATATTTTTTTCAAAATAAGTATTTTGTGTTGCTATATTTAAATTTTGTATTTTTTATTTTAGTTTATTTTAAGTGTGAATAGTATAAATATATTATAAAAATTGTATTAAAAACCTTTGCTAATATGAATACTAATGGATTAGATATTTTATAAAATTTTATTAAAAATCTTCAAAAGACCATTTGTATTATTAATTGAAATTAAAATTTAACAATGTTTTTTAACTTGTTGAATTTTTTATTTCTGACCATATACTTCAATATTTTGTTGCTATTGCAAAAAAATCTGTTTTATTTCTAAATTTATTTTGGCCTACATATTTAAATACTTGTTTGTCTAATTATTTTTGGATTGCAACTATAAATAATAAACATTTCTAAATTTTTTAATTACAAATTCGAAATCAGTCAATGTTTGTACAAATATTGTGCGAATAATATATCTACCAGTATTGGCAATCTATTTACTTAAACATAATTTAGACACAAGCATTAGACAATATTTGAAATTGTTTGAGTTTGCCAAATATAGCTCAGACTATATCTAGTGATGATACTAGTTTCTGGTATTTGCCTGCGAAATTAGTTTGGTAATAAATTAATTGATTGTGAATTAAGTTTTCTATAAAGTAATTATTGATAAGTTGATCAAACCAAGTGAACCTGATACTATTAATTGCCAATTCAGATAAGATCAGCACTATAGCTATATTATCACTATATTTGAAATTAAAAATAAACAAATAAGTAAACAGTATATTAGTAAATCTAATATTAACCTTTATAAAAAGTTTTTTATATTCAATAAATATTATTTTTGGTCTAAATAAAGTTATAAAACAGGTTTTTACAGTCCTACTAGTAAAAAATTATTAAAATCAAACCAGTAAATAAAAAGATATAAATAAAAACATTTTTAAAAATTTCTAAAATATATAAAAATTATATATATATAGGCCAGATTCAAATATGATAATATATTGTTTATATATTTGTTTTGTCCCAATTTCAAAAATAAAAATAGTGTTAATCTTATTTAAATTAGCAATTAAATAAATATTAATAAATAAAAAAACTCAATAAAATCAAATTAATATATCTAAGTAAATAATAGTATATAAAAAATTTTATTTATATTGTAATCGAAATGTTCGATTTTGCTTGTGAATAGGTCTTTGTTAAAAGAAATTCAAGACGAAGATAGCTCTTTATTAGATAGAAGTTAAGATATCATAGTGGATCATAATGATGATATAAAAAATTTTTAGGTTCTTTTTATAATTGTAGTTTACTATTATTCTAAAACTATATACAATAGATTAACAAAGTTATGCATATTGATCTTATGCATAGTAATATTAATATGCATCATGGCGAGATAAACAATTAATGAGTAGCGATACAAATAAATAAATAAACAATAAATAACTAATAAAGAAGTGACAAAAATTAAATAATTTTTTAAAGAAAAAAGATGATAAAAAAAGTTATAATTATATATAAGAAACCTAACTATATATATTAAGAGAAAGGAGAGAAGTAGTAGACCTCTAATAAAAAATAATCAGGTAATTAATGATATGGCTCTAAATAATAAATAAAATAAAGTAAACTAGTGGTAATCAAACAAAGAGTTAATACTATTATATAATTATCTAGTGCATTGTGAATACATAACTGTCATGATAACAAAAGTCTAAAATTATCTACTATATTACACTTCCATCTTTTTTAAAATGCAAGGTTCTTCAAGCATAATTAACTAGTGATTAAAAAAGTTCCAAACTAAACTTCTAAAAATAAAATAAAAAAATAAACTATGGGTTTTAGGTTCTTTGATTTATTCATAAGAGGGTATCCATAAATAATATTATACAAGATAAAGGACAAATGAAATATATCGTTTTTTCTGATAAGTAAAGGAAGGATCAAAAAAATATAACGTAATTTTTTAGAAAAATTTGTCTAAATTCTGATTCAATAGTTCCAATTGAATAATTTTGGTACGATTTAATTCGTCTTGATAAGAAAAGTCAAATGGTACCAATTTTATTTCATTTGGATCACTGGATCAGAATTTATTGACAAAATACTATTGTTCATATCTTTTCTTATATAATTACTATATAAGGCCGCGCAAACAAATAAAATTGATTCTCGTTACCCGCCCGGGTGCTTTTTTTATAAAAGTCAATATTTTTTGTTATAGGTAATATATGTTTTTAAATAGGAAAAAGCTACCGACACAGCAGCAGGTGACTTATCGACACAGCAGTGGCCCGAGTTAGGGTTAGGTTAGGGTTAGATTAGCAGGTATTTTAGGTAATGCTAGTTATTGCTATGTCGATAAGTCACATGTGTGCTGTGTCGGTAGTTGTTCCCTTTTAAATAATCGTAAAATTGAATTTCATAAGTCACGTGATTGGTCAATAACGTACAAGCAATTCAGGTATACAGTAATAAGATCTTTATTTTTTTGTGAACATGATCGTTCTAATTACATTGAACCATACTCTATGTCTAAAGTACAGAAGTAAAGATCTAATACGGCATATTAGGTACAGAGAACTTTTTTCGAATTTGAATTTGGCTTTCTATAGTAGGAGTTTATATTTTCTTCATAGTATTGGTTTTAGACTGTGCACAATATTGTTACCACTTAATCACGATTACAAGATACTTCAGTTCGACATATTCTCCTATATATAAGGCGTAAAACAAAGAGTGTAAGTTCAGGATCAGTTTTTTTATTTTTCTGGATAATTGAATTATGTAAATCCACCGTATTTATAAAACCTTCATATTTTTTAGGCTTTTTGATATTCTTTTTAACTAAAATTGGATGACGTCCAATCGATTGCAATTTTATTACCATTATTTACGTCATTTATTATATATTTATAAGCCCTCTCTATTATACTGACATCTATTTCGCTGCTTATTTTGCTCTTTTTTTAAATTTAGTACCTTTTCCTTTTCTTTTTTTAGCTTTGACTGAAATATTGCATTCAGAACAGTATGGCTGTTGACCGGTGGGAGTTGGCGAAAGGATTTCTGTATTGCCGCACTGAAAACATACGTCAGGATAAATATATGAAGAAAAGTATGGCACTTCTATAGGTGTTGAACAGGTAAGCTTTGCATTCACAAAGATGTGCTTAAGCAATATTTCTAAAGACACCTTATCTTGTTCCACAGGTGATTCATCTACACTATCTCTCATACTATCAGTATCTTGTTCCACAGGTGATTCATTAACATTATCTCCTACACCATCAGTATCTTGTTCCACAAGCGATTCATCAACATTATTTTCTATACAATCAGTATCATTGTCACTTTCATTATTGGTAACAATATCTATTGTTTGATTATCGTAATTATCATCAATATCTATTGTTTGATTATCATAATTATCATCAATATCTATTGTCTGATTATTATTATTTAAAACTGATAGTGAACTAACTTTTGTGAGATCTGAAATTCCATAGAATGTTGTATCACACATGTAATCAATTGTTTCTATAAAGTTTTTGAGAAAATTTTCTTCCTTTGGCTTTAAACGGTATTGTGAATAGAGTATCTGTGGTTTGCTGCATTCGATACACTTTACCAAAATATGCACATTTGCTACATATTGTGCCCGGGGCTGAAACCCATGCCATTGGTGCTGAGACCATTAATCGTAGTTGATGTAGGTACATTTCCTTTTTGAAGTAAGATGGGCGGTGTTTTTCGCTAGTGTTCTTACCATATATTTCACAAAATGGAATATAGTGATCTTCATTTGCTTTAGGAATAGGATCTGGAAAGGGTTGCAATTTTACGAATACATCAGAGTTACTTTGTGGCAGTCTGCAAATTATACAACCAGTTTCAGCTGCTGGACATTTTCTAATTTCAAAAAAATAAGTTCTTGACCGGCAGCAATGGTTCATGAATTCAAGAATGTGAGGCTAAATATATATGTGCACTTATGAGCTCGCAACAATATTAAATTTTTTTTTTACAAATCGAAACTGACCTAATTTTCAATGCACTTTTTAGACGTGTCTTCAGGTACCAATGAACCATCTACTTCAAGTACTGATGCCCATAGGTATTCAATCTCTTGATCTGTTGCTGATTCGAATACAGAAAAATTTTTGCCCTTGAGCTCCAATCATTCAAAAACATCTTGCATAAGGGTCTTAGTAGGTTGCAAGCTTTCAATTATTTCATTCTTAAGTCGAGGTACTGTTTTAGCTTTATTACGAATTTCATCTATTGTATTGCAGCTTTTCACCAAACTTTCAAACTCTTCATCCATTTCATTTCGTATAAGGCCAACACACTGCAAACCAAGGTTTAAAATAGACATAATGCGTTCGACTGGGTTCTTCCATAAGTGTCCCAGGGGCGTTCGAACGGCAATTAACAAATCAAAATTCAAAGCCAAAAAAATTGCAATTAATGCAAATTGTACGCGAAGAAAATTTACTCGATGGTCTGGCCCACCATCGGTGTAAAGAAACAGATAAGGCTTGTCGTCATTTTGGTTTTTCAAAATATTATACAATTCTGTGATGTGTCGTATTGGACTTAATAGCTTGAATACATTCTTTTAGCCCAACGTGAACTTTCCCGGTATAAAACAATTTCTCAATAGTTTTAGGTATATTGCATAACATTGTAACGCTTGGAATAATTCCACATTTTGTAAAATCATGGTCACTAACAACAAATGTTGTATCGTAATTGACAAGCACTCTCTTTCCACGATCTACAGCTGCGACTGGATGACCTGGTTCACCAACTTTACAGCGGTGTTTATCGTCCATAAAAACAAGATGGGCATCATTCCGAAATATGATTGCTATTTCTTTTAAATATCGAAATAACGCCGATGCATAATGTAAATCAATGTGTTCACACTGAAGCTGACGAGTCTGGATCATAAATTTAATAGGCAAAATGCCAGTATACTGTAGACTATTTTTATTTGTCGGTATAGTTGGCCAAAATTGTAGCCGAAGCCATTGGGTTGATGGAATTGGTACTTGCAGGTTAATTTTTTTTACTTCCTTTGTTATCATATCATGAAGATCACGTACTGAAATAGCTTGTGCAAGATGCACAATTGGGTCGTATCTTCTTTCATCTACAGCAACTACTGCTTCTTGCACAGTACCTTTCAAAAATTTTTTCCTGCAGCCCAAAATTCATCATATTTACGTAGTTGACCTTCATTAAGTTCTCTCAAATTACTAATTATTTCAGGATTATTTAGTTCAAAGGCCAATTTGACACGCTCATCAACTTCTTTTTGACTAGTCGTTTTAGTGGCTGAAGCATCATTTGTTAATTCTTTATATATGCGTCGCAATTTGGCCTTCAGTTGTTTATTTAAATGAAGGTCGCACATGTCCATGTATTCTTTATGCATACGACGTGTGTGATAAGTAGGGAAGCATTTTTTTATTTCCATTCTGATTTTATAATGTTGATTAGACACTTCTTCTTCCTCCGCTTTCTCATCTATACGCCAAATATATGTTGCGCTGCAAACGTTTCCATGATGATAAGTATAGATTCTGACTTTAAATTCGAATCCAACTTCTAAGCTTGCTAAATACCAATGCTTTTGTCGGCATATTAATACAGTATAAAGTTTTTAATTTTTTTTTATTTTTTATTTTGCTCATATAAATACTTACACTCGTGACATTGAAAAGCAGAAATCATCAGCTAAAATCGGTTGCCAGTATTGTTTGTCTTGTAAAGCTAATGAAAGGTTTCTATATTTTAAAATATTCTCTGGTTTACATATTTCATTGGCCTTGAATATTTTTAGTTGGCCATGATTGTATTTATCAATTACAGGTTGATCGAGTTCTTGGTTTTGTGATGTTGCCATACATTTGTAGACAAGATACNTACAACCAGTTTCAGCTGCTGGACATTTTCTAATTTCAAAAAAATAAGTTCTTGACCGGCAGCAATGGTTCATGAATTCAAGAATGCGAGGCTAAATATATATGTGCACTTATGAGCTCGCAACAATATTAAATTTTTTTTTTACAAATCGAAACTGACCTTATTTTCAATGCACTTTTTAGATGTGTCTTCAGGTACCAATGAACTATCTACTTCAAGTACTGACGCCCACAGGTATTCAATCTCTTGATCTGTTGCTGATTCGAATACAGAAAAATTTTCGCCCTTGAGCTCCAATTGTTCAAAAACATCTTGCATAAGGGTCTTAGTAGGTTGCAAGCTTTTAATTATTTCGTTCTTAAGTCGAGGTACTGTTTTAGCTTTATTACGAATTTCATCTATTGTATTGTAGCTTTTCACCAAACTTTCAAACTCTTCATCCATTTCACTTTGCATAAGGCCAACACACTGCAGACCAAGATTTAAAATAGACATAATGCGTTCAACTGGGTTCTTCTATGAGTGTCCCGGGGGCGTTCGAACGGCAATTAACAAATCAAGATTCAAAGCCAAAAAAATTGCAATTAATGCAAATTGTACGTGAAGAAAATTTACTCGATGGTCCGGCCCACCATTGGTGTAAAGAAACAGATAAGGCTTGTCGTCATTTTGGTTTTTCAAAATATTATACAATTCTGTGATGTGTTGTATTGGACTTGATGGCTCGAATATATATTCTTTTAGCCCAACGTGAACTTTCCCGGTATAAACCGATTCCTCAATAGTTTTAGGTATGTTGCATAATATTGTAACGCTTGGAATAATTCTACATTTTGTAAAATCATGGTCACTAACAACAAATGTTGTATCGTGATTGAAAAGCACTCTCTTTCCACGGTCTACAGCTGCGACTAGATGACCTGGTTCACCAACTTTACAGCAGTGTTTATCGTCTATAAAAACAAGGTGGTCATCATCCCGAAACATGATTGCCATTTCTTTTAAATATTGAAATAACGCCGATGCATAATGTAAATCAACGTGTTCACACCAAAGCTGACGAGTCTGGATCATAAATTTAACAGGCAAAATGCCAGTATACTGTAGACTATTTTTATTTGTCGGTGTAGTTGGCCAAAATTGTAGGTGAAGCCATTGGGTTGATGGAATTAGTGCTTGCAGGTTAATTTTTTTTACTTCCTTTGTTATCATATCACAAAGATCACGTACTGAAATAGCTTGTGCAAAATGCACAATTGGGTCGTATCTTCTTTCATCTACAGCAAATACTACTTCTTGCGCAGTACTTCCAAAAATTTTTTGCCTGCAGCCCAAAATTCATCATATTTACGTGGTCGACCTTCATTAAGTTCTCTCAAATCACTAATTATTTCAGGATCATTTAGTTCAAAGGCCAATTTGACACGCTCATCAACTTCTTTTTGACTAGTCGTTTCAGTGACTAAAGCATTATTTGTTAATTCTTTATATATGCGTCGCAATTTGGCCTTCGGTTGTTTATTTAGATAAAGGTCGCACATGTTCATGTATTCTTTATGCATACGACGTGTATGATAAGTAGGGAAGCATTTTTTTATTTCGATTCTGATTTTATAATGTTGATTAGACACTTCTTCTTCCTCCGCTTTTTCGTCTATACGCCAAATATATGTTGCGTTGCAAACGTTTTCATGATGATATGTATAGATTCTGACTTTAAATTCGAATCTAACTTCTAAGCTTGCTAAATACCGATGCTTTTGTCTGCATATTAATACGGTATAAAGTTTTTAATTTTTTTTTTATTTTTTATTTTGCTTATATAAATACTTACACTCGTGACATTGAATAGCAGAAATCATCAGCTAAAATCGGTTGCCAGTATTGTTTGTCTTGTAAAGCTGACGAAAGGTTTCTATATTTTAAAATATTCTCTGGTTTACATATTTCATTGGCCTTGAATATTTTTAGTTGGCCATGATTGTATTCATCAATTACAGGTCGATCAAGTTCTTGGTTTTGTGATGTTGCCGTACGTTTGTAGACAAGATACTCTGCATATTTGGAAAGGTCTTCACCGAGCTTTATTATTGGTTTTTTTGAGAAATATTGAAAATGGTGGTCTTGTCATCCACGGGCGTGTAGCATATTTGAGAAGACATTCACTATGTTCATTAAGCTCTTCAACATCAAATCTAGGTCGAGCATGTTTGTAATGTTGTGGATTATTGTAACCCATAAAGTCTTCAAAGACTTTTGGTAAGTTGTATCATTGTATGAATGTATCACTATTACATCCATCTATGTACTATAATACATTGGTTAAATCTTGAATGAATGGTTTGCCAACTGTCTCAGCCATATTCGGTCCTATCCAACCACAGTTTTCTTTTTTAATCCACGCTACTATGTCACTTCGCAGTTGGTCTTTTTTATTTGGTTTTGCGCTAGTCTTCCATGTTGGAAGTGTAATTGAATTTTGAGTATTGAACATAATTTCAAAGAGATTGGTATCTTCGCGATTTGGTGAGATGGTTTGTGATATAAGTAACTGAAAATCAAAATGTTTTCCGTAATATAATGCAACCTTCCACAAATTGCATGCAAGGTCAATATTTTGATTAATCGTAGTTTTTGATTGTCCACATCGAGCCTCGATCTTTTCGATTAAATCTAAACAATTATTTGATATATGTTCTTCCGTCACTTCTAAAAAAAATTGTTCAACCGTAATATCAGTTCGTACTGGTATAACCTTCCAGCCAAATAATACTTTTGATTCTTGAATTATTTGTATATTTATTGTTGGCATAGTGTGAAAAAATTTATTGCTATAGTTTTTTTGTATTGAACAGTCAACGGACTGAAGAGTAAAAAAATAAAGGCAATTTTGCAGTCTTATGCATAGTGCATACGTGATTAAAGTGTTATAATATAAACTGAACACAAGATCCGAAACACCCACAACAAGCTAGTACCTGTACAATTTTGGTAAGTATAATTATGTTCATGTAAAATAATCGTAAGAAAATATTTCATAATACCACAAGAGAAAATCCCAGGAGTAATCATTCATATTCACGAATAGACAAAACGTAGTGATAGATATTTACTTTGGGTCAAATTAAAATGTATTAGGAAAAATAATTGTACCAATTAAAAATCGAAACTCTTCTTGGCATAAAATTACTTAGCAAGATACTATGAAGGGTAAAAAGGTTTATTGGATTAAAAAAACCGAAGAATGTTGCTTTGATTTTTATACTTTTGATTGCTAGAGCTTACGTCATTGTGTATGTTGTTAGATATGCGCTAAAGTTCAAAGAGGAAATTCAAACAATTATTGATGATATAGTAGTATTGTTGAACTTTCCTTTTTGAATTTCAACGAATATCTACCTTGCATGCACAATTACGCACTTTCACGCATTCACATGTACATACGTATACCTTTTCTTATAGAAAATAACAAGTATCATATAGGAAATATATAGCAAATTTATTTATTCAATAAAAAACAAAACAATAGCAAAAAAGCTTATTTATTGTATTTGTTATCATAAATTCCAATAAAGTAATTGAGGGCTTATAGTACATGCGTATACGTGTGTATGTATATACCTAATATATAAGTAAATTTTTAATTGCAGCTTTTATATGTAAAATTATATTTATAAAAATTTATATAACATTTTTTTATATCTACACAAAAACAGCTGGGTCCTGTATGCTTATTAATCTTTATATGTAACGAGAAACAACTAATTTTATTTGCACGGCCTAACTAATAGTTTTTTGTGATTTTGGTATTATTGAATGTCTTACCAAAATGAATCAAATGGTATCAGACATTTAAGTTTTTATAAAATTTTATATATAAACTGGCTGTAAATCTATACAATGATGCATGGAAATAAACTTATAAAATTTTTAAATATAATTTTAAAATAAAAACAAATATATGGGGTAAGTTAGTAAAAAAGGGCCAAATTTTTTCTAAGTAAAAGTTTTTTTGACTTTAAGCTTAAATATCTTAACAATTATTTTAATAAATTATTTTAATAAATTTAATAAATTTTTTTTATTTTAATTCTGTATAATTTCAAAATTAAATAAAAAAATTTTTAACAAATTTGATCAAATAGTTGTCGAAATATTTTAATTTAAAAATTAAAAAAATTTACTAAAAATGATTTGTCCCTTTTATACTAACTCACCCTATATAATAAATATTTATATAAATAATAGATTTATAATATGCTTTTTTTTTTCTGAATAATATTAAATAAACCTGGAATTGGTTTAAATAAACCCAGGATTGGTTTAAATAAACCTGAGCTTAGTTCAAATAAACCTGGGTTTGGTTTAAATAAACCCAGGCTTGGTTCAAATAAGCCTTCAAATAAACTCTTTTCCGGTTCAAATAAACTTTTTTTTTGGTTCAAATAAACCCAGACTTGGTTTAAATAAACCTGGACTTGGTTCAAATAAACCCAGACTTGGTTTAAATAAGCTCATTCTTGGTTCAAATAAACTTATTTTTGGTTTAAAAAATTAAATAACCTATTTTGGTTCAAATAAACCCGATTTTGGTTCAAATAAGCCTGATCTAGTTCAAATGATTCTTATTTTGGTTCAATTAAGTTGATCTGGTTTAAAATGAACCCAATTTTGGTTCAAATAAACCCAACTTGGGTTCAAATCTAAAAAGCAACCAAAACAGAACTTGAGTAACATTACACAACATTAGTAGCGTGTAAACAAAAATTATTTTTGCGAAAACAGTGCAATGAGCTTTTGTGTAATCTATATGCATATTTGTATTATACAAATCATATGACTTTGCATAGTGTAACATAAAAAGTATAAAACTTATAAATTCATATCGTCCAATTATATTGCAGCATAAAATAGGTAATACAATTTAAAAATTAAGGTAACACAATTTAATAATTATTTATATTGGTAGTCTAAACGTTATCATTACACAATATAAATAGATAAATCTAAATATTATCATTATACAATGGTTACACTCATAAATTTTTAGTATATAGTTATATAAATATACAGATCAGTGATTATTTTTCACTGTGCGCACTGTGCGCAGTGCACAAAAACAAAAATTTGTGCACATCTTTTTTCAGTAGATATGCAAATGCCGCACAGAAATAATTGTCATTTTATAAGTAGTGCACACAGTTGCGCCACACAGAAAGGTTTATGAATTGTGCGGTATCCGTACAGTAAATTTTAATTTAGTAATACAAATCGATGAAAATTTTTCAATTGATTAGTTGATAGATCATTTTATCCAACTAATCGATTAATCAATTTTATTCAACTAATTGATTAGTTGGCAATTAATTGACTAATCGATTAATTGATTAGTTGACTAATCGATTGACCAATCGATTAATTGAATAAATAATAAATGAAACTTGGTAAAATACATGTAAGGTAGCAACTAAAAACAGCCAAATTGACTTATATGATCAGTTGATTAAACGACCAATTGACTAATTGATTAATTAGTCGATTAATCAATTAGTTGGCCAATCGATTAATCGATTAGTCGACTAATCGATTAATCGACTAAGTTGGGTCTGTAAAATTCAAATCGATTAATTGTCAACTTTACAACTAATCGATTAATTCGATTTTCGATTTGTATCACTATTTTAATTGAAAAATTAACACTGATACAGATTTTAAAAAATTTTTTTATATAGTCTATGTAGGTCAAGAGCTATTATATAGAAGTATATAATGTTATTTATAGATGCCTCTAACCAGAAAAAAAAAATTAATTCAATTACTGTTTATACAAAACAAGTGATTTACACAGAATTTATAAAAAACCTTATTTGTTAAAAAAAAACTAAAAAAATAATTTATCTAAAAAAAATATAACTGGTTCAAATTTTTTCTTTTTAAACCTCACATTCGAGATTTGGAGTATAGTAGATAGAGTTCCACAATTTGATTTGACCTTCAAATATTTGAATCAAATATTTGATCAAATTCAAATTCAAATTTGACTATATTTGATTTGATCAAATTCAAATATGACCAAATTTGATTTGATTTGAAAATTACTATTAAAAATTCAAATTCAAATCAAATTCAAATTCAAATATTTGAATCAAATCAAATTCAAATCAGGGTCAATTTGATTTGATCAAATTCAAATTGATTCAATATTTGATTTGATTTGAATTTGAGAAACCCTAATAGTAGATGAGTTTTTGTTCTTTATTTGCTTTCTTTTCACTATGTGTATTACTTCACTAAATTTTTTTTCTTTTATAGATCATTTTTCTTTTTCAGGAGTTTTTTTATTTGCATCACATTATCAAATTATTTTGGCTTTATAAAAATTGGATCAGCTTTCAAATTTATTCGGTAGTATTTCACTTTTATTTTGACGTTGATATTACCCATATGATCATCAGATTATTATTGAACAATAATCTATTAATTTGATCTTTTTTCTTATTTATTTTTCTTATTAGTTTTGCTTTTCTTAGTCCAAGTTGAAGTTTTTTCGTTTTTTTTGATTCAGTAACTTTTTTATTTTTTTTTATTACATCAGTTTTTATTAACAATATTACTTTTTATAATACTAAAATTTTTGGACCAAAGATAACTGAACCCTTTATAATATGGAACTTTTGTCTTTATTTTAGTTTTAATTTCTTTTCTGGGTGGTGGAGGATTTTGGAAAGTTAAGTATAAAATTGCTTGTTTTTTTTACTTTTTTTTTCTATTTTATTCATTTCTCTTTACTTTTAGGACAGTAAAAAAACAATAGTATTTTAAAAATAATTCAGAGTTTTGTCGAGCATTTGATAATCTTATAGAATTATACCAGAACATAGAATGTAAAGACTTCTTTAAAGTTAAATATATATTTTGTTTATCTCTTTTTTTCTTTTTGTTTTTTTTTTTATATTTGCAAAACTAATTTCAATTTTTTACTTAATTTTTTTATTTATTTAGGGTGGTATTTTGTGGAAAGGAAAAAAAATAAGTATAGAGTTATGCATACATCAAGAATAGAAGTAAAGGGCGAAATAGAACCTCGAATAATCTATATAAGCTTATATTTGAGCATCATAGTAAATTTTTTTTTGGTTAGCAATTTTATATTAATATAAGCTATATTTTAAATATTAGATCTGACTTTACAATATTCTCTAAAAAAACTAAATTATATTTTCTAAAAAAAAAAAGAAATAAATTACATTCTCTAAAAAAAAAAAATAATACTGAATTATATTCTCTAAAAAACAAAAGCAAAAAAAAACTAAATTACATTTT
>QKWP01000550.1:176270-236519 GCA_003550325.1 Gigaspora rosea
TAAGCTTATATTTGAGCATCATAGTAAATTTTTTTCTGTTTACAGATATAATCTTTTTATCCAATACCTACTTTTCAAATATAATCTTTTTTAAAAAAAGATCTTGTATTAGCAATTTTTCAAATATAGAGTGCTCTGTATTAAAAGGGCCCATTTTTACAATTTTTTGAAAAATGAATTTTTTTTATTAAATTTATATAAATTTTGACATAATTGATATTTTTTAATTATTAATGAAAGTTGATTTGTATAATAAAAATCAAGATAATGTAAAAAGAAAAATTACATGAGGCTGTGTAGAGCCAATACATTACAAGACTATTTGATAGTCACCTGCTGTCTTTAACCAATCAAAATCATGAAATTTAATTAATCCTGGATCAGTCCGAAAATCAAAACAAATCGTTAAACTCAATTATCTCAAAATGAGATAAATGTAAAAATGGGCCCTTTTAATACGGAGCACTCCATATAACTCCATATAAATTGTTTGGGTCCTGGTGAAATATATTAAATCTTCTGAAACTAAATACTGTATAACTTTTCATTTTTATTTTTGTTTTTAGGTTTTGGTATTAATACTCTATTTTTAATTTTAGATACTTTAACAATTTATATTAGACTTAAAGAATTCATGATATGAGATATTAAGGGCATTAAGCGAAGCAAGTTGTGGAATACAAAGAACATAAGAGCTACAGTACAACAAAAAAAAAATAAATTAGAAAGATATATGGAGTTATAAATTAGAACACAGTTTTATAAAAAAACTATAAAACATGTTTTCTATTTTGTAGGATATAGTCATTTTTAAATTTTTTCAAGTAGGCGACCTGGTTCTGTTGTTGTTGCCAAATGTAATCAAAAATGTTAATTTTGTTTATGGATAGGTCTTTGTTAGAAGAAACTGTAATAACTTATATAAGATTATGTATATATAATTTGCTAATGTACTAAATACCAAGATAATTACCAAAAACTGTTTTTTTACTTCTCAAATTTTAGAAATTTTTGCTAAAATGTATAATATATAACTTCTGTACTAGATGTCTGGGGTTCTCATCAAATTAATTAAAAAAAAAAACTTAAGACAAAAACTTTACCTGAAAACAGTGAATCCAATAACTTTAGTTTTGATAGCTTCAATAGTAAAATCATATAAAAAAAAAAGAAGCATCAAATATATAAAAAAAAAATTTCAAAATAAAAAACTTACCTAAAAATAGTGCCTTCAATAACTCTAGTACAATAGCTTCAATAGCAAAATCATATACAGAAAAAAGAGAAGTAGCAAATATATAAAAAAAAAAGATACTAAGACAAAAAACTTACTTAAAAACAGTGATTCAAATAATTCTAGTAATAATAGTTCCAATGGCAAAATCATTATTTAAAAAAAACTATCAGTAAATATATAAGAAAAAAAACATTCCCAAGATAAAATACTTAATCAAAAACTGCAACTCTAGTAATAATGCCTTTAATAGCAAAATTAAAAAAAAGAAATCTATTAAAAAAAAAAAAGAAAACTTATTTAACACAATAAGACAAAAAAAAACAAAAAAAGAATACAATTAAAAGTAAAATAGTGCAACAAAAAAAATTCATATTTGATTACAATTTACAATTTGATTGGTTGATCATATGGGATTACTATTTTTTTTTTGTTTATCTATATTATATAATATTCTATTGTATATTAATATTAGAGCTCTGCAATTTAATTTAATTTTCAAATATTTAAATCAAATATTTGATTAATTTCAAATTCAAATTTGATTATATTTGATTTAATTAAATTCAAATATGACTATATTTGATTTGATTTGACAAATATTTAATTTAAAAATTTGCTATAAAAAATTTAAATTCAAATTAAATTTAAATTCAAATATTTGAATTAAATTAAATTTAATTTGATTCAATTAAATTTAAATTAATCTAATTTAATTTGAATTTGAAAATTTTAGTTAATATATAGATTAAGTTAGAATATACAGCTAGATCTTGTTATAATTACTTATAATATTGTCCAAATTATAAAAAAGGGTTAGAGGAGTAACAAAAATCAGATGAATTTTAGGGAAGAGAGGGGTAAAAAAAGTTGAAATTATATATAAAAACCTGACTATATATATAATAAGAAAAAGGGAAAAGAGTAGGCCTCTGATAAAAAATAATCAGGTGATTAATGACACGGCCCTTATTTCTATTTTATTAATTATTGTTATGAATTATTGTGAAATCGAATTATTGTAAAATTTACGTAATCTTTATATCATCAAATTTTCTAAAATTTCTGAAAATCATATAAACAATTAATTTATACTATATCAAATGCTATAACCAATTGGTATACCTATATGCTATATAAATTATATTCTTGATATCTATATATAAAAGACCTTCTAACTGTATCAAAAAGGCAACTTTAGTTATTCAACTCTTTCTAACGATCACTTGTACCAACAAAAAACCCAAAATCTCCTATAAAAAATTTTTAATATAAACGGTACAATCAAAAAGAGTTTACTGAGAACCTATAAAACAGCACCTGTTGTTTAGAGGTAGAGCTCATAGACTACCTGCTGACCAGTTTAAAGTTTATCACTCACTGCAAAGGATAGTACTTGTTGTTTAGAGATAAAGATTATAGACTATCTGGCGACAAGCTTAGAGTTTATCATTTACTAAAGAAAAAAGTACCAGCCCTGCTCCAAAGAGGAGTTCAAGGTATATGTTAAAAATTTTTTTTACAAAAAGAAACTAGCACTCTCTAAGAAAACTACAAGTGAAAATTTTAGTATCAATGGCTCTTTCAAAATTTCAAAAAGTGGGCTTTTTGGCATACTTCTCCAAAAGATTGGCAGTGTTTACTTTATTTAAATTGGAAAAGTACCAACTATATTGGAATCAAAGTTACAGAAACAAAGTAAACAATGAATAACATGTGAGGTTTTTGGAGAAACTACTATAAAAATTGTTAGAGAATATTCTTAAATATTTTTTTTCTTTTTTCTCTTCACTTTTTTTTTTTCTAATATAAGATAAGTATATAAGATAAGTATAAGTATTGTGACAAATATAGATATTGTAGTAAATCTATTATAAGTCATGATTTGTCAGTCCAAACTAAATGATTTTTATACCATTCGAATCATCTCATCGAGATGATTCAAATGGTACAAAAATTGTTTGATTTTGATTACTAGGTCATAAGATATTGGTGTTTGAATGTTATAAATCAATTTTTTAAACAATATATTATATTTGAACCCTATTTGAATGCTAATATCTTATGATTCAGTGATCGAAATCAACCAATTTTTGTACTATTCAAATTATCCCAATGAGACAATTTGAATAGTATAAAAATCATTTAGTTTAACGGTAAATTATGAACTATTGAGAATTCGTCACAATACTCACAATATATATATTCAATTTTGTGTAATATATTTTTGTAATAACTTATAATCCTGTAATCCAAATTGAACATTTTGATACCATTCAATTCATCTCACTAAGCTGAATCAAATGGTACCAAAATCATTCAATTTGGACCAATAGATTTCAAGTTATATCAAAAAAATTTCTTTTAACTTTGCTACAATACCCACACTTATCTTATGTAGGTCATACTATTAACTTTTTTTTTGCTTTTTTCATCTTGTCCATTTAAATTTGTTCTTCTCTTAGGTTTTGTAGTTTTCTCCTTTTTTTTACTTATCCTTTTTCTTATCGCTTCCTCTTATGCCCCTTTCATATATTACTTTGTTAAATTTTTTTTTAGTTCTTTATATAGTTATTATTAGTTAACATTCCTGCAGGATCTAGGTGAAAAAAGTTTTAAAGAAAAGTTAGTGGTTATGACTGGCTATAGATCCAAGCTAGTGATCTTGTAATCAGAGGTAATTATAAATACTCTAGTATTAGTAAGTTGAAATTTACTCTGGCAGATTGTGGATAAGTGTTTATTGTAACTAGATAAGTTGTATTTTAGTTGTAAGGTTAAAAAGCTAGTAGTAAAATTGACATTTGAATATATAGTTCTCTATTATATAATAAAATATAACATAACCACCAGGTTAATTAACAAAAAAAAAAAAGCAATTCTAGCCCTAATTTTAACCATAAGACAAAAAATATATGGGCTAATTTGACACAAATAAATTTCAATATAATAATTTAGTAACTAGATATAAAAATCTCAATTTTTATTGGATGTTGTTTTGCTTTATTTTCTTATTTAGTAACTTTAAATCAAACGTAAATCACAACAAATATCACATAATTACGTGTAATAAATTGTTGGTCAGTTATACAAATTTTATATACTGTAAATATACATGTGGATCATTTCTCAAATTATCATATCAATAAGTCAAATCCGCCCATATAAGAGTCTATAAAACCACTAACAAAAAAAAATTTTGTTTTGTGTTTAGGGTTAGGGTTAGGGTCGCCTTTTTGATACAGTTAGGTCTTTTATATATAGATATCAAGAATGCGATTTATATAGCATATAGGCATATGGAGTAAGTTAGTAAAAAAGGAACAAATTTTTTCTAAGTAAAAGTTTTCTTGACTTTAAGCTTAAATATCTTAACAACTATTTTAATAAATTTAATAATTTTTTTTATTTTAATTCTATATAATTTCAAGATTAAAATAAAAAATTTTTAGCAAATTTGATTCAATAGTTGTCAAGATATTTTAATTTAAAAATTAAAAAAATTTTACTAAAAATAATTGTCCCTTTTCTACTGACTCACCCCCATATATTAATCAATTGTTTTGATTATGTAGTATAGATCGATTGTTTATGATTTTTATGATACAGAGATCATGTGGATTTCACGATAATCCAATTTCACAATAATCCGTGACAATTATTATAAGATATAAAAAATCGATATTTGTATGAGAACTATTACTTTAATTATATTAAATTTTGGTTACCAACCTAGTAATTTTATTAAGGCCTGACTATATATATATTTTTTACAAATGAGTAACCAAATTTTTAAAATTATTAGCTAGATATTATTACTTAATAAATGAATATTAAATAGTATTTTATTTAAAATAATCTTGGACAAAATTAATAAATTCTGATCCAGTTGACAATGATTCCGATGCACTCTGATATCTTCCAACAAAGAATTTCGGGGACCCCATCATACAGGAGGGTCACCGAAATTCCATCAGAATCCTGGTCGGCTAAATGGAATTTATCAATTTTGCCCAAAGATCCGATCCGATGTATCTGACCCGGGAATTTGGGTACTCTCCTGTAAAAAGAGTTGTATTTTGTTTATATTATACTGGTAATACAGGGTTGTAAGCTTATATAGTATAATGGAAAAAGGTCATTAGACAAATAAGACAAATACAGTATATGTCTATTAATAGGTTTTTATATGTATTCACAATCTAGGTATAATACATATATTTAATAGTAGCGTATATTAAGTGTTACATAACATGGTGTTATGAAGATAACGTTTTTTTTTTAAATATTCTAATAACAATTTTTTTAAATTTTTATGTTAATCTTCTTTTAAAATTTTATTAATTAATATTTTTAAAAGTTTTATTAATATGTATATATTTATTTAAAAAAAATTTCTTAATTAAAATTGAAACCGTTTAAAAAAAACAAACTTTTTAAATTACAATTAATTATTTAGCTGTTTAATTCAATTATTATAAGTCAAGCCAAAACAATTGAACATATAAGTATTAAATTTTACTGATTACGTACAATTATATACGATATATTACACGGACTGTTGTGAATATCACGGCGAAGCCGTGGTAACACATGATGTTCACGGCGCACGTGTAATATCTGATATATTTCACGGTTCCTATGCCCGTTTTAATGATGATTTCATACCGTGTAAAAATTTTTGATATCTTCACGGTATTACATCATCATAAAAGTATCATCAGAAATGTTCACGGGAGGACCGTGGAATATGATATTTCAGCACGTTCATTTTTTCAAAGATATAATGATTCCGCCTTTCGGAATATCATTGATAATCCTTTCGGGGCTATGATTATATAGACCGAAGGGATATGTTATTAGCAAAGATCCATATATAAAAATAATTAACGATATTAAATAAGATAAACAGGATGATACTGTGATAAAAAAAATGAATTTACTGAAATTTTTTTTTTTTAAAAAAAATAAAATTTAAACGTATAAACCCGCAATGAACCTGAAATGTATAGCGATAGAAAACATTTAAGACCGCCAAGCGAAAATGAGACACCGTGCTTTCAAGTTTATCATTTATTATTTATCAAATTCAAAACTGATTATTAATATATGTGATATGTGATTACTTGTTGCGATCAGGCTTTAAAGGCCAAATCCGGTAAATAATAAATGATAATTGAAAGCCCCGGAGTCTCATTTTAGTTTATCAGCTGGAAATAACAAGAGTATTATTTTAGAAAATGTAGTAACTTATCTTTGGTATACATGCAAAGCCTACCGAAATACAAAGAGAACTTCTACTAAACTCACAAAAGTTTTTGTTTATCGCCTTTCATAGAGTATTTCAATGCATCCGAAAAATGGTTATCCAGTTTGGTGCGTTATAGTAACTGAATACGTAGGAATTTAAAATTCTCCAAAGATCTAGATCAGAATATTTTACATGTTGGTAATAATGTTGTTATCATTGTCCCTCATCATTTTTACTGTATGTAAAATAATACGTATGATGAAGTGTTTCTTAATTTTTTCATTTTATTAAAAATTCTTTTAGAACAAGAATTAAAAAAAATAATATATATACATATATATTAATATATATCAGATATAAATATATTAAATGTTTTAGAATCTATTCTTTTATATATTTTTATATATCTGATATTATTAACAACTAAATTATTAATTTAAAGCTGATTTATTTTATTAATTGCTCTAATACCATCTAGCCAGCTATGGAGCACACACATTTTCCGGCGGTCATCTATACCATACTGATCTGCTGTAATTTCTAAATATTGTAGCTTTTTTATGAGATAAAAAAACAACTTTAGACGTTAGTTACCATATCTGAGCCCAACAACCACCTATAGAGCGGATCCACTCGGGTAATTACTGTTTTTCACCAGGTTTTAACCCCGGCTAATCGATGATTTCAACATCACCAGGTTTCGAACCCAGAGCCCAAACATAGGTAGCGTATTATGCAATACTCGCTAACCTCTAGTCCAAATTGTTACATGATTTTATTTTTTTTTTTTTTTTTTATCTTTTATGGGTAAATTTATGTAGATCATTTCATATACAGTTCCGGATGACATCTCAATCAACAAGTAGGTAGATCAATAATTTTTTAATTTAGGTGTATCAATAATGTATTTAATATGATCAACAAGAATTTAAGAGGTTCAATAAACTGTTTTTATTCAAATTAAGAATATTCACCATCAAAAATAATCAAGAAATTACTCTATTGAAAGTTATTGAATAGACTGATACAGTAATACAATTTCAAAAGTTATCGACCTTTATAGTTGAAACTAGAGGTGCAGGCGAATCGTCCCAATGATTGCCGTAACTAGTTATGACATAAAATTTTAGCTAGTTACGGCTTAAAGCTGTAACATCATTGGGACATCATTGGGACGATTCATCTGCACCTCTAGTTGAAACTGACGGTCAATTACAAGTTAATAAGCTAATGCATAAAATAAGAATTATAATATGGTTGATGTTGAAAATGAATAATGAACCTGATTTGTAATAATATCCTGATCCGCCGGAAACAAGTTTCCCCTTATTCACATACGGATCAGGGTATTATTCATTTATCCCCGTGATCTGATCGAGGGCGGTTATTACTGTAATTAGATTAGTATATTCTGTATATAACATAAAAGATATCTATGCTACATACGTACAGTACGTACGTAGAAATGTTAATATATACTGTATATAGTTTCTATTTAATTAAGTATATATATATATAGAAAATATATATGATGTATTACAGACAGAACCTGGAACTGTGTTTATCGCTTACAAACAATAAATAATTTTATGACAAAAATAGTATATTTGATCGAAATTTTGTGAAGCTTAAATTTATAATAAATTTTATATTAATAATTTTATATTATTATTAATTATTATATATAATTTCTATGTGACATATTCCTAACTGCGATATTTAAGCAACATTGTGATGTTATATATCGGATACTATCATTTTCGAATGGATTTCTATTACTGTGTTATGCAAGAACAACGTCCCTTCAAGTTCTAAGAAAGATAAAAAAAAAAGGAGAAGACTTTAATTTATTGCTTGCTTCAGGGAGACGAAAATCCATTTTTGACTTACAGTAGATCAGCGAATTGATCTACTTAAAGATGAGTATCATCGAGTTACATTATGAAGAACATGTGTTTGCATTGAAGATTATCGTCAAGTTGAATCAAACCATTGGTCGAAAGGGTAAAATTTTTTACAACAATTAACTCACTAAAAACATTAGTAAAGGTGTTGAAGAAGAACGTGTTTATTGTATCTCAAACATAAATTTCTCATAGAAGCATTCTTTTTTTCTTTTTTACTTATTTACCTAAAATTTTAAATATCACTATTTACAAATCCATCATAAGCCTGTAAAAGAGCAGAGTTGTCACTAGAACAGGCTATTAAAGGTTTTGTTATGGAGAAGATTTTAGCCTTACAAAAAAAAAAATCTTTTTAACTTTATCTACGAAAATCCATACCTTCCTTTCGGATACGCCGACAATCACTTCGCCGACAGGTTCATTTCACCGACAATCACTTCGCCGACAGGTTCATTTCAACGATAATGATTTCACTGACGGCTCATTTCATCGATCGACAAGTCTAACCTTAACTTTAATTCTAAGCCTGATCCTAACGAAAATGACTAGAATTGTAATTACTTTGTCGATGAAATGACTGTTGAAATGACTGTCGGTGAAATAATTGTCGGTAAAATAAACTTGTCGATAAATTGGATTGTCTATGAAACAAGATGTCGATGAATTGCTTTTCGGTGAAATGAATGGAACTATTCATTTTCAGCATCATCAGAACAACAGATATAACAGATATAGCAATTGTGAGAAAAATATATGAAATTAGTGATATAGAAGTTACATTTAAATTGAAGAAAGTTATTGAAAACAATTCATCAAGCTATTGGGCAATTAATCCTGGCAAATATTCATTCAAATTATGCTATAACAAATTTTTTAATTGATTCATTTTACAAACACGCACGTACGTCTAAAATGATGTAATTTCTGTTGGGATATTAATATATTGCTATTCCACATAAGAGTGATGATGTAATATATGAACAATTTGTTAAAAAAACAAGTTTAATTTCGTAATTGAAGATGATATCGCACCTATGAAAGTTTTTTGACATAATGAGTGTTTATGAGATACGAAACTGGAAAGCGAGACGAATCTTGAAACACTTTAGGGAGAGTCCCTCGTTTCAGTCAGGTCTATCTTACGAAGTTTGTGGAATGAGTTCATAAAAAGATTGTTGCATTTGGATATTAAATTGACTTTTTATTATTATTAAGAAATGATTAAAGAAATTTTCTATAATATAGTATATATTTGATATTAATGTTTTAACATTTTTTTTCCTAATTAAATAATGCCCGTAATCATAGATTTATTATTTATATTTCCATCCGAAATCTTTTTGATCGGTTTTTTTTTCACGAGTTATTTTGAAAATCGATAACGTGATTCATCAATCTTGGGGAATTTAAATTTATTAAATTTATTTGACGGGTGCTTATTTATGGAATATATTTTCTGAATTGAATTTTGCGGTATATATCTTCTTATTAATTCCAAAAAAGTAGTTGGCTAAGATAAATAAAGAAAAAGAAAGTATTCTTGTGATTATAAAAAAAGTATTATAATCGTGGAATAAATCAGTTATCATTATTGCTTGTGAAGTACGTACGTACGTAGGTAGGGTCCGTAATGGGCCGGGTCGGGCCGGGTTTTCATAAACCCGACAAAAATATTTTTAAACCCGGCCCGGCCCGTAGCCCGCATATACCTGATTCTAAAATTTGGGGTATTACAAAAATATGTGTTGTATAAACTCATATCTAAGTAATGTACGTATAGATATAAGCAAAAAAAAATTACGAAGTATGTATGGTTAGCAACACCATATCAGCGGATCGGCATAGTTGGGTAAATCGACCAATCATGATCGAGGATTATCAAAAAAAATTTTGCTCGAAAATTTATTATAGAGCGAATTTACACAAAAACGGCCTTTTTAACCAGCTTTGCATTTATAATTAAGTACGTAGAACATTATGAAATTCATGTATTTAATTATAAGCCAAAAGTAGATTAAAAAGGCCATTTTTTTAAAAATTAGCATCCGAATTTACCCTTGATAGTTACCAACCCATCTTACAATGCCCAACCCATCCTAAAACACCCGAGTATTTCAACAAACGGTAAAAGTACTTCTTTCTACAGCTTAGCATAGCTCTTTTATTGGATTTTTTTGGTTTTTTAACTTGTCTAGACGTCGAAGAAGCCCTTTTGTTAGTTGTAACAAGTGCTTCATTTGTTAGTTTTTCAACGTCACTTAGGAGCAAATTTTCGTGTAACAGTTTATTGAAAAAAGGCCCAATTATGCCGATCCGCTGATATGCTTATAAAATCTTTTATAAGTAATTCCCCTTTTAATAGTTAGGGTTAGGGTAAGCGATAATATTGTCCTTTTTCATGTTAGGGTTGGTATAGGTTATAAATAAAATTTTTTAAAGAATTTTTTTTACGAACTATACGTGCTATCTTAATTTCTACTATACATACTTTATCAGTTATACACTACATATTTGCTATATACTCTAAAATTTGTATTGCGCTTGAGATCGCTGACTAAAGTTCTATCGAGGATCGTTGATACAATTGCAGGAGCGGGAGCCTGCACTTGTGATTATGCACATATTGTCTGTGTTTTCAAACTTGGACTGTGTTTCCAACAATGGATCAGTTAATTTAAACATTTAGACTATTTCGAATCGTTAAATCAACACTTTCGTCTAAAGACATTGCTTTAGAACTTTCACTTGAACTTTCGATAATGTTTAATCCATATTCATATTTTAATCTTTTTTTTTTTTTTTATGTACTAAATTATTTCCACATGTTTCTATTTCCATTTGGAATGAGCGATTAAATATGATTATTAGCCTAATGGCGAAACAAAAATTAAAATTGCGCAAAGATAAAGAATAGATATATAGATATTTTCGTGGATCAGATAAAAAAAGTATTTTGTTTAAATAGCGAATCGTATCTTATTAAGAAGTTTAAAGTTTTACTTAATTAGGTGTATTTCATATTGGGTTACTTGATTTTAACCGTTTACATTTTATACCGGTACAATTGATCTTGTTTTTGTGGTTTGTTTAGTGTCGCCCTTTTTTCCTCTTACAATCAATACCTCCATATATTCATAGAATGTATAATATTAACGCGATTAAAAATAGTAAGCCTCAATTTTTCTGATTTTACGAAGGTACTTATTGTTATACTTGAAGACACAAACAAAATATTTAATATTAAGAAGCCACTGCGAAATAGTTTTGTGAATAAAAAAAAAAAACAGCGATAATGTAATAAAGAGATACCGTAAATGAAAATCGGCCAAGCCGAGCTAAGCCAATAAAAATTATCGGCTAAGTCTAACCGATAAATGTTGAATAGCCAAGATTACTAAGAATTACGTCATTTCTAATACTATTATTTTGAATTTCCAAAGTAAATGTGCTACGTATACAATATCAATTTAACAACGGCAAATATTTGTATAAAATAAGTTCTCAGGCCCGGGAGTTGTTCCGGGATTAGGGTTTTATTTTATTTTTTACATATGTTATTTTTTTTCTTAGTTCTTTAAATCTAAAATGGATTCAAGAACCTAGAATGGAATCAAATAAACCCGAGTTGAGTTTAAATGAACACACAGGTCTTGGTCAAATGAACCCGAGTTGGTTCACTTGAATCTCAAGTAGGTTCAAATAAACCCTGATTTGAACTCATGTTGGTTTAAAGAACTTGGGTAAACGAGCTGTTGAAATAAATAAACAGTCTATGAAATAAATAAACAGTCTATGAAATAAATAAATTATCTATGAAATAAATAAACTATCTATGAAATAAATAAACAGTATGAAATAAATAAATTGTCTATGAAATAAACTTGTCTTTAAATTGATTGTCAAGCACTGCAATAAGTCACTGGTTATACAAAGCCTCCAGGTCATTAAAAAGGGTCTTCCATATCACTGACGATGTTTTAATCACAAAAAAAAAAAAAAAAAAAGCCAATGTCATATTGAATAATTTTTAATAAAGCATTTATCCAATAAATCGCAATTGTTAGTTATTGTGATGGATTAAAATGAAATATGTATAGTATAACAAGTCACTGAAAAATAAAATTTTTTGAGGGCGCATTTTTAAGGTTAGGAGTTAAGGTTAGAGAAATAGTTTTAGAGTAGGAGTTTATATTAAACAAGTATAAGTGGGTGGGCTTTAGAGGATTAAATAGAAAACACATTTCATTACAGTTATTACATAAAATGCGCGAAACATGTGATCATCGGCCTCTTCCGATCCTAATAAAAAAAATTATCGATTATAAGTGATTATATATTTAGGGCCGGAAAGATCGGCGACCACATATTTCGCAACCATCACTAAGTATAGGGTCCGTAATCGGACCGGGCTACCCGGGGCCCGAACCCGACCCGATCTGCAAAAGTTCCGGGTTGGGCCAGCATTTTTAGGTCCGTAATTATAATGAGCCGGGCCCGGTTAACTGAGTCACATGTTAGATAACTTATTGTGAAAATATTTATATTAATTAATTAAAATAAAAAATAATCTATGTTACATAGTAATAATAAGTTTTGATTATTAAACCGG
This sequence comes from Gigaspora rosea, assembly GCA_003550325.1. NCBI lineage: Eukaryota > Fungi > Glomeromycota > Glomeromycetes > Diversisporales > Gigasporaceae > Gigaspora > Gigaspora rosea. The sequence continues at coordinate 189,272 of QKWP01000550.1, forward strand.
GCTCGCTTCACAAAAGTCGACGTTACAGAACGTTTACTGATATTTATAGAGGTGATTTTATTTTACGTAAGTAGAATTATGAGACAAAAAACCTATTATTACGGTAAGGGTTGGGGCACGAAAAAGTTTTAGGCATGCCCTTCTTATTGTGCCCGGGGTATACCCTTATATATATAAAAAAATAAAATAAGTTGAAATCTGACGATATAGTAACTAGAAGTAAATTGTTAAACGTATTAATAAAATATTAATTTATTTGTACAATTAAGTATTAAATAAATTCAGTTTAGATTTTTACTATGTTATATCTAATTTTTCATTATTAGCTATTAATAATCATATGATATGGGCATGCCTTTTGCGCAGGGACAGGGAATAATATCGATTTGTATCGATCATATATAAACCGATATTTTTAGGTCTAATCATAGGGAAATCGATATTTTTACATGAATTTATTTAAAATTAACCGGTGGTGAAATTCACCAGCCTAGGAATTTTTAGGGTTTAGGATGCAGTTTTAGGATAAAGAGGAGTTTTATATAACATAGTTATAAGGTCCCGATTTTAGTTCTCGTGAGGTTTTCAGGGGTCCTGAACATTTTTACTTAGAATACCCGATCCTGTTAGTATATACACTCCGGTGAATTTCACCGTTAAAATTATCCTTTTTACATAATTTAAAAATTTAATGCAGTGTAATAATATACACTCGGGCCAAATTAAAAGTATAATTCGGGCCAGGCAATATAAATTTGACCAACTTGAACCGTCGACAATCAGACCGAGATCTTAGTTACTGGTCACGTTATATCACAGTTATCTGTAACCGTTATACATATTTTGCTGTATATCGATATTTTTGACCATATTTTTGCAAAATTAAAAATCAATATTATTTCCAGTTCCTGCTTTTGGAATAATATCGATTTGTAAATCGATATTTTTGCTGATTACGAATTTTGGGAAAAATTATAATATAATTTGGGTGGGCAATATAAATTTGGGCAATCCGAATAGTAGAAATTTTTAGTGCTGTACTGTGCAGATTTGCAAGAATGCAAAATTTTTTATTATTTGAAGTTTTGCACAGAATTAGAACAATTTAGGCATTTCTGGTCAGAAATGTTTAGCTTATACAACTCTGGTCTGAACCTATGTCTGATCATATAATTTAATTAGGTTAGAGCCTGACATTTTTAATTAGTATTTCAAAGTAGGTTTATATAGCTATTTTATATTTTTTATAGAAAAATTATAGATAGCAACATATTGCTATAGCAATCTTATATAATTGGCCAATTATTTTTTAAATTAGCAATCATATAGATGATCTGTTTTTTTTTTTTTTTTGTTTTTTTTTAGAATCTTTATTGGAGTTATCACTAGAGTTGTCACTAGAGTTGTCACTAAAGTTGTTAATTTAGTAGATTTGTTAGTTTTTAAATACTTTTTTTTTTCTCTTCTAGTAAGCTGTTTTTTGATAGTTCTTTTTGAAAGCTCATAGTTTTTTGATGGGTTTTTCTTGTCAGTTTTTAGTAGGTTATTTTGGTAATTTCTTTGGTAGTTTTTTGTTATTTTTAGTGAATTCTATAAGTTCTTCAGTGGTTTTTTGTCATTTTTTAGTGAGGAATTTTTTTGGTTTTCAGTGCATAAGGTAGATATACCTAATTTGGCACAGTGCCTAATTTTGCGCACTAACAATATCTTACGAACTGTTGATCAGAATTACTTGATTTTGGTACTATTCGATTCATCTCATCAAGACGAATCGAATGGTACCAAAATCATATGATTCTGACTGATAGTTCACAAGATATTATCATTTGACCTAGATAATCTATTTATATATAATTTTTGAAAATTAGTATAAAATCGTAGATAAATTTTGATAGACCAGTCCATTTTTGACAATTTTATCACCAAAATGACTGCCTTGAAGAGTCGATTCCAACGAGCTCAAAATCATTAAAATCTAATTATGGATCACAAGATTGTTAAGATTTTTGTATTACTTTGAATAAAAATTAATTAGTTTAACTAATCTAATTTTCATCAAAATAATAAGAAAATCTTTAACGATCTTGTGATCCCGTGATTAGATTTTAACGATTTTGGACTCTTTGGAATCGTCTCTTCAAGGCGGTTAATTTGGTGGTAAATTTATCAAAAATGGGCCAGTCTGTCAAAAGTTATCGACGATTTTATGTTAATTTCAAATTTTGTTTTACACAGGTTATTTTGATTAAATGATGATATTTTGTAAACTATCGATCATAATCGCATAATTTTAGTACTATCCGACTCATCTTATTGTGACGAATCGAATGATACCAAAATTGTATAATTTGGATCAATGGTTCACAAGATATCATGAGTGATCTTTAGTGCGCCGAATTAGGTACTGTACCAAAATTGGACTATGCTTTTAAGATAATCATTAAAATGTGATATCTTATGATTAAGTGATCAGATTCAGGTAGTTTTGGTGTTGTTCAATTCGTCTTGATGAGACGAATCGAATAGTACCAAAACCATCTGATTCTGATTGATATGTCACGTGGTATTCATCATAGAACTTAGGTGCGCCAAATTAGTCATATCTACCTCATGTTCTTTGTTTCTTTGTTAGTAGGTTTTGTAAGTTCTTTAGTAATTTTTTTTTATCATTTTTTAGAGAAAAATTTTTTGTTTTTTAGTGTGTAGATACTTTGTTTCTGTAAGTTCTTTGGTAACTTTCCATTGCTTTTTAGTGAGTAATTTTTTGTTTTTCTGTATGTATATTTGTCAGTAAGTTTTGTAATTTTTTTGTAGTTCTTTTTTATCATTTTTGGTAAATAATTTTTTTGCTTTTTAATATGTAGGTTCTTTGTTTTTTGTTAATAGGTTCTGTAAGTCCTTTAGTGGTTTTTTTTATCATTTTTTAGTGAATAATTTGTCATTTTTCAGTACATAGATACTTGTTTCTTTGCTAATAGTTTTATAGGTCCTTTGGTGGTTTTTTTTATTGTTTTTTAGTAAGTAATTTTGGCATTTTTTAGAACACAGGTTTTTGTCTCTTTGCCAGTAGGTTTTGTAAGTTCTTCAGTAGTTCTTTGTCATTTTTTAGTAGTAATTTTTTGTTTTTCAATATGTAGGTTCTTGTCTTTTTCTCAGCAAGTTCTATAAGTTCTTTAGTAGTTTTTCATCATTTTTAGTAAGTAATTTTGTTGTTTTTTGATAAGTAGGTTTTTTGTCTTTTCATTAGTGGGTTTTGTAAGTTCTTTGATAGTTCTTTTTTGTCACTTTATAGTAGATAATTTTATCATTTTTCATTTCTCTTTATTAGTGGAATTTGTAAGTTTTGGTAGATCTTTTTTGTTATTTTTGTTTTATTTTTTTTATAATTTGTATTCAACTAAAAAAAAATAAATTAAATTTATTAAATTTAAAAAAAAATTAATTAAATTAATAAATAAAAATAAAAAAAAACTTAAAAAAAAAAGTAAAAAATTAAAATACATATGATCGACTTTGATTGATTAATCATAGGTTGCTATAGTGATAGGTTGCTATAAAATAATACTTTTTTTCATATTTTTTACTTTTTATTTTTTTGTTTTTGTTTTGTTAAACTAATTTGTAATAATTATTCTTTGTATTATATAAAATAGCTTTCATATAATTATTTGTATTTTAATTAATAGATATAGGATATAGGAGAGTTTTTCTGAATTATATAAAAATCTATTCTTTAATTATAGTCAGAACATAGAATCTCTTTCTAGTTATACAGATTATAATCTGTATATAAGTATCAAAAAATTTATTTATTTATTTTTTTATTTATTTTTTATAAGATAAAGTGGGGTATTTTGATGAAGTTAAAGTTGTTAAAATAAAAACTTTTTATTTTATTATAAAAAAAAATTCTATTCAAATTCATTTGTAATTTTTAAAAAATTTTAAAATTTTGGTTGCTTTTCAAAATTTTACTAAGTTAATCAATTTTTTGTATTAAGTAAAAAATGTTCTTTAATCAAAATAGTCCTAGTTTTATAAAACAAAAAGCAGTTGTTTTAATAAAATTTTATATAAATAGCTATCAAATCTATAGTTTTAATAAAAATTTTCAAATATTTGTCAAATTGAATCAAATATTTTGGCAATTTGAATTTGATTTGATTTAAAATTTCTGTATTTGAATTTGATTTAAGATCAAATATTTGATCAAATCAAAACAAATCGAATTGAATTGTGAAATACTATTTTTATGTTGCTAGTGTTGTCTAGTTGGTATCTATTAAAGTGTTACTAATAAGGAAAGGGCCATTTATCATCTGATTTTTTGCTACTAAGAGGCTACACCTAAAGTTGCGAACTTTTCTCAAGGTAGTTACTACCCACGGCACTACACCTATGACGTAGGTGATGTACTACCTTCAGCATCACATTGATGTATAGTAGTGACGTGATGTTTGACGTTTGCCACAATGCTGTAGCAGGTGCCGCATACCGTAAATAATATGTGCCATATGCCGTAAAAGGTAATATATGATATAATGTTTACTAATTTTACTGCTGCATCTCATTTTTAATAGTAAATTAGTGGTGTCCAAAAAATTTTGCATTTTGTATAACCTGAGCCAATTTGACCTAAATAATTTTGACTGAAATCATCAAATTTTAACAAATTTTACTAATAAACCTGCTAACTGATGTATTAAGTAAAATTGTTTGGATTATAATTTTTGCTATGAGATTAGTTGGTAGTACTAAGCTAGTATTAATGCTCTGTAGGCTCGATTTGAGGTTTGAATCCAAATCGTTGAAGTAACTCAGATTATATAAAAATGCTAAATTTTTTGAATACTATCCTTTAGTTTGTACTACTTCGCAGGCAAATTTGCCTGTATAATTACTATAAATATACCTCTGATCTATTTTTTTAATCATTTAAAATATTTAAATAAAATTTGGTATTATAATATTTAATAACAAGGATTATATTTTTGAATTATTTAAATTTATATTATAAGACAAAAAGTTTATGTTGATTATAAGCTGAAAATATTAAATTTTAAAGAAATTTTTTAATCAAAAAAATATTTTACAATATCTTGGCGAAATCTTTAAATATTGGTTTTAAAAATATAGTTTCTAATACAATATTGTAGTTTATATAAAGGATGACAACTTTCATTATTTGACTTTATATGATTTACTTGTAAAAATTAAGACTTGTATTAGAAGTGAAAATTTTTTTTATAGATTGGAACATATAAAATTTGAGAAAACCTAAAGAAAATTTCTATAGTAAAAGTTCCAAAACAAAAACTTTAAACTTTTATTACACCAAAGTTTTTTAATAATTTAAAAAAATTTTATAATAAAGTTGATAAAACAGAACTAATATTATATTTTTTACTTAGAAAGTACAGTCGCCTCTCTTTAATCTGAATCACTCTAAACCGAACACTATTAAATTCTCTCTAAACCGAACAAAATTTCTTAGAATATTTGTAAATTTTATTATAAAGTTTGGATAAACCATATATAACTTTTTGAAAACTGAACTTTTTCAAATATTTACATAGTAAAAAAAAGCAGTCCCAGCAGTTTGGATTAGAGAGAGTTAACTGTATATAGCTAAAATTAATATTTAAGGTTTTATTTAAAAAATTTGAAATTTTAAAATTTTCGCAGGCAAATATGCCTGCATAACAAATTAAGGGATAGCTTACTACTTGCTATAGCATTATGGCATACGTACATAGTAATTTTCTTTTGGGTATAGTATGGGAATTATTGTTGTGGTGTAGGGAGCTCTTGACTTCCTGAGCGAGTTAAAGACTCTTAGTAGGAGTTAATAGCTCCCGAAAGGAGAAAAAGACTCTCAGGAAAAGTAAAAAACTCTCGATAAGAGTTTAAGACTCCAGATTAAACTCACAAATATATAAAAGGTGAATTTTAGCTTATGAAGAAAGGAAGAGAGTTAATATTGTAAATAGTATTAGTATTGTTGTAATTATTTGATGTATTGATTTATATTAATAAAGAGAAACCTTATATGATGCGGGAAGCTTTAAATCTCTAAGCACGTGACTTTGTTCACTTTTGTTGCCGATCATTTTAGTACTTACATCCAATCAAAATGTGAATTTTAGGCTCGTTTTTTTTTTGTTTTTTTTATTAATATATAAAAAAAAATTCAGCTCAAACTTTATTGTAAAAAATTTGATCACATGACCAAAACAAGGCATTTTGATTGGCTGAAATTAAAAAACATATATGATCATTTTTTTTACGGTTTATTAATAAAATTGATAAAAATTGGCAATGTTTAAAAGGCTACTGCTCCATCAGTTTGGCTTTAAATTAAAATCTAAACTACAAGTTTTATTCTTTAGAACAAGAAAAACAAATATTGTGGATTAGTTTTTTATTTTATAAATTTTTAAAGGAGAAGTAGCATTTTTTGTAAAGCTGATTTTTATGGAGATTTAAAGCTTCCCGCACCATAGTTTGTAATTATGTGTGTTAGTTTATTGTTTTAAACCATTTAACCTTAAACACTATTTGTTCACCATCAAAGCTAAATTGCAACGGTATACGCCACTTGTTATAGCATATGTCATTTACTATGGCATACGTCACTTGCTATGACATTACGGCAAACATCATCTTCAACGTCTATGTCAATATGATACATTTGCCATGATGTTTAACATGAGGTAGTTACTCTTTATTTGAGAAAAGTTCGCAACTTTAGCTACCCTCCCTCCCCACATTTACTAATTTCTCCCTCAAGTTTCGGATTCTGGCCGATCAGAATGCAAGATCAAGTGTAATGCAAAGATCAAAACAACAATCGCTCTCTTTGAAAAGTTACATTTATATCAAAATTTCGCCTAAGAAATCACCTTTTGTGATTAAAAAAAAATTCCTTGCAAAATTTTGGTATAATGTTGCCCACTAACCCCAACCCAAACCCTAACCGAGATGTCACATTTTAATTAAAAGGTAACATGTAAATTGGTGCGAATAATCCCAGCCAATAGAAACTTGGAGGAAATTAGTAAAAACCTCCCACCACCTGATCGTCAAATACCATGATTTGATTGGCTAAAATTATTAAAATTTTTAAAAAATTTTAAACTTTACCATTAAATAACTTTTGAACCAGTGATCCATTTTGGATGATTTTACTACCAAAATGTTTGTCTCAAAGAGACGATCCCAACAAGTCTAAAATTATTAAAATCCAATCACAGGATCCCAAAGTCGATATAGATTTGTCTGCTTTAATTATATTATTTTTGTATATATTAAAAATTATTATTAAAGATCTTATAAACTTTAATATTAAATAACTCTTGAACCAGTGATCCGTTTTGAATGATTTTACTACCAAAATGCTCATCTCAATGAGACAATTCTAATGAACCTAAAATCGTTAAATTCTGATCACGGGATCCAGAGATCGTTATAGATTTGTATTATTTTTAATAGATTATATTAAAATAACACAAATCTATAACGATCTCTGGATCCCGTAATTAGAATTTAACGATTTTAGATTCATTAGAATCGTCTTATTGAGATGAGCATTTTGGTAGTAAAATCATCCAAAACAGATCACTAGTTCAAGAGTTATTTAATATTAAAGTTTATAAGATCTTTATAATAATTTTTAATATATACAAAAATACTATAATTAAAGCAGTCAAATCTATAACGATCTTGGGATCCTGTGATTGGATTTTAATAATTTTAGGCTCGTTGGGATCGTCTCATTGAGACAAACATTTTGGTGGTAAAATCATCCAAAACAGATCACTGGTTCAAAAGTTATTTAATGGTAAAGTTTAAAAATTTTTAAAAATTTTAATAATTTTAGCTAATCAAAAGTTATCTACTATTAGAACCTAATAATTTTCTGACCCCCTACTCTAAAAATCAGATGATAAATGGCGCTCCCCTAAGTTGTGCATTTTGAAGCTATTTCTTCTTTTTTGTTATTGTATCAACTTTTCTTTATATTGTTAGCTTTTTTTTTAATATCATTAGTAAATTGTTTTTTCTTCTTTTAAAAAAAAACTTTAAACAACTTTGTATACTTGGTTACAATTATCATCATAGCAATAGTATCAAGAAAAACAAAAAGAAGTCTTTTAAATATTACATAAAAGAAGTTGAATTAGGAAATTTGAATACAATAAATAATATTGTCTTTGCTTTTTTTTTATATCATTGGTATTATTTATTCCATTATTAGAAATAAGGTTTCATGTCTTTTATATATATATATAAGGTAAAGGTACCTAATTTTAGAGACTATTCTAATTCCATAGATTATAATATTTTATAATATCTTATAATTCTATAACCCAATTTGAATAATTTTGGTATCATTCAAATCATCACACTAAGTTGATTTTAATAGTACCAAAATTAGCCAAATTAGATCACAATATCTCTAAAATATAAAATATATTTATTATTTTTTAAAATCAAATATATTTTTGTAGAATTGTGTATCTTATAATCCTGGTATCTAATTTGAATGATTTTGGTATCATTTGAATTGTTTTACTACGATGAATCTAATAGTACTAAAATTATCCAAATTGAATTACAGAATTCAAAAATATAAGGTGTTTTTTGTGATTAAATCTATTTCTGTAGATTGTATATCTTGTGACTTTGTAATCCAATTTGAATAATTTAAATATTATTTAAATTGTTTAGTATGACAATTTGAATGGTACCAAAATTGACCAAATCAAATCATAAAATTTCAAAATATATGGTAAATGGTAATAAAATTAATTTTTTGTGCATACTAGAACCCCAAATATTTCTCATATAGGTTATAACTGGATTTTGGCCAATTTTGACCTAATTTGCTAAAAATAACAAAACTATTCTTATTTAAATAACTTTTGATTCAGTAATTAGAATTGAATGAACTTTTTTTATTAGATGTGCCTCATCAAGAACTTTATTTTAAAAAAAAAAGTTCATTCAAATTGGACTACTAGATGCCAAGATAATTGCCAAAAACTATTTTTTTGCTTTTTAAATTTCAGAGATTTTTGCTAAAAAAATAAAGTAAGACCTCTGTATTAGATGTCCGAGATCCTTGTATACTTTACATTTAAGCGACCAAGTTTATTAATAAAATCTTGTTCAATTTCTGTAAAAAATTTTATATTATATATAATTTAGTGTAATGAACATAATTCTTAGCAAACTTTGTTTATTTTACTTAACAAAAAATTATATCTATTATTAGGGTTTCTCAAAGTCAAATCAAATCAAATATTAGGCATATTTGAATTTGATCGAATCAAATAAGCTTTTGATTTGAATTTGATTTGATCAAATCAAATCAAATCAAATTGCAGAACCCTATCTATTATATATCTATAAAATTAGGACTATAGCTTTTAAATTTTTATAAATTATAAAGGCTATAACTTTTATTATTAAAAAATTTTTAGTATATAAAATATAAAAAAATTTTATAGTTAAATAGCTACATCAACGAATTATATATACGTAATCTTACGTAAGATATTACGGCCCGTAATATTACGAAAATCTTATGATTGATACAGCATATTACGCAATATATTACGCTATATTACGGTAATATTAAACAGGAGAGACCGTCCCAAATATGGAAAATAGTTACACAAATGTTGGATAATTGTCACATGCTAACCAGCCAATCAAAATTGATAATTTTATTACAAACGAAACAAACAAAATTAATAAAATTTATATTTAAAATTCAAAATAAATATCACGGACTATTATCACATTTAGAGAGCATATCTTTATTGATTTAGATCATATTAAACTATATTCTATATTAAGTTATATCTATTGTTATTTTCTTTAATAATCTCTATATTCGATTCTACAGTATATTTAATAAACTTGAGGCTACAGTACGTACTCTGACTCCATTGAAGAGACCTTAACTATTCATAATTTTGTTCTACATATCATATTACATATTGTATCTACATAAATCTATTACAACATCCTAAAAACCTAAAAACTCTTATAACAAAAACAAAAAAAAAAGGCATTAATATCTGTCATTTATATGTTCTAACTTTTTTTAACAAAAATTATATATAACGCATGTAAATAAGATCTTACAATCTATAAACTTTACACTTCTCTAAATCGTTACTTTGCTTTTTGCCCCTTTTTTTGCGCAACAGACGAGATTTGGTCAACATAGAGATTGTAACTTACTCATAACTTCTACAGGTAAAATATAGCACGAAGGACGAGGGATTCAGAGGGATTCAACTGATATTCTTATAATATGGCACGAAAACTTCAAGTTTTACTTAATATGCTTTGTGGGTTCGCAAAAGAGATAATCTACCCGAGCTTCCGGAAAAAGTACTGTAAAGTGTATAAAAAAATTTTTTAAATCAATTGTGTAACGATCTACAAAATCGGGGCACTCGGGACGGTCTCTCCTGTTGTAATATTACAGTTATTATTTCGAAATATTTCGAAATATATTGCAAATAAAAAAAATGCAAATTATCCTCCTACAGGGGTTGCGTACTCTTCAGATCAATAAACTTATGCGCGCAGGAGGCAATATTTTGATATTTTCACATTGTTTCACAATATTTTGCAAATTTTCGCAAATTTTCAAAATTTTTTAAAAATAAATAAGCGATATACATATTCACATAATCATGCTTTTTTACAGATTTTTGCAATATTTCGCACGGTTTCGCAATTTAATATAAAATTTTTATTTTTTTATTTATTATTATTATATATTATATTTTACATTTATTAAATATCATTTTTAATTAATATTACATACTTTATTATATATTACATATTTTTACATTATTACAAATATTTTAAACTACTTTCGCACTTCGTCGCATCTAATTCTATTACTATACACAAAAAACTAACCCTACACACTTATTTTCGTCCACCCCACAGTTAGCTATTATCTTCGCTTCTTTGTTTTCTATTGTCTTCGCTTTGGTTATTTCTTTTGTTTTGGCTATCCTTCATTTTGCTCTCTTTTTCTAAATACTTCAAAGAAGTGAAAAATAAAAAAAAATTTTTCAGAAGAGTAAAACAAACAAAAAACAAAATTGTAAGCAAACTAAATAAAAAAATAAATGAAGCCCCCAAACTTTCCATTTCTTTTAAGTTTATATTTTTGCAATTTTGAAATCGTCAAAGGTTTTCTCAAAGTGCCGAAATAAATAAAAAAAAATAAAAATTAAAGAAATAAGTAAAAGAAAACAAACAAAAAAAATGAAATATAAGCAAACTGAATAAAAAAAATAAACCCCAAATCTCTATTTTTCTAAAGTAGAGTTCGTGACAACATTGCTGAAATCAAGTTGTATGTATTCTTGCAAAGTGCCGGAAAAGTCTGAGTTTGCTTGCAAAGTATCGAAAAAGCCTAGATTATTTTTCTCACAAAGTGCCAGAATAAAATAAATTAATAAAAAAAATAAAAAAAAAACCAAAAACAAAAACAAAAAGAACAAAAACGTCAAATGAAAAAAAATAAAGCACTAACTAAACCTTTATTTCTTTAAAGAGGTGTTCTTCGAAATTTAGAAATTGTTAGTGAAATCAGTTGTATGTTCTTGCAATATGTCAGAAGGCTGAGTTGGTTTGCGCATAGGTTCGAAAGGTTGTTAGATTTTTTGCAAAGTGCCAAAAGTTAGGGTTGGTGTTTTTGTAGAAATAAAATAATAAATAAATGAAAAAATGAAAAAACAAAACAAATCTAAACAAAACTAAACAAAACTAAACAAAACTAAAAAAAATGAAACAAACCAAAAAAAAACAAACCGAAAACGAAAAAACAATATAAAATTGATAGAAGATCTAAATTATATACAAAAAAAATAAACAAAGATCTAATCTGATTTTGTACTATGATCATCGAAACATTTCGAAACATTTCGAAATATTTCAAAAATAATAGTCAAACGCGTCCTTGGTATGATCCAGGGTACAGATCTACTGATCTAGCTTGATTTTTCAGTTCTAAAATATTTCAAAACAATTCGAAATATAAAAAAAAAGAAGAAAAAAAAAGAGAAAAAAAAGAAGAGAAAGAAATAAAGAAAGAAGAAAAGAGAAAGAGAAGAAAAGGAAGAGAAAAAAAAGGGAAAGAGGAGAAAAAGGGAGAGGAGAGAAAAAAGGGAAAGGGTGATAAAAATAGTACAAAACGCTTTTTTTTTAAGTTTTTTTTTTCTTATGCCAGTTTTCTTTATTTTGTCTTTCTTTTTTTTTTTAGCCTACTTTTTTTTGAAATTTTACTTTTTTTTTTTTTTACTTTGAAATTTTCGTAACGGGTCAAAACACTATGTAATTGTTAAAGATCTGTTAATCGCTATATATTGTTACAATTAAAAAGTGAAAAAAAACAAAATAGAAGATCTAATTATAAACAAACGATCTAATTTGATTTTGTAGTACAGAATTTGAACATCGTCAAACTATTTCGAACTATTTCGAAAAATCAGTCTAATGTGCAATCCAGGTTACAGATCTACTGATCCAGATTGGTTTCCTAGTCCTAAAATATTTTAAAAGGGTTTGAAATATTTCGTAATATATTTCGAAATATTTCGAAATTACTTTCGTAATATTTCGAAAATTTGATATTTTGAAATATTCTGAAATAAATTACATAATATTTTGATTATATTACGGTTCGTAAGACCTTACGTAAGATTACGCTATTATAAATTTGCTGATGTAGTTAAATAATAAATTAATTATCAGTTATAGATATAGATGCTGGTGAAATTAAATCATAGTGGTGAAATGATTTCACCATTTCACCAATCACCAATCGGTAATGGTGAAACTGGTGTAACTGGTGAATTGGTGTAATTGGTGTAATTGGTGAATTAGTGAAATGGTGAAATGGTGAAATGGTGAATTGGTGAATTGGTAGAATGGTGAAACAGCGGAATGGTGAAATAGTAAATTTTCAGAGTCTATAATTATTTCAGCCTGGAATTCGGTTAGGTTTTTGTTCAAGTTTTTACATTTTATGTTTTTACAGGCACACTTTGAGGTCAGAACTATTAACCGTTTATAGGACTGAGCAAATTCACTAATTCACTATTTACCAATTCACTGTTTCACCAATTCACCAATTCATCATTTCACCAATTCACCATTTCACCAATTCAATTCACTGTTTCACCAATTCACCAATTTCACCAATTCACCAATTTCACCAATTTCACCAATTCACCAAAATAAAATTTTGGTGTAATTCTGGTGAAACTATTTCACCATTTCACCTGGTGAAATGGTTTAATTTCACCAGCATCTATAGTTATAGGACATGTCTCTTTAAAATAGCTTTGAAATAAGTTTATAATAAAAATTATACAGTAATAAAAACATATAAATTTACTACAAACTTTGAACTAAAGATCCTTCTTTGCTTAACTAATTAACTTAAAATTAAATTTTACAAACATATAAGGGTGCTGATATTTATTACCTAATATCCATTTACTATAGAGGCTTACCCCACCCCCAGGTAAGATCTATAAATAGAATTTTGGCCAATCAAATTTAACTAAGGTAAGATTTTTCTTGACCCTCACCCCCTAAAATATTACCTAATAAATGTCAGCGCCCTAACAAGAAACCATATTGAAATTTTGTTAATTTTGTATTTTTTCAAAATGTAACTTTGCCAAAAACAAAAATTTACTAATTCTAAATTACCATATGGCACTGACTACAGTACCCTGAGTACTTTACAATAAACTATCAAATTTCTTGAATAGTATCCACCTGAGTACTAATTATACAGAAGGGTATTATAATAGAAAGTACTTTACATAGTTTCAATATTATTTAATAAGAATTTTAAATCTAAGTATATATATCTATACCCGGTTTTTTTTAATTTCCTGAATCGTAAACCCATGAATTGTATTCGGGTCTTTTCTATTAGAAGTATTATAGCAGAGAGATACTGTAGTAAGTACTGTAGGACCCCAAACAATATATATAGAGGTTACATTGAAATTTTGGCTAAAAAGGTTACTTATTTACAAAAATGTTATATTTGAAAAGTAAATATTGGTCAAAAGGTTATATTTAAAAATAATAAAAGCTTTTAATGTTATATTATTAAAAGTGGATAAAATAATAAGTTTTAAATAGGCTATATTTAAAATTTGGATAAAAAAAAATTTTTTGAATTAATTTTGTTATACCCGTAGGGTACATTAAATTTTTTTGTATCCATTATTTTGATCATATGAAATTATATACAAAATCAACATTGTTTATATTAGGTTAGGGTTAGGGTGAAAACTATATTAGGGTTAGGGTTTAGGCTATTGTATAGTAAAATCGCTTAAGGAAAACTTTTAATTAATGTACAGAAGGTAGTTTAATATGCAGTTTCTTGTGAAATGAGCGATTTTTGTCAAAACGAACGTTTGTTTTGAATTTTTTGATCGTGTAATGTTACACCTGATCTTGAATTTTGGTGGTGATCTATAGATCACATAATGTGGGTATATGTACCTTTGGGCACATATATATAATCCCAAATTTTTTTTAAAAAATTTTTTTTTTGAAAAAAATTTTTAAAAAAAGTATTGTTATATTTAAGGGTAGGCTTTCTCGGATTGGTTACACAATATAAAATGTAGTACATCCGTCATATGCATGATATAGATCATTTTGCATATATAATTTTTGACGCCAAATATCATAAATTTCAAACCAAAGATTTAATAAAAAAGAAACCTGTTGTAATCGAAATATTCGATTATATAAGATTTTGTGTTTTTAAGAGATTTGTTTATAAGTTTTTATTAAGATATGTATTTATTATAGTCAAAATCTCCTTTTACCAAGGTCTTTTGCCTTATACTTTTATAGACTTTTTCTTATTAATAATCATTGATATCTCTTTTCTTAGGTAATACAGTCATGAATATCAAGATTGTACCGTTATCATGCGCGATAATTCAGATAGATCGATCTTATTCGTGATGACAGATGCATTACGATGATACGATCAATCGGGTGCATATAGGGCAAATGGTGCAGAGATCCGGCAATAATGGATAAATACATATGCAATAAATAATGTATAAATAATAAATAAACAATAAACAATAAATAAATGTAACTTTAACTATATTCCTCCCGAACTATAAATCATAAAATAAAGGTTCATCGGTTATCATGTGACATGGGCACGAGATCGTTGCGGTACATATCATTGTACCGATAGTTCATACGGCTTTACTATTAATATATCTAGTACTACTTACTATACTACTATATCGAGTACTACTTACTATAACTATATCGAGTACTACTTACTATACTACACTGTTAACTTGAGGAATAGGCAACTTTAATACGGAATGGGCAAAGTATTACTTAGAGTTAAAACTGAAGTAAAAATTTCTACAAGTCATATAGCACAATCACGGTTTGTCTTAAATGTAGATATTAAATAAACATTAAAATTTAAAGTAATTATATATAAAAACTATAAAAAAATTCGATATTTCTAAGAAACTAATATTAAATAATTAAAATTTTTACCTTTATTACATTATAATTTTAACTATCACTGTTGCCAAATATCATAGAAATTTTTAATTCAACGATTTAATAAAAAAAACCGTTAACGTCAAGAGTGGGCAACTTTAATACAGAATGTGCAAGTATTACTTAGAGTTAAACTGAAGTAGGTTTAATAACTAGTAGTTTCAAACTAAAAAAAAACTTAATAAAACAAATAAAACAAAGTAACCGAACAACAAAAATTGTTAAGTCTTCGTAAAGCACTAGTTACTACGAGTTTAACAAACAAAAAGTAGATTATCTGCATTTAAAAAGATCGACATGTATAATATATATATGTGTAACATCACATGCAGAAAGCCTACCCTTAATAATTGGTTAAATTTTATTAAATACTAAAGCTTATATATAAAAGAAATAATTTATACATCGCATGTGCAATGTTGTCGCACCTGCTGCAGATTATAAAATCAGGTGTAATGTAAAATTAAAACAATTAAAATAACACGTTTTTTCATTGGATAGGGTTAGAGTGAGATATAGATTGTGTGTATAGACGAGAGGGAGTTTTTATAGTAAAATTTTGCAAGGATTTTTTTTGTTAAAATTCTAAGAGTAGTTTCATATACTCAATTTTAAGTTATAGACGATTTTTGACAAAACGAACGTTTGTTTTGAATTTTTGATCGTGTAATGTTATACCTGATCTTGAAATTTGATTGGGAGAGCGACATATAAGATGCATCGCATGGGAATGAATAAATTTACTCCATATAAAATATGGTTAATTAGCTCTGATAAAAAGTAGATAAAAATTTTAAAAAGTTTAATGTAATCTTTATATGTATTGTTCGGGGTCCTAGTGCTATATGGTAGCAATTATATATAAAATCATGCTCTGAACAACTTTACTTAGGTGACCAAAGTAGGTTACCTTGTAAGAAAAATAGGTTATCAATATACTAAAATTAAAACGAAGAACTTTGATACAACTCAGATTTGAGTTTGTATAATTTTAGCAGTATTTTAGCTAAATAGATGTATAAAATAGAGTAAAATTTGAAAATTTAATATAAAAATTCAATATTTAATGAATTTCCAATGCAAAATTTCTTTTTTTTAGAATTATCTGAGTTGTATAAGAGTTCTTCGGTGGCCTTTTTTATCAAGATAACCTGCTTTGGGCCTCTAAGTAAACTTGTTTAGAGGGTATTTCTACTCAGTTTGAGATTAAAATGTGTTTTTTTGGACCTTTTACAGGTGAAAAATAGTATTAAAATTTTTAAAAAAATTTTTCTTTTAAAAAAAATTTTTTTTCTAACTTTAACTCTATTTTTTACTTGTAAAAAATCCAAAAAAATGTGTTTTAACTTTAAAATAAGTAAAAATACCATCTAAACAAGTTTACTTAGAGGCCCAAAGCAAGTTATCTTGATAAAAAAAGGGTTTTATATTACAAACCAAAAATTTTTAACTTTAGTATATAGATAATCTATTTTTTTTACAAGGTAACCTACTTTGGTTGCCTAAGTAAAGTTGTTCAAAGCATGATTTTATATAATATTTATGGTTTAGTGCATAAAGATTTATACCTCAAAAAGTTTTGTAATTTTAACTCTTAGTAAAAGTTTTTATATTTTTGATTAATTATTAAAAATATTTTAAGGGACTGCCTATTTCCACCATGGTATTTTGCTATTTCCACCATAGTTACACAAAAAGTTGCTATTTTTAAATTTTAATATAATATTGTATATTATAATTTTAATTATCTTTAATTGGTCCAACTTAATTTAGATTATCAAAACAAGACTTCTGTAATGTTATACAACATTATTAGTGTGTAACCAAAAATTATTTTTGTGAAAACACTGCACTGGGCCTTTGTATAATGTACATGCATATGGCGTGTAACCAGTATATGTACTGTGATTGGATGTTGTTTTGAACCTAGATTTAGAGTTAGGATGGTCCGGAGTTATATCAAACCCACCATCATAATAGTGCCCACCAGCATTAAGCTCAATGCCGGCCGACCCAATCAAAGAAAGACTTGTATAATATTACACAACATTAGTAGTGTGTAACCAAAAATTATTTTTGCAAAAACAATGCACCAGGCCTTTGTGTAGCACAATTGCATATATTAATTTGAATTCTAAAAATAGAAAATCTTGTGTAACTATAGTGGAAATAGCAAAAACCATGGTGAAAATTATTTTTATTGATTTAACATTGTTTTATTTTAATAATTTTGCATGTACAATTTGCTGTATTCAAAAAAAAAATTGAAAATTTTTTTTAAAAAAAAGTTATTTAAACATTTTTGCAACCAATATGCAGTTCTATGAGCTTGTACTAAGCAAGTGCATTAATGTGAATATGATAAAGATATGGTTAAAATTTGAGCAAAATTGAATCACTAGTTGTGAAGAAATTAAACTTTAAAGTGAGGTAATTTGAGTTTTTTTACTATATGTGTATATATAAATTACTACAGATTACTATAGTAAATTATATAGTAAATATTGTTAAAAAAAGTTACTATTAATAAAATTTTTTATTTTATCAATAAAATAATCAAAATAATTTTATTTTTATTAATCCAGTAACCTAATAAGTATATTAAATTAAAAAAATCAAAAATTACTTTGTACAAAAAATATTTGAATTAGAGCTATTTGAGGTACAAATCTTTTTGTACCAGACTATAATTTAAAATTAGTAAATTTTTGTTTTTGGCGAAGTTATATTTGAAAAGTGCAAAATTAACAAAATTTCAATATAGTTTTTAAGCTCAAATTTTTTTCTTTACTTGTTCTTTATGTTTGTAAAATTTAATTTTAAGTTAATTCATCAGCGAATATATATACGTAATCTTATGTAAAATATTACGGCCTGTAATATTACAAAAATCTTAAGATCAATGCGGTATATTACGTAATATATTACGTTATATTATAGTAATATTACGGTTATTATTTCGAAATATTTCGAAAAAAATTTCTAAATATACACTAGTATTTATTTTTTTTTTTTAAGGTGAGGCCTTGCTTATATCTTTATTGGGTAATTTATATAAGTAATTACATATAGTATATAAAAACTTAAATTGTACAAGGACAAATACATATAAATTATATGCAACAATAGAAGCTCAGACTAGTTTATCTGCGACCTAAACCTACTAGAGTGGTCAAGACTTACCTAGATTTGATACACTAGTGTTTATACACAGGTATCTAAATAATATTATATAATAAAAAATTTTTAAGTGCTAGTGTATATACACGGGTATCTAAATAATATTATATAATAAGCACTAGTATATATACACGGGTACCTAAATATAATCTACTACATACGTGTGTTGAGATCCACAAGGATAGAATTGCTACCCCAAAACCTGCCTACATACGTGTGTTGAAATCCACAAGAGTAGAATCGCCACCCCAAAATCAACTTCTTGGTTAGAGTTAGGGTATTGCTATTAGACTAGGTTAGATGTACGTTTGTTTTAAATTTTCCTTATTGTGCTACATTACACCAGATCTTGAAATTTGATTGGCCGTGAACTTTTTTTAGTGGTGAATTTACCCCAGTTGTCAAAACAACTAGCTTTCACTTGTATTTCACTAGTATACATTTGTCCCACTGATTATTTGAAACGGTATCTTGTTAGTTTGTAAGAGCCAAAAGGTGTCGCATTAAATAGCTTAAAAGGTATATACCGGTAGTATGTTCATAAGAGTTAGAAAATGTCTTGTTTATTGCTACTTTCAAATTATGTTTTGCAAATCCCAAGAATCCTGCATATTCTAAATTGTGAAAACAATGATAATGTGCAGAATTCTTAGAATTGGCAACTTATTTATTGTATCATTATAATTCGAAAGCAGCAATAAGAGTTTGATATTGCAAAAAAAAAGTAAGTTAACAAAGACCAAACCAAAAAAAAAAAAGCGACCATATCTACAAAATCCAATTAACCTCTTCTTTTAACACTATAGTTTTATTCTTCTATTTGTTATAAACCTAGTAAGTTGAAATGCAGCAAGAAAACTCAGACTCATTACTTTTTGACACGGATCTGGAAGGACCAGCTTATACAAACACAAATAGCAATTTTTTATTATCACAAGTAAGCTATACATATGTTTTTTTTTTTTTTTTTTACTTTCTATCTCTATTAAATTTCTTAATTCTTATTGTTATACATATGTACATGTATGTACATACATATATACGTATAAAATTTTGAACTAAAGAACAATTTCAGTAATGATTACCATCTTTTCGATGCCAAATTTGTTGGTGCAGCTTCAAATCGCCTTTTTTCTATTAACGATGAATTTACCAATTTAATTTTTGATAGCAATTTCTCTTTTGGAGCCGATTTATTTAGTAAGTAATCAAGTCACGATATTTCTGTTGATACTGGATTTGTTAATGTTGATTCAAGCCACTATATTTTTGTTGAGGCCGGCACAGCTTCAGATCAGCATATTTATATCGAAGCTGGTGCATCTTCAGATCAGCATCTTTCCATTAATAATGAATTTATTAAAACAGATTTGGATTACAATCTTTCTGTCAAAACTGAATTCGTTAGTGTGAATTCAAGTCATCATAATTCCGATGACGTTGAATTAGTTGGTGCAGATTTAGCTTTAGATTACCATTCCTCTGATAATATTGAACCTATTGATACAAATTTAGAATTAGAGTTGAATATCAAACATACTTTTACCAACTGGTTACAGTTTAAAGATTGGTTTGATAATTTTGCAAAAAGAAAGGGATTTGCTTACAAAGTTAGAACGAGCCAGATAAATGGTGAAGTATTGCGGTGTGTTATCTACGAATGTTCAAGATCGGGAACACACAATCTACAGGTGACTTCTAACCCTACCAAAAATAGCGAAATGCATTGTCGTAGCAAACACAGTACCCCTGGAGACTTAACGTTGCTTGTCCCAAATCAATTAATATTGTTAAAATAAATTCATTTGTGGATAGCCATAATCATGAACTTACTCTAACCATACATGAAACAGCTCTATGACTTAAAAAATTAACACCAGAAATATTGTTTGACATTGAAAAATATATTATACAAAGAAGAATGGATTCTGCATTTATTTATCTGTTATTAAAGCATGATTATCCTGACCAACCGGTTATTAAAAAAGATTTATATAATGTAGTATACCAGTTTCGTCTTAAAAACAACCCAGGTGATTTAGGTGCATCTCGAATGCTTCAAACACTATTAAATTGGAAGGAATCAGATTCTTTATGACTAGTCAAACCACACTTGGAACCTTTGTCTAGAAAATTGAATCGGTTGTTATGGATGTTACCGATACAGAGATCTTTTTATGAAAAGTTCCATGATGTAGTGATTATGGATACAACGTCAAATACCAATTGCTTTCAAATGATATTATGTTTATTATAGTTATTGATAACTATTTCAAATCAAGGATTGTTGCTTCTGCAATTATAGATGACGAAACTTTTGAAACCTTTCAATGGATTCTTACTACAATATTTGAAGAAATATGTATTAATTTGGGTATTATTTACTGATTCTGATCATCTTTAATTAGTGCAATTAAGAAAATACATCCAGATACAAATCATTTATTATGCATCTTTCACATTGATATGAATTTTCGTAAAAAATTAAAAGGCAAATTGGGATCTCAATTTGAAGAATTTTGGTCTAAATTTTACGCCTGTCCTGTAGAAATTCATTATGTATTGAATTATTTGAAGCTTGTTGGCTTGACTTAATTAATCAATATTCAATATCAGCTAAGTATATGTCAGGGACACTTTATATAAATAAAGAATCTTGGGGTTTACCTTGGGTGCATAATCAGTTCACAGCTGGTGTCTAAAGCACACAAAGGGTAGAGTCACTCAATAAGCAAATACATGATAGAGTTGATTGGGCCACTTCTTTATATGACTTGCTAATTAATATTGACGATTATGTCAAAAGTGAGGAGAGATTTGAAAAATTTGAAATTGAACGTAGTGCATTACCAGCAGTTGAATTACCAACATTAAATATTAGATTTTTTGGAGAAGTAGACAATATAATCAAACAATTTTTAACTCCTATAATGCTAGGAAAGCAGCGATTACAAATGAATCAGTTAGTATGTTACGATATTAATCATGTTATAGATTGGCTACAATTAATAAAGGTAATTTTTTTTTGTGCTTTGTATAAACATTGATATTAATGCAGTATAATTTACTATTTTTAGACTGAGAAGGATAATGAAGAGGTTAGCATTGGAATTTGGGAGCAAAATCAAGAAGTTCAGCAAGTTTTTGTTAAAGCATTGATCAAAAATATAGCTTAGAAAAGTGTCTTGAAATTATAGAATGTTCATACTACTGGAACATTAGGCATTGGTCATTATGTAATACTTCTAAAAGATGGTACACACTTGTGTACTTGCCTTTTATTATTGAACAAGAGCTTAATATGTAGACATTTTTTCTGTATTGCAACTTACTCCTGATCAGCTACCTTTCACATAAACCTTATTCCATCTTGTTGATATTTGGATCCTAATGTAGACCAAAACCAGCTCTTATAGCAAATGCCTGCTATTATAGTATGTGGTGCATCAAAACTAAAATATATTCCTGTTAATAATATTACATTTGAGCATTTACATTCTATCCAATACATTTCAAATAATACTTATTCAATAGCAAAAACAAACAAGGCTATATATACAGAATTGTTTGGAT
This sequence comes from Gigaspora rosea, assembly GCA_003550325.1. Taxonomy (NCBI): domain Eukaryota; kingdom Fungi; phylum Glomeromycota; class Glomeromycetes; order Diversisporales; family Gigasporaceae; genus Gigaspora; species Gigaspora rosea. The sequence continues at coordinate 211,640 of QKWP01000550.1, forward strand.
TGTCAAAAAAGGCAATTGATATAGCTATTAAAGTGAATATATCACGAAAGTTATTGGATACTTTTAAGTCATTTATATATGATACACAAAACAAGAATGTTGAAAATGACGAAAATGATATTATTACTATTAAAAATCCTAGCATTATTTAGCATAGAGGACGACCACCAAAAAAGTTAAAATCTAGTATTGAGGATATGCATGCCTTTTAAAGGCAAACAAGTATTAAAAGATCATACACATATTAACGTAGGACCGGGAAAACTATATATAAGGTCCCCGCTTCACTATAATTCGAAGAGTACTTTAAATTATATAAATGTCCTCGCTAGTAAAAATTATAGATAAGATGATTTGCAACAATAGTAATTTGCTTATGAAGATCTTTCTTTTTTGGGTTTATTACCATATTTGAATAAAAAATAGCCAAATAGCCAATCATATTGCGATTCGCATAGATATGTATTTTGGATTTTTTGGCGGGAACCTTACATATAGTTTTCCCAGTCCTATTAACATAGATGACAACTATAGAAATACAAGTATAGTAGATAATGTGGTAAAGAGAATGTAACAAATACTAATGGTTGAATGTGTGAAAAATGTAAGCGATGTGGTCATTATACTAAAACATGTCAATATGTATAGTTTGTTATAGTTTTTTAATTGTTTAAATTTATGTGATAAGGTGAATAGTTTTTTTTGAATTTTTTTGGTATTTAAAGTTAGAATAAGCACAGTATGATTCTTTTTTTGTTAGGATAAAGTATTGCATAGGCAAAATAACTTTACATTATATATATTGCATTTGTAACTTTTACGCTATTTTAGCTATTAGAATAAGTAGTTTAATCATCGAATTTATAGTTTGATTTGTATGCAAGTACAAAGTTATGAATTAATTAACATTCAATAAAAATATAAACAAAATCGCTAAATACAATACTAACCTGTAAATTTGTGCATAACAAAATTATAATTGTTATTAATAACAAATAATATAAATTCGATTATGCAATATATATTTATATAATCACGTGATGTGTGTTTGGTACACAAGTGTACAAATAGAAATTGTCTATTTCGAAATATATTGCAAAATATTGCGAAATAGACCAAATAAAAAACTGCAAATTATCTCTTCTACAGGGTTGCATAATCATGCAGATCAATAAACTAATGTACGCGAAGGTAATATTTTGATATTTTCGCATTGTTTGGCAATATTTTGCAAATTTTCGCAAATTTTCAAAATTTTTTAAAAAATAAATAAATGATAGGAATTTATAATTTATTGCATGGTGCAATATATTGCACCCCCTATTATAACTATATGGATCATTGATTTTGTTAACAAACAAAGAAATTTTTATCAAAGCAAAAATAAAATTTAATTAATATTAGGGTTAGGTAAAGGCCTAAAATAAAGCAGAGGTATAGTTTATGCCAAAATTTCACGAGGAGTATTTTTTATTAGAACTCCAAAGGTGGTTTTATAGGCAAAATTTTTAATTAATAGAAGGGGTGCAATGTATTGCAGGTGCAATAAATTATAAAACCCTAAATGATATACATATTCACATAATTATGCTTTTTTATAGTTTTCGCTATATTTTGCATGGTTTCGCAATTTAATATAAATTTTTTATTTTTTATTTATTATTATTAAGTTTATATATTATATTTACATTTATTAAATATACATTTTTAATAAATATTACATACTTTATTATATATTACGTATTATTTTTACATTATTACAAATATTTTAAACTACTTTCGCATGTTGTTGCATCTAATTCTATTACTATATACAAAAAACTAGCCTTATACACTTATTTTCACTCACCCCACAGTTAGCTATTATTTTCGCTTCTTTGTTTTTTATCGTTTTTGAAAGTGTCAGAAGTCATAGTTGGCATGCACAAGGTTTGAAAAGTTGTTGTTTTTTTCACAAAGTACCGAAATAAAATAAATAAATAAATAAAATAAACCAAAAAAAAACAAACCAAAAAAACACAAAACAAAAAAAAATGAAGTGAGACCTTGCAAAAACTTGCAGAAATTAGCAAAAACTTGCAAAAACTTGCAGCTATTTCTCTAAAAAAGCATTCTTGAAAATTTAAAAATTGCTGGAGGTGTGTTTTTGAAAGTGTTAGAAGTTGTAGTTGGCATGCGCAATATTTCGAAAAGTTTTGTTTTTTTCACTAAGTGCTAAAATAAAATAAAATTAATAAAAAAAATTTAAAAATAAACCAAAAAAACAAAAACAAAAAACACGAAACGAAAAAATAAATAAAGCAAGAACTTGCAAAAACTTACAAAAACTTGTAAAAACTTGCGCTCATTTCTCTAAAAAAGCGGTCTTAAAAATTCAGAAATTGCTTGTATGAGTTCTTGAAAGTGCCAAAAGTCGTAGTTGGCATGCGCAAGGTTTCGAAAAGTTGTTTGTTTTTCTCGCAAAGTGCTGAAATAAAATAAATTAATAAAAAAAATTTTAAAAATAAACTAAAAAAACAAAAACAAAAAACATGAAACAAAAAAATAAATGAAGCAAACCCTTGCAAAAACTTGCAAAAACTTGCAAAAACTTGTGAAAACTTGCGCCCATTTCTCTAAAGAAGCGTTTTTGAAAATTTAGAAATTGCTAGAGGTGTGTTTTTGAAAGTGTCAGAAGTCGTAGTTGGCATGCGCAAGGTTTCGAAAAGTTGGATGTTTTTTTTGTAAAGTGCTGAAATAAAAATAAAATAAAAAAATTAAAAAATAAATAAATAAATAAAAATGAAAAAAACAAACAAAAACAAAAAAATGAACAAAAACAAAATGAAAAAACAAAAAAGTGAAAAAAACAAAATAGAAAATCTAATTATAAACAAAAGATCTAATCTGATCTTGTAGTACAGAATTTGAATATCATCAAACTATTTCAAACTATTTCAAAAATCGGTCTAATGCTTGGTTTTCTAGTCCTAAAATATTTTAAAAAGGTTCGAAATATTTCGTAACATATTTCAAAATATTTCGAAATTACTTTCGTAATATTTCAAAAATTTGATATTTCGAAATAATTCGAAATATTTTGAAATATATTACGTAATATTTTGCTTATATTACAATTCGTAAGATCTTACATAAGATTATACTATTATAAATTTGCTGATGTTAGTTAAGCCAAGAAGGATCTTTAGCTCAAAGTTTATAGTAAATTTATATGTTTTTATTATAATTTTTATTATAAACTTATTTCAAAGAGACATGTCCTATGACTGTTATATATTTTATATATTAAATTTTACAGATAAATACAATCTTTTGAAGAACTTTTATATATGACAAAAAAATTCATGGAATTAAGCATGATCATCTTATAAATTTCTATAGATTTGTTTTTATATATTTACTTTTAGGTATAGATATTTGGGAGTAAGTCAGTAGAAAAGGAACAAATTTTTTCTAAGTAAAAGTTTTCATGACTTTAAGCTTAAATATTTTAACAACTATCTTAATAAATTTAATAAATTTTTTTTTATTTTAATTCTATATAATTCCAAGATTAAAATAAAAAAATTTTTAGCAAATTTGATTAAATAGTTGTTAAGATATTTTAATTTAAAAATTAAAAAATTTTACTAAAAATGATTTGCCCCTTTTCTACTAATTCAACTCCATTTATTAGGTAATTTCCACCTCTTAAAAGAGTACTCTCCTTCTACCTGATACTAAACTAGCCAATCAAATTCAAGCAAATAATATATAAAGACTGGACCCAGTTTGGTTCAGATTTGGTCTGAAGTCTGCAAGCTGGTTCAAAAAAATATGTTTCTATGTATTTTTTGGTTTGAACAAGTTTACTTAATGCATAAAGTTAGGATTAATTAGTAAAATTTTGTGAATTATAAGATTTTATAGAATTTTATTAATAAAATTTTATAAAATCTTATATTCACAAATTTTTATTAATTAATTCTAACTTTATGCACTAATTAAATAAGATAGCTGCGCAACATAGTTGCGCTAAAACCAGAAATGAAATATAGTACTATTATTTATAAATTTATTTTATTACATTAGTATAAAGAATATTTATAAATATAAATATTTAAAGTAGTTTATTTTAGCTTTATTTAATAATATTTATAATTTGATTTAGATTGTATATAATGAGCATTAAATTATTCAGATTTATAATACATATTATTTATATGTATAATTTTAGTATATAGGGATTAGGGGCATGCTATTTATAACGTGTTAATTTTATTTATTAGCCATCTCTATTTATGTATAGTGTAATCACTTTATATAATTCTGATTGATTAATATAACATATAGACATGATCACTACCTTTAACCATGTATCCATAGTAAAAATTAAGTGATAAATGGCATGCCCCTTATAATATAAGGATTTTGATAAATTTAGCAGGTTGCGATATCGCAGGTTAATATTTAAAAAAAATTAAAATAATTATTAGTTAGGGTTAGAGTCCGAACTAGTATTAATATTAGGTTAGAGGATGCAAAATTAAGCGCTAAAAACTTTTAATTAGAAGCCCAAGACTAGTTTACATTATGAAATTTCAAGTTATTTAAAAATTTAAAAATTCTGAATTTTTTTAATTTTTTGTTCATTTTGTTACACAAGATACTGTAACCTAATTGGTCAATCATATTAAACTGCAATATAGCAAATTGTGATATTTAACAACATCCATAATATAATTATTAAAGTAATATCAAATATTATAAATATTTAATATCTGATATTTAATTTGATTATATTTAGATTATTTGCAATAATTTAGTGCATTAATTTAAGTATTTAAATAAGCTATTAATTTTATAAATATTAAAAAAAATTATATTCAAGTATTAAATAAATAAAAAATTAATTTAATAAATAATTGTTTGAACAAGTTTTGTTGAAGAATTTATTTTACCACCTAGATAGATTTTTTTAAATATGAACTAATGCAAAACTTTCTTAACAATTTGGTGATATAGGTGAATAATTATTTTAATCATAATTATTATTATATATTTTAGTTATATAACAATGATTTTTATAATATAATATATTTATTATCTTGAATAAAGCAAAGAACTAATATTTTTTTGATAAATAGCAAAATTTTGTTTGTCTGTTTGTCTATATTATTTGTTTGTACTATATGATTTACCCAATTGTATCAGTATATAACTGTATGTAATAGAGCCTAAGCTTGAATTTTGTATATTTGTCTACTTATGTAATTTGTACAATATGATTTACCCAATTTGTATCAGCATATGGCTGTATATAATAGAGCTTAAGCTTGAATTTTGTATATTTGTCTACTTATGTAATTTGTACTATATGATTTACCTAATTGCATTGCCATGTAACTATACAGACTAGAGATTAGACTTGAATTTTGTATGTTTGTTAATTATATAAGTTGTATTATATAATTTATTAAATTGTATTACTTTTAGGTTCCACAATTTGATTGATTTGATTTGATTTGATCAAATATTCAATTTTAAATCAAATTCAAATACAAAAATTTTAAATCAAATCAAATTCAAATTGACTAAATATTTGATTTGATTTGAAAATATTTAATAAAAATTACAAATATATTCAATTTAATTTGATTTGATCAAATAAAATTTAAATCTAGAGCTTATTTGATTTAATTAAATTCAAATATGCTAATATTTGATTTGATTCGACTTTGAGGAACCCTAATTATTATATAAATATAAATCCAATTCTGGACATATAATAGTTTTTGTTAATTTAGTTTATTATGTATTTTTGAGTAGATTGGTAACTGAATTATAAAGACAAATTTTTTAAACGAATAATAAATATGAATTATATAATATATATGGGGCCTTTGCAGTAGAGAGGGCCCTTACTGGAATATAAATAATTTTAAAATACAAAACTTTAATCAAAGATATCTCAGCAACTACTTGATCAAATTTAATAAAAATTTTTTTATTTAAATTCTATAAATATATAAAATTTAAATAAAAAAATTTTTATTAAATTTGATTAAGTGGTTGCTGAGATATTTTTAATCAAAGTTTTGTATTTTAAAATTATTTATATTCCAGTAAGGGCCCTTTCTACTGCAAAGGCCCCATATATATATTTAACAAATTCAAAGATTCACGAGTATATAAATATAGTATTTAAAAATAATAATAGCAAGTTCAAAATTAAGGTTATTGTATTAAAAGTTAGACAGTTAATAGTATTAATATTATAAGTAAAAATATTCAGTACATTAATTTTTTTTAATTTTAAAATTTAAATTTAATTATAGTTATTAATAATAAATATAAATTTTAATAATAAATAATATATAAAATATTAAATATTGTATTAAATTTATAAATAAATATTTTATAATTAAAAGATGCAATAAAATATTCAATATAATATATTTAAATTTTTTAAAATTTATTTTTAAAAAAAAAACTTTATATTATATATATATTGTAAATTTAATATTATAAAAAATAATTTGTGAACAATTTATAAATTAAAACAATTAAATATTTCATTAGAAAATATTTAAAAATTAATTAATTTGTATTTTAAAAATAGCATATAATAAATTTATTCTAATATATATTAATAAAAAATAAAAAATATTAATAATTTAAAAAAAATTATAAAAAAATAAAAAAACAAGTTTTAAACACATGGCCATTCTTTTAATTCCATAGTTTGTTTTGCACATTCTTCAAGACGATTAAATTCTTTACGAAGTGCAGGAGACAGTTGCATATTTAATATTGATTCATTAAATGGTCGTAAAAATAGTAAATTATTTAATTTTTGTACACGCGATAGCATTAGGGCAGTGTCATTAATCACCTGATTATTTTTTATCAGAGGCCTACCCCCTCCCTCTTCCTTAATATATAAATAGTCAGGTTCTTATATATAATTTCAACTTTTTTTACCCCCCTCCCCCCCTAAAAAATCACCTGATTTTTGTTACTCCCCTTACATATATACCATTACTTGTATTACTGCCTTTAAGATCAATTATTACTTTTTGAAGAGTTTGACCTTGATATTTATAATCAGTGAGTGCAAATGCAGGTGTTAAGGGAAGTTGATATCGTTGAAATTTTCTTTGAATTTTTGAACCAACATGTCTCCAAATAGTGCATACACAACTATGTTTAATAGGGTAAATAGGTACATGGTTGGGTAAAAGATTTTGATAAGAACCAGGAGCTTTACCAATTATCTCGATAATAACATATTTTGGAGGACTTTTTAGTACTACCATTTTATTATGAGATGATGAAAAATCAATAGAATCTTTATTATAGATAATTTGTTTGAGAATTCCCTGAGTACCATTTGCCAAATTATCTTTTGCACAAATATTAACTGTTATAACAATTTTCATACCAATTGATAATGGTAAAATACCACACAAGGCATTTTCTTTTGTATCAGGGGTAGATAAAAATTTAAGACAGTTGCTTCTAGTAAGAATATTTCGGTTATATGAATCTTGTGCACAAGAATATACAAGAAAGTTATTTTGATAATATGCATGCTCTTTTGTTGTTTCAAAGTTAAGCTGAACACAGAGATCATTTCTAGTTACAAGAAATGTAGCATCCCTCCACTCTTGAGATTTAATATGATCATCACCAAGAATTTTAGAGCTTAAAGTAGATATTTGATCATCTGTGAGTTTTTCTTCACGCATATTTTTAAGAATACATGCATAATCAAGGTCATCTAGTTGACGCATTTGTTTTTTTAAAATTATAACATGTTTAACATTTAACCAAAGACTTCTTCCTGTAATATTAATAACAGAGCAATTATTAACTGATAAAGATTTTTGTTTTATGCCTTTTGATAAACTTTGATTTTCATATATAGATTGAGATCTAAGTTGATTAGAAGTACGAGTAAATTTGTCTGGTACATATAAAGCAGAATCTAAAACTGGTGGTAATTGCATAAAATCACCAGCAAACAAAATATTTATTCCAGCGAAAGGGGTATGATTATCTATTGCTTTTACTTTTTTTATAAAAGTATGTAGCCGAGCAAGAAGCTTTTGACCAACCATAGATATCTCATCTATAATAAGATACTCTATTTGAGTCCAATATTCTTGGAGTTGCTGTAATGTTTCTTCAGATAAGTTGTTATTATCTTTTAAGTATTCTCCAAATCCGAATCCACATACAGAATATAAAGTATTTCCTGCAATTTTTGCAGTAGCACTTCCTGTTGGGGCTAAAACAAGAAGAGTATTTTGTTGGGAACAATATTCAAAGTAGGCACAAATAGCATCAATGACTTTAGATTTGCCTGTACCACCTGCACCAGTAAGAAATAATAGCATCTGAGATAGTTTATTTTTACTTGATGGATAGTTTCTTCGACGATGATCACAAACAAGAAAATAAGCTTTTTTTTGTTCATCAGTTAAATCAGATACAAAATATTCTAAAGGGTCTTCATATTCATTTGTAACTATATTTAGAGGAATATTATGAGAATCATTGTTTGAAAAATTAATATAGGCATTTAAAGAAGCATTGTTTTTTGTATTGTTATCACTAGAATTTTTCCAGGAATTTTTTCGAGAGATAAGTGTTTCATGCCAAATTTTTAAAAGTTCATCATCATGAATATCACTTTGATGTATATTTTGTAAATTATTATTAATATTAAATTTTGTAGAATATGAACTTAATGATAATACAGAATTTTTTATGTTAAATCTTCCTCTGAGTTGTAAAAGTTTTATAGCATCATCAACCATTTTTACATTTTTTAAACCAAGTCTAATAACCTTTGCAGGATCAAAGTTAAAAAAGCTTTCGTCAGAAAGATTATTTGCAATTAAATCATCATCATCTGAAATATATGGTTCATTATCAGCATCATATCCAGGAACAGAACGTTCAATACAACAAGCTTTTGCAAAAATATAATCTTTTGTTGCATTATGTCGTAATTCTCGATCAAGAGCAGTTTCTTCTGAACAACGATGCAGTAATTCTATATTAGAAATTACAGATTTCAGGCGAGGTGATAAAGAAGAACTATTTAAAAAAGATTGACAAGCATCATTCCATGTATTATAATTTTCTCGCAAGTCCATAACACTTTCCCATGGTTTAAATAACATAAGAATACATAGTGCATAACGTTCAATATTTTCCATATCATCTTTTTTTGGTAAACTTTTACCACCTAATATAACTATTCTATTAGATTCTTTATCTCTAAGTCTTTGAATATGTGATTTACTTTGAGAATGAACATTTTTAGAATTATAATTATCATCTACAAAATCACCACCATGAAAAAAATAGCGATCATTTCTTTCTCTCAAACATTGACCTCTTAATCTTGAAAGTTCAAATGAATTAATTGGAATTTTTTGAATAGTAGCAGCATAGTCATATAAACATACATCATGTAGAGATGAACCTCTGAATTGGTAATCAATACGAAGGTTTGCAGTAGTTAATTTTCCTTTAAATGATGATATAAGAAATGATTCATCTGTTATGTCTTGATCATTATCACTACTTTTAGTTGAGTCATCACTGAATTCATCAATATTTTTATTAATGTCCTGAATATGCTTAGTCCACTCTTTTGTAAGATAATTTTCAAAAGTTTTAAGATGTATTGTAGCAAATTTATTTGGTATATAATGATCACATATATCTAATAAATATGCTAAAACTTGCGGGCTTGTAAGCTCAGTTTGACCAGATATCTTATTAAGACATTTTGTTATAATTTTACGAGATCTACTTACAAGATCAATTGAAGTTTTATTAGAAGGTTGTGTTAAAAAATTTTCTAGAGTTGAAGCACAAATTAAAAAAGAGCTATGTGTGCTTAAATCCAATTTAGTGATATAGTCAGTTAAATAATAAATATGTGCTAAAGAAAGTTTTCTAGATGCAATAAATTTTATATCATTATTTTCTCTACAAGTGGCTGTTATATATGGATTATGATTGTTAATAAATGCATTAACTCGCTGGATAGCAATAATGCCTTGATCGGGAAAAATCATACCAGGAGGGCTAACAAGTTCTCTTGAAAAGTCAAATCTACAATGTTTTTGTAGGCCTCTATTATATTTTTTACATGATTTAGTACAATGATGATATAAAGTATGTTTTGTAATTGCAAGCAAATCCAACCGAAAATCTTCTTCAAAATTATTTGAATCAGGATTTGGAATAGGAAAAAAAGAGGGATGCATTCGCTTCTTTTCCATTGTCTTTGGAGATTTGTGTTCTATATCAAGCATTTCGGCTGTTAAACTTTCATTTTGTTTAAGTAGATAACTGATATCTTCTTTAACAATATCACTTATATATGCAAGTAAACGTTGTGAAAAAACTTCATCATTCTTAAGTTTTTGGCGTAAATCAATTGGATTAAGTGAGCCATAAATCCATATAAGCAAATGACAATGAGGTGTTCCACGATCTTGATATTCAACAACTCCATAATAATTCTTAATATTACCAAAAACTCCACCTTGAATTTTACTATATCCAACAATATAATATTAAAATACTTAGCTACAGCTGAAGGATCAAGATGTGCAAGTCGAGCTCTTTCTATAGCTGTTGGGAAATTTTTAGAAGATATATTTTCAATATCAATTTCATTTCCAGCATACATCATAACAATAGGACTATGTAGATCAGCAGGATTTATAGTAATAAATAAGAAAGGAGAACCATCACGAAGAATAATAGCTTGTATTTCATTACGCATACGAAAACGTGATTGGTAAGAGGCCATTAAAGTGGAACCAGTTGCATTAATATTTCTGAGTAACTCAATAATTGCAGGATTTGTAATTGGAAGCTTATTCTGTTTTTGTTCAACAGCTAATTTTATATCATTAATATTAAGTATTGATATTAATTTTGCAGATTGTTCAAATTTTGTTTTTTTTTTGTTAAATTATATGTTTCAGTAGATACTTCTCGTCTTTGTAAAACATTAAAAATAACAAAAAGGAATGATCTATGCTGTCTAAATTTTGGATCACAGTGTTGCATAAGATGTTTAGCATATTTTTTTAAAGTTACATGAATCAATCTACCTTCATGACCTCCAACACCATATGGAAAAAGAACAGAAAAACCTGCAGGAAAAAGATTAATATCTTCATATTCATTAAAAGGTTTACAGCTATGTGGCATATATAATATATGAGATCTTGTAGCATTTTCTATTTTAGGATTATAATCATTTTGTGATTGACTATTAGATTGGTTGTTTGAATGATCTATAAGATTTTGAAAAGAGAGCAAAGTAAGCTCTTTCTTAGTAATTGGTACATTATCAACATGTATAATTCCAGATGGTCTAAGTTCACTTGCACTACCAATTGTATTGTTTGCCATGAAACTATCTAATTCATGATTACTGTTATCAAAAATATCATTATCACTTTCACTATCTGATTCTTGTATATAACCTGTATAGTGCTCAATTTCTTGAGAATCAATATTAACTACAGTGGTCGTTAAAGTTAAAGATTTAGGAATTTCACCTTCAGGTAAAAGATTTAAAGCATTTTCATCAAGTACAAAGTTATCTTTGAATAATTTGTTATGTACAAATAACCATCTAAGTGCAGCTGTAACCTTACTTTTTCTTACTTGAAGTACTTTTTTAAGTTGATAATCACTAGGTATTCCTTCTCCAATAAATACTACTTTTAAGTGTTCACAAAGTTTGTATATCGGTAATGGTAATACATTAACTAATGAGCTTGGATTTTGAGGTAATGTTACAACATGTCCTTTAAGCTTGTGGTGTGTATGTTTTTTTTTTGTTAATTGAATAAGTTTCATACACAAATATCCAGGTGAAATAATTATTTGCTCTGGAATTGTTAAATCTTGAAGGCATAAGGGAGTAGGCCCAATCCACATATTATTGGCTAATGATAATGGCAGAATTACATGTTTTTTTAAGCTGTTATAGCATTCAATACAAATACGTAAATCAAAAGGGTTATTATTTGGAGGATTGTTATAAATAAAACCAGAATGATCAAGAAGGATATTAATTTTAATAGAATTAATATAAGGATGTTGATAATTAAAATTGATTTCAAATGATGGATCAATAAGATCAATTGGTGCTTTGAGTATAGAAAGATCGATATCTGATACAGAGATTCTTTTATAATTTTTATATTCATAAAGTCCAGAACAAACAGCACAGGGTAATTCTCGTAGCTTGCTAAAATTGATTTTATCACGAAATTCAGCTATTGCATTTTTCTTTATTTTTGGATGAATTGGTTGAGGCCATGCTGCATACTGAATAAGAGCTTTTTCAAAATCTTGATTCATTTCAAGAATGCGTGAAGGAATAGCCAGATTTTTTGCTAAAGAATTCAACATTGTTTTCTACTTTTTTTTTGGATTATATTATGTGATTGAACATAATCTTCATCTTGATAGTGATTAGCTTGATACTTTTTTTGTCTATCAGATTCAGATTTTTTGAATAAGCTATTCTTACGCTTAATAGCTTTTCGTTCATGATCTTTTATTTTTCTAGATTCACCTCGAGTTATAATGTTAACTATGACTATAAAGATTTGAAATGATATAAATTAAATATAATAAATATGTCACATAATTTATTTAAAATCACAGTTAAGTTTTTTTTTTTGATATCAAGAGTAACGTTATACCCTTTATAAAGACAAATAATTAACCTTTTATATTTTACAAAGTTACAAGGAGTTTACCGCTTTCTACAGATTAAAATAAAATAAATTTTTTACGAATTTCTATTAGAATTATAGAACAAGGTTTTTAATTTGAGAATAAATCGCTTTTCTTCCTATAATACTATTGTTGCTAATTAATGTGTTCCTTTTTTTTTGTCTTAAATAAGCCTAGATTGCTAATTAATGGGCTCCTTTTCTTTTTGTCTTAAATAAGCCTAGCATTAAATAAATTTTATTACCAAATTTTTTATTTGTTTTCGTCGATAGTTTTATCGAAGATCATCCAAGCCTTAACACAATCTATCGTTGATGCGCTTTTTCATCGCAAATTTTCATTATTTGAAGGCTTGGATGATCTTCAATAAAACAATCGACAAACAACGATCTATCGTTAATCATCGCAAGGTTATAATCGAACATAGCCAATGGTGAGCTGATTAGTAGATGTCGAAAAAACGGCGAATTGTTCAAGGACTGAACTAAGCCAGATGCATAGCCAGATAAGAGTAAAAGTTAAAATGGTAACTATACTAATACTTATTTTCACGCTAGTAGTTGATACATAAAATAATTTTTTTGACCCGGCAATCCGGTTTTTTTTTTTTTAATAAAAAAAAAATTTTTTTAATTTTAATTCACTAATTTAAAACAATATGTACTGTACGTATATGTACGTACGTTGTTTTGACACCATATAACCTGTAGAATGAAAGAAACCAATAATGTTTTTGTTCAAAGCCGCTTTATTTTAGATTTTTATTTCGTCTTTTGGCTTGTAAATTTATACTTTTTGAAATGTTTTTCCAATTATTACAGACCTTAACATTTGGCGAACACTTTCAACTTAAATAAACTTTTAGCTTTTTGATTTCTAATAATTAGAAATATTTGTTTCGAAATAAGTGATCTATAAAGAATTTATAATTGTAAGTGATAATTACTGGCCATATATGCAACAATACGAGTATTGGTATTTTTCTGTAAAATGTCTTTTTTATTTTTAATTTACACTAACGCCCTTTTTATCCAAGTAACAATTATTGGATTTCTGCTGCTTAGAACGTTTCGAACCTCCAAATACACGTTTACGACTTCTTTTTAACAGACTACATAAAGCCGGTTTTTTTTAGATACAGTATATTGTTTGGTTATGCTCATCTATCTATTGTTATTTAATTACATGCAACAATCGGATAACTGAATAAACATCTTATTTTGATTACATATGCAGAAGTTTGTCTGACGGCTATTGTAAATTTATTAACCAAGTAACTTATTCGTATATTTTAAAACGTATTACCAACTTACACAGAGTAGTATAATATAGGGTGTAAAGCATCTATTCAAAATTCGCATTAGAAACCGACTCAATTCAACTCGTAGCTTAAAAACATAGTCTTGACTCGAGTTAACTCGAGACTATGTTTTTAAGCTATGAGTTGACTTGAGTCCAGTCTCTAACCCATACTATATTGATCCGTATCAAATGACTTAGTTATTATGCTAGAAATTATAATAGATTAGTATGGCGTGGTTTTAAAACAGACATTTTACACCCATAACATACAATCCTGGATATCAATACTATATTAATTTGCCGTAATCTCATTAATCTTTTATATCTTGATTATATAGGTCTGTTGTGAGAGTATAAATCAATCGCCAAGAAAGCTATCGATCTGGAAGATACTTGTGGATGGCAGTTGGTATTACCAAAATGGAATCGAAGTTAAAAAGAATGAGCACAAGGTCTTTGAATATTATTACCTTTAAAACTAATGGGACAGGGCTATTAACTCTTACTTATGATTTATATATCACTCGCGATAACAAATTAATAAATAACATTATCACACTAAACTATAAAAGAAACATTGATGATGAAGTAGATTAAGATACTGGATTAAAAGTTAAAGCTGCTAGATCATCAGCACCCTCATCTTCCGCTTCTTTATCTTCTTCTTCCTTGGATTCTTCATCATCATCATCTTGATCTTCTATATCAATATCGTCAGCATCTTCATCCTCCTCTTGTGCCTCAAAGTCTGCTTCGTCTTCCATCAGGGCATCTAGACCTAAATCACCTCCCTCAAACTCATCACCCATATCATAGCCTTGTTCATCCTCGTTTGTATATTCATCATATTGGTCTTGATCTAAATCATTATCAGGAGTAAAATCAAAAGGTAAAGGATTACCTTGTTGATATTGAGCTACTTCTATGTTTTATCATTATCATTAATTACTATATTATTGGCTCGAATAACACTCATAACAAACTGTTTACCATCTTTACAATCCCCTTTAAATAGAAAGTCTATACGATCGTTAAAAGCTTTCTTTTGCTCTGGATTTGAATAATCATAGACAATTATAAGAGATGGAGCAGTTGGAGATGGAGTCAAGTTGCTTATGAGATTCTGGAACTTTGGCTAATTCTCCTCCTAGACAAGGACCACCACCTTATTATCCGTACAGCAGAAGCATCAAGAATTCGTAGCTTATTTATGGAATATCTGTAAAGGATATCAGATAGTCACAAAAATGTGGGAAGGTTTCGTACCGATATACAATGCCGCCCTTGGTCTTTCATTCCACAATGTTCCAAACAGAAGAAGGATTTGGTCGCCGCCCCTAAGCAGTCCTTGCTACTATGACTATTATTTTGGCCTTGAGGGGTGGTAAAGCACGAATTCACTAAAGAAATTAACGGCCAAAGGATTCGGCCTCCCTAGCAAGTACCAAGGCAAACGATGTCGTGTGTCCTTTAAGTCTATCTAGTTTTTGTTGCTGCTCAACTTTATCAGTAGCTAATTTAGCATCTTGGACTTTATCAAACATGCTATGTATCATGTAATTTATGAATATTGTATGGGATAAAAACTGGGCCATGAAAATTATGTGATTTAGCGTGATTAAGCCAAATCGCACTAAATCGCATAATTTTATATCATATATATTATATCACATATATTCATTATCAGCTAATTCAATAATTTAGCCTGTATATTTAATTAATATAATTGCCGATTAAAAAATTTAAAATAAAATATTTTGTAGTAGTACGTTAAAATTCGAATAAATTACGTGTATAACTTAACTACCCCTACACTTAAAAAAATAAAAATTACAATTTATTTTTAGACCCCATGGCCTAAGATAATACGTCGTAAAATTAAATACGCAGCTTAAAATTATACAGACTTATAACACGTGGTATTAATATATAAAGTTTGAAATATGACGAACAATTTACTACTCCAAAGTTAGCCGACATACCATAATACATCTAAATACAATATTGTACAACCATATATTTTATTACGCTTTTTTATTTATAAAATTGTATAAATAAAACATTATTTAATCTATTTTCTGCCTTTCTTTTTGTTTTCTTTCTTGATTACCGGTATCCTAACATTTCTTTTTCTTTTTTTAGATTGACTTTCTTCTTCAACTTAAACCAAATCTATATCTTCATAATCTGATGACTTCTTCTCTTGATCATCTAAATTAACATAAACTACTGGTTGTTTTTGTTTTTTATTTTCACGAGGTGGGTCGATTTGCACAATAGAAATCGGCAAATTTTTTGACGGGCCAGATGAAGAGATAGGCACAACAGGAACCGTAATGTTTGCTAATGGGCCAGAAGAGATAGTATTACGATCAGCAGAGGTTATTGTAGATTCAACAGTTTTTGAAGTTTGAGTTGTAATAGTTTCAACATCATTAGCAATGACATCAATAATCGAACGAGTACCAGGTGTAGATAAGGAAAAATTTTCATACGTATTATAATTAACATTTAATATTTTTAAATAATCTATATCAGTTGCCTCGATCATCATTTTTCCAGACATCGAAAATTTAAAAAGGCCCGATACAAGATACGTGCTACCTATCTTAATATTCGAACCCAAATGGCCCAAATATTTTTTGAATCTCACAGATTCCGCATGATAAAGGACCGTTAATTGCATATTTACACCAGAATTACCCGTAACAGGATTGTACTCAGTGCACTCTACACCGAAATGGATGAATTCTTCAAGTTGCTTAGGTTTACGATTAACAACTGCGGAAAACATGCAATGAGAGATGCACGGAGGAACACCAGTAATATCAAATTCGCGATTGGGATTTCCGGCATCAAGGGTGCTTGAATACGTGACCGCAATGCATTGTTTTGAATTTTCAACAATGAATTTACCCAAAATAAGACTAAATCACCACCTGCAAATACTTTGGGCTGCTCATTAGGAGAAAAAAAATACTTCCATCTAATCACTTGCGACCCTTCTTTAGTAAGATTATACTTGGCTTGACCGTAAGAGCATGATTGACCATTTTTTGCAGAAATGATAACAACAAGAAGTGCGATGTGTGAAGGCATTTTGATATAAATTGTTTAAAAACGATTATAGGTAATTACAGATATACACGATTTAAGTTATTTTGTAAAGTATTATTAAAAAACTCAGAAATCGAGCACTCTTTTACGATGACAAAGTTGAGCCTTTTTATACTTTACAAAGACATACCAACGTAATTTTTTATTGTATAACTTTAATATTCATAACATTAATTAGTAAGGCTTTTCTGACGATACAATCGTTAATCAATTCGTTTCGAATAAGCCTGATACCAAGATTTCCAGTACGCATTATTGCGCATTTTTTCACCATGAATTAGATTTGCTTTTGTTTACTTGTCATACCTAGAAATGATACAACTGTTAATCATTGCACTCTTTTATAATCGTTTCAAATAAGCCTAATACTGAGATTTCCAACACAATTTAATGCGTACGTTTTCCTTGCGAACTTTCTTAGATCCGCGTTTGTCTGCTTATTCTAAAATTTAAGCCTTTTGATGATCAAATCGACACATTAATATAACGATCTACATAAGAAAACTAAATTAATCTACAAATTTCGGATTCTTACCCCGCCACAAAATTTAACCAGTACAGCAGTAAGGCATAAAATATTGTGAACATAACCCAATTCAAATGTTATAATCCATTATTAGTATAAACCATATAGAAAAATCATAAAAGTCTGGCATTAGAATTCTGAACGGCTCACCAGGATTGAATAATATTTCCAAGTCTCTAAAATTTACCTAGTGTTATGACCCGGGTCAGGTTAACACGACAGGCATTCTGACAGTTCACGGGTCAGATTTTTTCTAACCCGGATCAAACAGTCAAACCAAAATTGGTTGCCAAAACTAATTACATTGGCCCGGAACCAATAAAACTTCAATGATGAACTTTGAATATAAAAATGTTACCTTCTCACAAGTAGCACAAATGTTACCGGCATAATATACTTACTACTGTACTAGCAATTCTGTCAAATCTTTTTCTTTTTTTTTTATTGGTTTAAGTAATGCCAAGAAGCATCATTTGACAACAATATAAGTTCAAATAGGCCCGACAATAATGTCCCACAAGGACAATTACGCAACACTAATGCTCACCCAAGAATACCAAGTATTACAAGAATACTGCGTTGAAACAATGAAAGATATATAAACCTGTATTAGTCGTTTGTTTTTTCCGAAATTTGAAGAGAACTCCGTAATACACTTTTCTTTTTTTGACAATATATTTATTTTTTTGTTACAACTTACAAAAGTATTCTATTGAAAAGTATCGTATACTTAATGTTTCCATACAAATTGGGTCTATGACAAGTTATAAAATAGTAAAGTGAAAATAAATAGAACTTGCATTAATTTTGGTAGCACTTAAGTAGTGCATTTTTAAATCAAATTGGTTACGCCAAGTGCGTTTCGTAAGAAAACTAAAATAATGAAAATTTTCGAAAAACCTACAATAATTACAGAGTATTTGGGTAACGTTTCAAGTTGGCTATTGTTATCATCATGGAATCGGTGTTAATAAAGATGATTATAAAGCCTTCGAATATTATCAAAAATCTGCTGACATGGGTAATTTGATGGAATATATAAATTTATGTAATCCAACCTAACCCTCGATTGGACTTATTATTAGATAAAAGATCTAGTGTTATGTCTCGCTATGTTTTATTTGTCAAACTAAATTTCTTAGAATTAGAATTCCTGCCTCATCAAAAATTTTTAGAGTACATACGTACGCACTTGTACATACGCACGCACGTACCAATTGATAAATTTATGTTTCACAAATTAGCGCATATAAAACCTTAATTTAAATACGTAGCGATAATAAAGCGATACACAGATATATAAATTCTTTTACTATTCGATTTCTAAGTTTTAAGTGCAATAAGTTGCACACTTTTTAGTATAGATGCATTGACTGTAAAAATAAGAATTTATCCACAAAAGTTTGATTTAATAACACGCATATATATAAATATTGCCTTGTTTACTCATTGCTGACCTAAACTGTCCAACAAGTATCATAGCATTTTGATAATATTTAAATGACGAAAGTTCATCTTTTGTAACCCCGATACCATTTTGAAATGCATATCCAAGATTATAAGATTTAATTCTTTTCAAATTGTATCTATGCAAAAAATTGATCGCTCGAATCTTTGACAATCAGTGATTATCATTTCATCAACCCAATAAAAAATCCTACGAAAAAAAATAGAAAATTCCTAATATCCAACGAATATACACAAAAATTTGCATCGGGTCACCGATATTTATGCATAAAAATCAAGATTTTACTATTATTTATTATAGTATATGCAAATTACTATGGTTTCAGCATTTTATTTTGCTCACCATGCATATGAAAGATAATGTGCAGATACCTTGATTACGCGTACACACATTTCATAGACAAATCACGGCAAAGGTGAAATTTATATGTGAAAAATAAACAAAATTTGATGAATAAGTCATGCAGACCAATCAGATATAAGATTTTACGGACAAATATCGCTTAACTCATTGTATAAACCATACACTCATTGCATTCGTTTCTGGTACATGTTCAGCATTTAAAAATACATCAACTTTGTATAATTGTTTTTATTTTACTTGAAATTTAGAAATTAGATGCATAATTTTTGTTTTTTTGATCAAAAAAGTGAAATTTGAACATCTTTTCTCCAAATTTCAAGTAAAATAAAAACAATTCTACTAATTTATGTATTTTTAGTTTCGAAATTAGTTTATTTAGTGAATGAAGTTAGAATTAATTAGTAAAATCTTGTGAATCATAAGATTTTATAGAATTTATTAATAAAATTCTATAAAATCTTATAATTCACAAATTTTTATTAATTAATTCTAACTTTATGCACTAAGTAAACATGTTTAGCATTTAAAAATACATCAAATTGGTATAATTGTTTTTATTTTACTTGAAATTTAGATATTAGATACATAAATTTGGATTTTTGATCAAAAAAGTCAAATTTAAATATTTTTTCTCCAAATTTTAAGTAAAATAAAAACAATCCTGCTGATTTAATATATGTTTAGTTTCTGAATAAGTTTAATTAGTGCATGAAGTTAGAATTAATTAGTAAAATTTTGTGAATCATAAGATTTTATAGAATTTTATTAATAAAATTCTATAAAATCTTATAATTTACAAATTTTATTAATTAATTCTAATTTTATGCACTAAGTAAACATGTATATAGCATTTAAAAATACATCAAATCGGTATAATTGTTTTTATTTTACTTGAAATTTAGAGAATAAATGCATAATTTTGAATTTTTGATCAAAAAAGTCAAATTTAAGCATCTTTTTTCTAAATTTCAAGTAAAATAAAAACAACTCACTGATTTAATGTATTTTTAGGTGCTGAACAAGTTTATTTAATACATTAAGTTAGAATTAATTAGTAAAATTTAGCGAATAATAAGATTTTATCCCTTAGTTTGTAATAGTTTGCAGGCAAATTTGACTGTATAATTACTATAAATATACACCTGATCCATATTTTTAATTATTTAAGATATTTAAATAAAATTTGGTATTATAATATTTAAAAACAAGGATTATATTTTTGAATTATTTAAATTTATATTATAAAACAAAAAGTTTATATTGCTTATAAGCTGAAAATATTAAATTTTAAATAAATTTTTTAACTTTACAATATCTTGGCGAATTCTTTAAATATTGGTTTTAAAAATATAGTTTCTAATACAATATTGTAGTTTATATAAAGGATGACAACTTTCATTATTTGACTTTATATAATCTACTTGTAAAAATTAAGACTTGTATTAAAAGTGAAAATTTTTTTTATAGACAGGAACATATAAAATTTGAAAAATCTAAAGAAAAGCAAATATGCCTGCATAACAAATTAAGAGATAGAATTTTATTAATAAAATTTAATAAAATCTTATGATTCATAATATTTTACTAATTCAACTCTCCCTGACGATCACTTGTACCGGATTTTCACACATATGAAAACAAAAATTTGCTGAAGTTGTATGAAGAAGTGATACAAAATAACAGTTTTTATACAGGTTAACCAAGGGTTTCTGGTCTATCGCTTTTGGGGACTCCTATATATATTTGGTATGCAAACCAAAAGCATTAGTATACAAGATAACTAGCAGGAGGTGGCGCCCTTGTATACAAAATTTTGGAGAAAGAAGTCTTTCTTTAACGAAGTTTTTTTGTATAAGGCTTAATGGAGAACAGCAAATGAGTTTTTCACTATACTCCTTGGAAAATCTAAAGGACATGAACCGAACTCCACTATCATATTCTCACTTTTCTCAGTTTTTTTTTAGGAAATATTTTTGTCAATGTAAAAGTGGGAAATTCAGCTTACCCTCTCCAAAAGATCAGCATTGTTTACAATTTCGAATTGGAAACAAATTTACGAGAAATCATGTTCTGCCACGTGTAGGCTGAAGACTGGCATCAGTTTTAGTTTTGGAGGTTTTTTCTAGAATTTTCTTGCAGAGCTAACTCTACCCTGAAGATAATGATAAATATAATACGAACTAAATTTAGAGTAGAGCTAGATTTAAGAGTATTATATAATTAAACAATAGTTTATCCCTTTTCAATTTTATTTTCTTTTTTTTGTCTTCTCTATCTTTTTTCTTTTTACTGTTTTGTTTGTTTTGGTTCATGTTTAGGTGTTGTAGGCTTTTTTCTCCTTTTTTTTATCTCCTTTTTTTTTTCTCTTGTATATATTTTTTTTTTCTTTGTGATATGGATGTAAATACTCCTTATCCTAGAGGCTAAGTAGGGTAAATTAGAAAAAAGTTAGTAATCTTGATAGGTTAACAACTTCCAATCAGTGAACTGAAGACGGAACCTCCAGAAAGTTGAAGGCCCTCTAGGGAGATAAATTGTTGTTGCAATAATCGCGGATAGGTACTTTGGTAACCGGACAAGTCTTTATTATTAAAATTGGAGAATTATAGGCAGAAATATTTATAGGTGTAAAATTACCACATTTGATATATATTAAAGGCAGGATTATTAACAAAAAAATAATAATAATAATCATATTTTACTAATTAATTTTAACTTAAGGATTAAGTAAACTTGTTCAGCACCTAAAAATATATTAAATTGGCAGAGTTGTTTTTATTTTACTTGAAATTTAAAGAAAGATACTTAAATTTGGCTTTTTTGATCAAAATTCCAAAATTATGCATCTAATATCTAAATTTTAAATAAAATAAAAACAATGATACTAATTTGACAATCAACTCTTTCCGATGATCACTTGGACCAAATTTTCCTACCGAAAGAAAACAAAAATTTTTCTTGTTAGAAAGTTGCCTATATATAAAGTATAGTAGGACAACACAGAAATACGGTTCTTACAAAGGTCAATCGGGCTGAAGGACTCCTTTGTATATTCGATATGCAAACCAGAAGCGTCCTTTTACAAGATAACTGGCAGGTGATGCCCTTGTATGAGAAATTTTGGTAGGGATATGAGTTTTTCTCTGTCGACGAAGTATCCTGTAGTAAAACAGTGAGGAATAACAAGAAAATGAGTTTTCTGGACTCACGTTCCTTCAAGTTTGATACAAGTGACTCCTTTCTCGCTTTCGCTCCACTTCCTTTTTTTCTTCAAATTTTTTCAAAAAAGTGGGCGATTTAGCTTACTCCCGGTAAAAGATTAACATTGTTTACAGTTTCCATTTTCGGACGAACTCAGTAGAATGCAACTACGTGTTTGTTTTGGACAACACATCGCTACTCTACGTGACAAGAATCTTACGTCTATAGTGAAAAAAGATATTCAAAATGAAATGTTAGTCGGAAGGGTTTATTAATATTTTTTTTTCCTCTTAGGCGAGACTCACCAAATACGACCTCTTTGATTTTATTATACTACTATAAAAATAGTACAAACTCATTATACAAAGAATAATACAGCATAAGCATCATCCGATTTAGCTAAACTAAACCAAATGTGAATCGCCGCATGGCATCTCGGGAGACATCGATTAGTCCATCAGCCTCGCTCCACTATACAAGGGCATTCCTCAGAGGAAATATCCTTGGAAGTGGGAGGAAAAACTAAACTACTAAAGGCAAAATATGTATAAAAGGGTAAAAAAGAAAAAGAAAAAACAAAGAAAACGAAAAAACAAATGATAGAAAAAAGAAAAAAGAAAAGCAAGGCCTCGGGTCAATTAAGCCCCGGCACTAAGTGGACTATTTTAAAAATTATATGATATTAAGAAAAGTAGTCTCTACTCTAAATAAACTCAATTTATCATATGTAGGCAAAAAACTATTACTAGAAAAAATGGCCTCTAACCTAAAAAAAAACTGTAGAGATAGGTATATAAAAAAAAAACCACGGCTATAAGAACATTCTAGAATGAAATTTCGTTACAAGTTTCCTCCAACACGTGTTGCTTATTATTTATCTCGAAAAACTGAAATCCACTCGTGACTTCATTTCAAAATGGCAGCCGCATTTCCAAATTGGGAGAGGTAAACATTGTCGATTTTTTGGAGAGGTAAGCCGAAAAGCCCACTTTGTCGGAATTTCGAAAAAGTTAAAGGGACAGTGACATGAGATTAATAGTGGAGTGTTCATTTCAAGTCCTTTAGATTTTCCAAGGAGTGTGTTTGAAAACTGAAATATTGTTCTCTATTAAGCTGCTTCAAAAACATCACCAAAATTTGTACAGGAATTACTATCGATTTTTATTATTATTGGATAGTAATCGATTTAAATTCCCCATGCCGAGGACTATCGATTAAGATAGTAATCGATAATAATCGGTAATAATCGATAGATATCGGATTAAAAATCAGGAATAACAATACTATTATACTGTATACTTATTTTTAAACGTTTTACAGATTTTCGCATGTTTTCGCATATTTTCACAAGGTTTTGCAATTTAATATAAAATTTTATATTTTTTATTTATTATTATGGGTATTATTTTATGCTGACCTCGTGATCAACCAATCAAATTCGATCACATGTATCACGTGCTTGTACAAGCATATGATGCACGTGATCAAATTCGATTGGTCGATCACATAAACTTAAAAAAAATTATTAATTAAAAAAAAAAAATAAAAATAAAAAAAAAAAGAAAAATAAAAAAAATAAAGAAAAATTTAAAAAATTATTAAAAAAATTAAAAATTTATTAAAGAAGCTGTTAAAGCCGGATTCCAGTTCTAATTTTTATTTAGAGAAACCTTAGCCTAGACCCGGGTTTTATGTTAATTAACATAAACCTCATAGAGGTTTACATTAATTTTTTTTTTATTCTAGACCCAAATTTTACATATGCGCTGTGATTGGCGATCATATGGAGTGCTCCGTATTAAAAGGGCCCATTTTTACAATTTTTTGAAAAATGAGTTTTTATTAAATTCATGTAAATTTTGACATAATTGATATTTTTCAATTATTAATAAAAGTTGATTTGCATAATAAAAAATCAAGATAATTTAAAAAGAAAAATTACATGAGGCTGCGTAGAGCCAACACGTCACGAGATTATCCGATAGTCACCTGCCTTCTTTAACCAATCAAAATCGTGAAATTTAATTAATCCCGAATCAGTCCGAAAATCAAAACAAATGGTTAAACTCAATTATCTCAAAATGAGATAAATGTAAAAATGGGACCTTTTAATACGGAGCACTCCATAT
>QKWP01000550.1:251103-279480 GCA_003550325.1 Gigaspora rosea
GATCACGCCCTATTTTAATATCATGTGAGTAAAATCACGCCCTATTTTAATATCATGTGAGTATGAAAATCATTTAAATAACACCTCAAAAATATTTATTTACTATAAAAAATATAAGTAAACGCGTTGGAACCCATCGTTCAAAGCCTCAACCCATCGTCTTTTTGACCAATAGGTATATAGTATAGTAGAATTTACTGTTATATAAGTTTTATTTTATATATTAACTATTTAAAATAGCTAGTTATGTCTAATTCAATTAGTACTTCAAGATTTACTTGTTCTCTTTGTACACGTTCACGATCTTACAAGACTCAACGTGGTCTTAAACGTCATGAAACAATAAAACATAAGGACCATAATATACTGTCTTTGCATATATTGCCACTACCTAACTATGAGCTTGATCATATTAAAAAAGCTATGATATGAGAAATTTAGAAGCATCTAAAAAGCCATCATCGCACCGTTGGAAATCAAGTATTTAGCAGTGAGAATGCCTTTGTAGGAATATTTGGTAAATATCTTACACGATATTCTCTATGTGGTAATTTTTATCAATATTGTTTTAGTGGAGACAATTCATATACAAATATATATCTTTATTAATAATACTATGATTATTCAAGTTAGATCTTTTCTATTTAGTGCTTCTACTGTATATACACTATGTACAAATATGAGTTTGCTTTTAATATTAAAAAGTTTATACAGTAGTCATATTTTTATATAGTAAAATATACTACATACTTTAGTATACTTGTATAGTTTTATAAAATTTGACTATAAAAATTGATCTACATTTGGACCCCAAAATTTTGGGGTTACTCAAATATGATGAACCAAACACGCCGATATGATATGATCTACGTGTGCGCATTCTGATTGGTCGGCGATATATAATTGCACCACAGGGATGCGAGATTAACATTTATCCAATAAAAAATAAAAAAAATTAAAAAATAAAAAAAATTAAAAAATAAAAAAAATTAAAAAATAAAAAAAATTAAAAAATAAATAATAAAAATAAATAATAAATAAATAAATACATTAATAATAATAAAAACAATAAAAAAAATTAAAAAATAAAAAAACTTAATAAAATTAAAAAAACCTAATAAAATTAAAAAAAAATAAAAAATAAAAATATTATTAATAATAAAAAAGAATTTATAGAATAGTATATGTATATGGGTGCTTTTAGGCATCTCCCGCAAGTGATATATCTCCTGCAGGGAGATATATATCCCACGCTGGTCGGCCAATCAAAAAACGGAAATATCACGTGATTGTCACTAGCCCGAATCATGTGCAACCAATCGATTGTGTATAACTACGTGTAAAAAAACTCCGATTATATTCACTTCGGATCCAATCAAAAAATAAATAACTAGATTTTTTTTTATTAAGATTTTTATTAAATTAATAATATATTTAACTTGGTCAATTACATCATAAATTCGTAGCCCTAGTACAATTACACGATCTAGTAATTAAACAAAATTTTGCAGTAAAGTATAATCGGCCGCGTAAGCGGCCGATTATACTTTACTGCAAAATTTCGCTTACATCCAACTATAACTCCACGCTTTATGAAACTCATTAATGATGCCATTCGTAGTAAAACCTTAATATCGACAACACCCAAGGTGACGAAGATCTGAAAATGACAGCACCGAAAGAGACGAAGGCTTGAAACCAACGATTCTTAAATTTCCACAAGCAACGGCACGAAACGGTGAAAGTTCCCATTATTAATTGCATGTATTAGCGAACTCAAGAAGAAAAAAGGAAGTGATTAGATGTGAATGAGGAAGAAAAAAAGAGGGAAAAAAAAAACTAAAACTTACCGTCGTTCCCAATACTAACTCCATGCTTTGGCGACAAACCCAAAGTGACAAAAATCTAAAAACAATAGCACCGAAGTGACGAAAGCATGAACCAACGGCACAAAATGGCGAAAGACTGAATCTTTACAAAAAACGGCACCGAAACGACACAAGTTAGAATCTCCATAAATGACGGCACCAATAAGCGACGACAACTACAACGGTGGCACAACTAAACAAACCTACAAAAGAAAGACAAGTCAACAGTGGTTCAAGCTAAGGGAAAAAAACCGAAAAAGGCCATATATCTCACAAGATCCAAAAAAAAAAACCTTATTTTGCAAGATCCCGGTTCTAATTTCGACTACCTGGTGTTTTAGCGAAGCGAATCTACAAAATAAAAAAAAGTTAATATTAGTTCAAGAAAACAAAAGAAACAAACAAAAAAAAAGTAAACCCCACTTATCCTACAAGAAACAAAAAAAGAACTCCTGTTTATATTAAAGGACCCGGTCCTAATCTCCACCGTCCGGTTTCCAGCGTTCTAGCGAGACAAGCCTACAAAGAAAGTTAGTATTAATTTGAAAAAAAATAAAAAACAAACAAACAAATAAAGAAGAAAAAAAATACTTATCTCGCGAAAAAGAAAAAAAAACAACATGCAAATCTAGATCTAGTGCTAGATCTAAATCAGATTAGAAATCGGGGATTAATCGACCCTAAATCTGGCACCGGTATCACCAGGTGGGAGATATATCTCCCGGAGAGATACATCTCTCGCGAGAGATGCCTATAATTTCCCTATGTATATATATATATACAATATAGTAAAAATAAATATAAATTCTATTGTTTCTTATTATAAAAATAATTAGAAATTTACTTTTTATTTTTACTATTGTTTTTTTATTATTATTTCAAATTTTAAAAAAATAAATAAAAAAACTAAGTATAAAAAAATTAAAATTTAAAAAAACTAAAAAAACCAATAAAATTATTATTAAAAAAAATGAATAAAAATAAAAAATAAAAAAACATGCTTTTTTTACTTTATTTATTTAGTTATTATTTTTTTGATTATTATTTTTTTTTTGTTTTTTTACTAGTGGGTAAATAGTTATAATTTTAGAAATTATCACAAATTATACTTTTTAAATATTTGTACAAATTTTTAGCAAAAAATTTGCAAAAAACTTCAAAAATTTAAATTTTAAAAATTATTACAATTTTTTAAACAATATTCTGCACTTATTTGNATTTTGCAAGATCCCGGTTCTAATTTCGACTACCTGGTGTTTTAGCGAAGCGAATCTACAAAATAAAAAAAAGTTAATATTAGTTCAAGAAAACAAAAGAAACAAACAAAAAAAAAGTAAACCCCACTTATCCTACAAGAAACAAAAAAAGAACTCCTGTTTATATTAAAGGACCCGGTCCTAATCTCCACCGTCCGGTTTCCAGCGTTCTAGCGAGACAAGCCTACAAAGAAAGTTAGTATTAATTTGAAAAAAAATAAAAAACAAACAAACAAATAAAGAAGAAAAAAAATACTTATCTCGCGAAAAAGAAAAAAAAACAACATGCAAATCTAGATCTAGTGCTAGATCTAAATCAGATTAGAAATCGGGGATTAATCGACCCTAAATCTGGCACCGGTATCACCAGGTGGGAGATATATCTCCCGGAGAGATACATCTCTCGCGAGAGATGCCTATAATTTCCCTATGTATATATATATATACAATATAGTAAAAATAAATATAAATTCTATTGTTTCTTATTATAAAAATAATTAGAAATTTACTTTTTATTTTTACTATTGTTTTTTTATTATTATTTCAAATTTTAAAAAAATAAATAAAAAAACTAAGTATAAAAAAATTAAAATTTAAAAAAACTAAAAAAACCAATAAAATTATTATTAAAAAAAATGAATAAAAATAAAAAATAAAAAAACATGCTTTTTTTACTTTATTTATTTAGTTATTATTTTTTTGATTATTATTTTTTTTTTGTTTTTTTACTAGTGGGTAAATAGTTATAATTTTAGAAATTATCACAAATTATACTTTTTAAATATTTGTACAAATTTTTAGCAAAAAATTTGCAAAAAACTTCAAAAATTTAAATTTTAAAAATTATTACAATTTTTTAAACAATATTCTGCACTTATTTGATAAATTTGAAGATTACTATAAATTATTTATACAGTATTTTTATTTTTAATAAATTCTAAATTTTAACGCTCCAGATTCACACCGGTTTCCGGTTCCTAGTATAATATATAGTTTAAAGTAGCTTGTTTATAATAGTGAAGTTGTAAGAAATGCATCTTTTTAAAAAAAATAAACTTTATATAGAAATAAATTTTCCGAGGTCACTATATGTTTTTTCTGGGTTACACAAAAATTTGATAATCCTCATTGGTCAGATCATATGATGTTTATATGTAAATCATATGATTTTGTTATACAAAGTTGATCTACAATTTATTTTATATGAAAATGGAAATATTGACATCCTACTCTTAAAGCAGACAAATCTATAATGATCTTGGGATCCTGTGATTGGATTTTGATGATTTTAGTTTCATTGGAATCATCTTATCGAGTCAAACATTTTGGCAGTAAAATAATCACAAACGGATCACTGGTTCAAAAGTTATTTAATATTAAATTTTAAAAATTTTTAAAAATTTTATTAATTTTAGCCAATCAAATCATGGTATTTGACAATCAGGTGGGAGAGAAAGGAAGTACCGTATGTGTATGAAATTAAGCTACCTTTTTGGGAATGGCTAAAGCCATGTACTCACGTGATTTTTTTTTTTTTAAACTTTAGAGGCCGGGTACTATGGCCAGGATTTTATTAGAGTTATTAGGACGTAATATTTATTACATGAATGAGAATACAACTAGCCACACATGCACTTTTGGTGCCTAATTTAAGTAGTCCGCCCGAAGGTTCTACACTAGCTGCCATACCTACAACCTAACTATAGGAATTGCCTATTTAAACCCTCTGGTTCATGCTCTTCCTATTACTACCCGATGCACTGCACAAACGCAGATATTATGGGGCCCCAACTTTTTTTGATAAATCTGGCCTAAGGGCTACTTTACCCTCGCACAAATTGTCTACCAATATCCTTCTGTGTCCCATTCCACTTCGTGATATGGATTCAGCGACAAAGCCGCCTGCCTTTATTAGATTCATTCTGATCCCAGCCACCCACCTTCTTTTTGGTAGTGCCATTGTAGATCTTCACTATTACCTCCTAATTCAGGACTTGCCAAACGGGTTTCCATTTCTCTGGTTCCCTGGATTTATGGTGTAACAATAACACCATTGCGCCGTAGCTCTTATTCAAGATGGTGAAACCAAGGTAACAGGTTTTTTTGCAACCAACCAATCTGAGCCACATGGTTACCGAACACAGGCCTATTGTTCAAAGCATTAATAGTGGGATTCGAACTGACAACCTGCCGCTTGGGGGTGACATCTTGACCACTTCTCTAAGGCGCCACACCCACCCACGTGATTTTTTGAAATTTTAGTTAAAATTCGTATCAAAACTGTTTAGCATTAGGGCAGGGTTAAAATTAAAACCAATATAGGTAAAATTACCTTCCTGACATTTTTTATTAATGGCCCAAGATAGATTTAGAATTCCGTTATGTTTTGCATTTTTTTGTTTTTTGACTTCTTCGGGCAGATCTGTGTAAACAAAATTTCGCGACTCTGTTTGGTTGATTTACACAAAAATATCACGTGGGTACATGGTTTAGTTGACCCCCTTTTTGGGCCAAAAAATTACACAAAAAATCGTAAAGTAGCTTATTTTCGAAATAAANTAGTTGACCCCCTTTTTGGGCCAAAAAATTACACAAAAAATCGTAAAGTAGCTTATTTTCGAAATAAAGCATTTTTTGAAAAAATTGAAAAACGTACTAATAAAAAGTTGTCCAAATGATACCAAATTTTTATTATAGGTATATTTTAATGCGCTAAACAACTTTACTTAATCGACTTTTTGAAGTTTACTTAGTAAAAAAAAAGTTTTATATGTAGCAACTGCTAAAGGGCATGCCATTGATTATGTAATATTTTTTTACTTAGTAGCCATTTCTACCCATGTATGGTGTGATCATTTTATCTAATTCTAAATGATTAATATAATATATAAACGTGATCACCATCTCTAACCATGTATCCATGGTAAAAATTATATAATAAATGGCATGCCCCTAACAAATTTTTTAAGATTTTTTAAAAAAATCAAAGGGGTATCTTATTTTAGATAGTAGCTTATTTTCGGACATATATGGTAGCCTCTTAGTAGCAAAAATCAGATGATAAATGGCACTCCCCTAATATTTTGTAGCCAAATATGATTTATATCATCAGAAATTTTTTATCTAATTTGGATTAGCAATAATAAAAAAAATCATTGCCAGAGATTAATATAAAATAAAATTTTTATATTTTTAATTATTATACGACAGGGTGAAACTCACGCAGCTAGCTAGTAAAACCCGCTATGCAGATTACATGAGGGTGAAATCCGCGTTAACCTATAATACACACTATGCTAATGCGGATTTACCCAAACCCTATGATCAAAGCGGGTTTTACTAGCTAGCTGCGCGAGTTTCACCCTAACATATTATTATTATTAAAAATTTTATATAATTATTTTAGGCAATTTTGATTAGCTAATAATCCTATATTATATAGCACCTGATAATCTCTCTAACTACTTCCCCTCTAAAAAATCAGATGATAAATGTTTATACCTTATTTTTTTTGTTTTTATATACCGTAGTGCACTAAGGGCCATGACATTTATTACGTAATAACCATTTACTATAGAGGCTTACCCCCCACCTCCGTGTAAGACCAATCAAAATGTCCAATTTTGTTACACAAAAAAATATATTTATCCCATATTTTGTTATAATTATGGTTAAATAATTCTTGATTTTGATTGGCTAGTAGTCTATTTTGTGTAATGTAAGATTTTGTCTAACCCCCACCCCCAAAAATATTACGTAATAAATGTCATTGCCCTAACCAAAGTACTTCTTTTTTTAATTCCTCTTATTGCAAAATACCTGGTACAAAACACAAGATCTCTATTAATTAAATATAGATTTTTTTAAATTTTTAGACTGCTTATTGTAAGTGTGAAATGCGTAAATGTTTAAATTTTTTTTCTTGCAAAACCCGCTACTATATAATATATCTAGGTCTTTTGTAAGTTTTTTGATAAGTAGATTGCATTAGATCTTAGATCTTTTGATCAGTGTATTACGGTATATACAGTATATATATATATATCTACTATTTTTACTATGGTATTTTGCTATTTCTACTATAGTTATACAAAAATTTCTATTTTTAGAATTCTTTCTAACTTTAATTTTAACTCTAACCCTATCCTAACTCTAACCCTACTCTAATTCTAAAAACTAATAAGTAAACTTTCTTTGGCCTCTAATTGAAAGTTTTAAAGCTTATTTTTCTAATTCTAATAGTAGTTAAATCATCAAAATCGGCCCAGTAGATTCCAAGATATTTGGGATCAAAAAAGAGAATATAAGGATCAGCAAATTTATTATTATACAAAGTATAAAAATACTATCAAACAAAAAACTGTGATTTGCACAAAATTTTCATTAGCAAATTATATATACATAATTTTAAATATGATATTATGGTCTGAAAATCTTATAATCGATACAGTATATTACGTAATATATTACGTTATATTACGGTAATATTACAGTTATTATTTCGAAATATTTCGAAATATATTGCGAAATACTGTGAAATAGACCAAATAAAAAAAGGCAAATTACCTCCCCTATATAAGGGTCATGTACTTATGCAGATTAATAACTAATGTATGCAGGAGGTAATATTTTGATATTTTCATATTGTTTCACAATATTTTGCAAATTTTTGCAAATTTTCAAAATTTTTCAAAAAATAAATAAATGATATACATATTCACATAATTATGCTTTTTTACAGGTTTTTGCAATATTTCGCACGGTTTCGCAATTTAATATATTTTTTTATTTATTTATTTTTTTTTTTAAGCTTCATAGCCGTCTGATCCTTATTAGCAAATTATATAAAAGCTACATAATTTAATATACTAACTGTAATGATTAAACTAAGCCGGCTGCCCGAATTGGTGCCCAACTTTGGCTACTGCACTAAAATGGTTTGTTCATACTCAAGCAATGGTCTTTCCCATTAGCAAGAAGTATAGTACTGCATGTTTCAGAAAACCAACCACAGAATCCATTCCATCTAAAAACTCCTTCTCTGAGCTTCTTATAAAGAAAAATAAAAAAGAGTAAAAGATTAAAAAAGGGACAATACCTAAACAACTAACAAATAACCAACCAAAAATACAACCAAATGAAAAGAAATAATAAAAGAAAACCAAAGAAAAAGCAAAGAAAGAATAGAAACTGTAGATGCTAATACATCTAGCATAAACGATAAAAATTATATAATACTACAAGATTAATATCTACCGGTATATTATACGTACAGGTATACGAAAAGAAAGAAAAACAAACTAAAAAAAAAGATAAGAAATTTTTCACGTGCCCTCCAGATCCAACCACATCATTCATTGTTTATTTGTATATAGTGACCAAATTCATACGTGATAGTGCCGGTTCCGATTCGGATCATCCTAATTTAGAAGGAGTAAACACTGCTAATCTTTTGGAGGAGTAAGCTAGGATTCCCACTTTATAGCAAAAATTTTAAAAAAATCCAAAGGGAAGTATGATGATACTTGAAAAGAAATTTAAAGGAGAAGGTGCAGTTGAAAAAACTCAATTTTTTGTTGATCCCCATTGTTTTTCCACAGAAAACTTTGTTAATGGAAAAAAGCTTTAATTTCCACCAAAATTTCTCGTACAAGGGCTCCACCTTCTGCCAGTTATCTTGTGAAAGTACACTTTTGGCTTGCATGTCAAATATATAAAGGAGTTCCTGGAAACCTTTATAAAAACTGTTTTCCTGTGTTATTCTACTATACATTAAGTATAGGCAACTCTCTAACAAAAAAATTCTTGTTTTTCTTCCGTTGGTAATATGGTTCAAGTAATCATTAGAAAGAGTGCTATTTTTTATTTATTATTATTATACATTATATTTTACATTTATTAAATATGCATTTTTAATTAATATTACATACTTTATTATATATTACGTATTATTTTTACATTATTACAAATATTTTAAACTACTTTCGCACTTCGTTGCATCTAGTTCTATTACTATATACAAAAAACTAGCTTTACATACTTATTTTCACTCATCTTACAGTTAGCTATTATCTTTGCTTCTTTGTTTTTTATCATTCTTGAAAGTGTCAAAAGTCGTAGTTGGCATATGCAAGGTTTCAAAAAGTTGTTTGTACTGAAATAAATTAAATTAATGAAAAAAATTTAAAAATAACCAAAAAAAACAAAAACAAAAAATGCGAAACGAAAAAATAAATGAAGTGAAACCTTACAAGAACTTGCAAAAACTTGCAAAAACTTGCACCTATTTCTCTAAAGAAGTGTTCTTGAAAATTTAGAAATTGCTGGGGGTGTGTTCTTGAAAGTATCAGAAATCATAGTTGGCATGTGCAATGTTTCGAAAAGTTTTGTTTTTCTCGCAAAGTGCTGAAATAAAATAAATTAATAAAAAAATTTAAAAATAAACCAAAAAAACAAAAACAAAAAACACGAAACGAAAAAATAAATAAAGCGAAACCTTGCAAAAACTTGCAAGAACTTGCGCTCATTTCTCTAAAGAAGTATTCTTGAAAATTTAGAAATTGCTAGGGTGTGTTCTTGAAAGTGTCAGAAGTTATAGTTGGCATGCGCA
This sequence comes from Gigaspora rosea, assembly GCA_003550325.1. Classification (NCBI taxonomy): domain Eukaryota; kingdom Fungi; phylum Glomeromycota; class Glomeromycetes; order Diversisporales; family Gigasporaceae; genus Gigaspora; species Gigaspora rosea. The sequence goes on from QKWP01000550.1 coordinate 260,838, forward strand.
AGGTTTTGAAAAGTTGTTTGTTTTTCTCACAAAGTGCCGAAATAAAATAAATTAATAAAAAAAAATTTTAAAAATAAACCAAAAAAACAAAAACAAAAAACACAAAATGAAAAATAAATGAAGCGAAACTTTTCAAAAACTTGCAAAAACTTGCACTCATTTCTCTAAAGAAGCATTCTTGAAAATTTAAAAATTGCTAAGAGTGTGTTTTTAAAAGGTCAAAAGTCATAGTTGGCATGCGCAATGTTTCGAAAGTTGTTTGTTTTTCTTGCAAAGTGCTGAAATAAAACAAATTAATAAAAAAAATTTTAAAAATAAACCAAAAAAACAAAAACAAAAAACACAAAACGAAAAAATAAATGAAGTGAAACCTTGTAAAAACTTACAAAAACTTGCGCTTATTTCTCTAAAGAAGCGTTTTTAAAAATTTAGAAATTGCTAAAGTGTGTTCTTAAAAGAATCGAAAGTCGTAGTTGGCATGTACAAGGTTTCAAAAAGTTGGTTGTTGGTTGTTTTTCTTGTAAAGCGTTGAAATAAAAATAAAATAAATAAAATAAATAAAAAAAACAAATGAAAACAAAAAAAACAAACGAAAACAAAAAATGAAAAACAAAAAAAGTGAAAAAAAAAACAAAATAGAAGATCTAATTATAAACAAAAGATCTAATCTGATCTTGTAGTACAGAATTTGAACATTATTGAACTATTTCGAACTATTTCAAAAAATTAGTCTAATGCATGATCCAGGTTACAGATCTACTGATCCAGCTTGGTTTCTTAGTTCTAAAATATTTTAAAAGAGTTCGAAATATTTTGTAACATATTTCGAATTACTTTCATAATATTTCGAAAATTTGATATTTCAAAATATTTCGAAATATATTACATAATATTTTGTTTATATTATGGTTCGTAAGATCTTACGTAAAATTACACTATTATAAATTTGCTGATATTACCAAATCTGTAGTAATGAAATAAAATATATTAGAACTTCAATTTGAAATAACCAAAGTTATGAGACATAATAAGAGACCAAAGTTTAAAAAAAAGGAAATAGAAATTTGTCGCATTCGTGATATGTCACACTCTGATTCCAAACAGTTAAATTGTATGATTTTGTAGACAAAAAATTTTAAGTTTTAAAATTAAAAATTTTACTAGTAAAATGCAAAAATAAATAAGCAATATTATAGCATATTGTAAAATTTTATTCTGAACAACTTTTTTTTTAAACTTTTAAGGCCGGGTACTATGGCCAGGATTTTATTATGAGTTATCGGACGTAATATATATTACATGAATGAGGATACAACTAGCCACACGTGCACTTTTGGTGCCTAATTTAAGTAGTCCGCCCGAAGGTTCTATACTAGCTGCCATACCTACAACCCAACTACGGAAATTGCCTATTTAAACCCTCTGGTTCACGTTCTTCCTATTACTACCCAATTTACTACTCAAGCGTAGGTATTATAGAGCCCAACTCTTTTAGATTAATCATTGGTCTAAGGGCTACTTTACCCTCGTACCTATTGCCTACCATTATCCTTCTGTGTTCCATTCCACTCCCGAATACAGATTTCAGCAGCAGAGCCACCTGCCCTTATTAGGTTCATTCCGATCCCGGTCACCCACCTTCTTTATGGTAGTGCCGTCGTAGATCTTCACTATTATCTTCTAACTCGGGACTTGCCAAACGGGTTTCCATTTCTTCGGTTTCCTGGATTTTGCGGTGTAACAATAACACCATTGCGCCGTAGCTCCCATTCAAGATGGTGGAACCAAGGTAACAGGTTTTTGCAACCCAACCGATCTGAGCCACAGGTTACCGAACACAGGCCTATTGTTCAAAGCGTCAACAGTGGGATTCGAACTGTCGATCTGCTGCTTGGGGGATGACACCTTGACAACTTCTCTAAGGCGCCACACCCTTATGAACAACTTTTTCTAAGTTATAAAAATAGATTGTCTTAGTAAAAAAAATATTTTATAAGAAAAATCAAAAATTTCAAACGTTAGCACATATAAAACTTTTTTTTTACTAATATAATCTATATTTCAACTTTTTCTAAATTAAAAAGATAGATTGTTTTAGTAAAAAAAAAGTTTTATATATACTACTTTTGGGAATTTTTGATTTTTTTTTATAAACTGTTTTTTTTACTAAGACAATTTATTTTTAGGATTTAGAAAAGGTTGTTCAGAATAGAATTTTACGTTATATGACATGCTATTTTATATACCGTATATGTTTGAAAATAAGCTACTACCTAAAATAAGCCACCCTTAATTTTTTTTAAAAATCTTAAAAAATTCGTTAGCAGTTGCTATATATAAAACTTTTTTTTACTAAGTAAACTTCAAAAGGTCAATTAAGTAAAGTATTCAGCGCATCAAAATACACTTATAGTAAAAATTTAGTGTCATTTGAAAAACTTTTTATTAATACGTTTTTTAATTTTTTCAAAAAACTCAATATTTCGAAAATAAGCTATTTTACAATTTTTCATATAATTTTTTGGCCAAATAGAAGAACGTCTAAAGCGGAGCAAATTCTTCTAAAATATTTTATCAAATTAACTTTAGGGTTAGGGTCATCTTAGATTAAGGTTAGATAGGTTTTAAGTTGTTATATAAGCAAAATTGCCTTTCCAACATTTTTAATTAATACACCAAAGTAGATTTAGGCTGCCGTGTTTTGTATTTTTCAAGGTTTTTGCTTCTCTTTCATGTTTGCTTTGCCAAAGATCATCAAAATTCGATGATTTGATTGGTCAGATATCACGTAATCTGCTCCGCTTTAGACAACCCCCAAAATAGATAGCTTAATTTCAGACACATACAGTATATTTTACACTTTATTAAGTAAAATTTTAAATTTTTAAAAAATAAAATTTTTTGCCTATAAAATCATGTGTTTTGATTGGTCGAAGCAGGGTGTGACATGTTGCAGGTGCAACAAATTTATTTTCCCTAAAAAAATACTTTATAAACTTGTAGTGATATTTTTAAAATATAGTCTGAACTAACAAAAGTTTAATAAATAGATTACCAGAAGGGTTTTGCTAGGAGAATAAATGCTTGGTACACACTAGACATTTGGACAATTTGAAATAGAGCTAGCAGAGTAATACTTAATAATAGCCTTGTATTGTAAATATACAATTGTATAATTTAATAAAGTATTAAAAAAAAATTATTATGTATTTTAGACAAATTTGGCTAAAAAATTAAAAAGTATTTACAATTTTTTAAATACTGTAAAATTAAAAAATGGTAATAACAAAGTATACTTTAGATATACAATATCTTATTTAAAACATATATAGTATACATCAGGAAATTTTATGTACAGATATTAATCGATATATAACTGTTAATCGTTTTATATCGATTAAAAAATAACAATATATATCGATTAACCGGTTAAAAATTGATATATATCTTAATCGATATATATCATTTTTATATTAAATCGTTATATATCTACAAATCGATTATAATCGTAATTAGGGTTCCGCAATTTGATTTGATCTTCAAATATTTGAATCAAATATTTTTTTTTTTTTTAAATGTTAAAGGTGAGACCTTGCTTTTATCTTTATTAAATTTAATAGAAACTTTTTACAATACTAAAAGAAATTTCATTTTTTTAAATCTAATGCTAAGAATAAAAACTCAGACATATATCTAAGTAAACCTAAATACTTATCTGCGGCCTAAACCTATTTGAATCAAATATTTGATCAAATTCAAATTCAAATTTGACTATATTTGATTTGATCAAATTCAAATCTGGCAAAATTTGATTTGATTTGACAAATATTTGATTTGATTTGAAAATTACTATTAAAAATTCAAATTCAAATCAAATTCAAATCCAAATATTTGAATCAAATCAAATTCAAATTAGGGTAATTTGATTTGATCAAATTCAAATTGATCCAATATTTGATTTGATTTGAATTTGAGAAACCCTAATCGTAATTATTTGAAACGATATATAACGATTAACAGATCTTTGACCCGTCACAAATAAAAAAAAAAACAGAGTTCAAAATCTCTTAAGCTCATTTGATCCATAAGCTACCATAGATCACAAAAATATATTCCACAAAATGTGTAAAAAAACAAAAAAAAAAAAAAAAAAAGCCGTTTCAACCTATTTTTACCCCTCTCCCTTTTACCCCTTTCTTTCTTTTACCCCTCTCACCCTTTTACTCCTCTTTTTTTTTTATCCCTCTCTTCCTTTTTTTTTTTTTTTTAATATTTCGAATACTTTCGAAATATTTTAGGGTGATCTGTAACCTGAATCATATCAAGGACGCATTTGACTAATATTTTCGAAATGTTTCGATGATTTTTGATAATTGTACTACAAGATCAGATTAGATCTTTGTTTATTTTTTTTTGTTTATAATTTCGATCTTCTATCAATTTTTTATTGTTTTTTCATTTTCCTTTTGTTTCATTTAGTTTCGTTTAGTTTCGTTTTGTTTCGTTTAGTTTCGTTTTGTTTTTTTTTATATATATATTTTTTTATTTTTTAATTTTTTTTATTTTATTTCTACACTTTACCACTAGCACTTTGCATGAAATCTAGTGACATTTCGGTACTTAGCACAAGCTAACTCAGCCTTTCGACACTTTGCAAGAACATACAACACCTTTCTCTAAAGTTCAAAAACGCAAGTTTATGCAAGTTTTTGCAAGTTTTTGCAAGGTTTCTTTTTTTTTTGCTTTGACAATCCTGCTTTTATTAACTAGAAAGACTGCGTATCTTTGTACACAAAATTTCAGTTTATAGCTACTACCGAAATTCCTTCTTTCTCTAATAAAAACTTACTCGCGCTACATAATGTCCACTAAGTACAATCTGCCGCAACAACAATTTTCTCCTACAGGGGCATGCAACTCTCTGCACGTGCTCCCCCGTAATCACTGATTGGCTGCTGTTAGCCTTGTCAAGATTGCCGATTTCTTTAAATCCTTCTCACCTAGCTTCAATGGTGGAGTGATTTCAATCCAAAAACAAACAGAAAAAGGTACAAGCAAGAAATTTAAAAGGAAGAGAAAAAAAGGGGGAAACTACAAAACCTAAGCGAAATACCAAATACAACAAAAAGAAAAAAAGAAAGATGAGAAAAACAAAGAAAAAAACCTAATTTATAACAAACATATAAAAGAAATGTGTGAATGTAAAAATTATATAATACTGTATAGAAACTTTACCAAAGTATTATATGTAAACTATATAGCAGAGAAATATACACTAACAAACTACGCCTAATTTTATAAAAGAAAAGAAATTTCTACGAATATTCCAAAACAATCTCTGACATGTCATTCACTGTTTACATTGTAGCAAAATGATCACTCGTGATATCAACTCCAATTAGGTAGCCGCAATCCCGATTTGGAAGGAGTAAATATTGCTGATCTTCTGGAGGGGGTAAGCTGGATTTCCCACTTTTTGGCGAAATTTTAAAAAAACGAAGTAGAGTACCGAAAGTACTAACTTGTAAAGAACTGAAAGAGTATATGCTATACAAAATATTATATTCAACCAAAAGTATGCTTCTACTAATGTTTCCACTCTTTTTGACAAAAACTTTAGAGTTTTCGGCTCTACTACGTCTTCTATAGTACCAGAGTCTTCTATTGGAGAGTCAAACCCAAAAGGAGAACTCTTTTTCAGCTCTATTTCAGTTATCTCAACATTCGATCTGGAACTTTGGTTCCCAGTTGCTCCAGGGTAAAGTTTTGTTGTGCATAAGTATAATAATTGTATAGTTGTCATAGGTTGGTAGTTGTGAAAAAGTTGGTACGAGGGATCGTTGGAAAGAGTTGTTCTAAAATCAGATGAGTTTTTGCAAGGTTTCGTTTTATTTATTTTTTTATTTCATGTTTTTTGTTTTTGTTTTTATTTTTATTAATTTATTTTATTCTGGCACTTTGTGAAAACCTTCGATGATTTCTGAATTGCAAAACACAAACTTGAAATAGAAATTTGAGGCTTTGTTTATTTTTTTATTTAGTTTACTTAGAGGCGTGCCATTTATTATGTAATATTTTTTACTTAGTAGCTACCTCTACCCATGTATGGTGTAATCATTTTATCTAACACTAACTGATTAATATAATATATAGACATAATCACTACTTCTGACCATGTATCCATGGTAAAAATTATGTAATAAATGGCATACCCCTTATATTTTTGTTTTTTGTTTGTTTTCCTTTTTTTTTTTACTTATTTTTTTTTATTTTATTATATTTATCCTTTACTTCTTTCAGAACTTTGCAAGAAAACGGCTTAACTTTTCTGACACTTTACAAGAACACCAATTCCAACATCTCTGGCACTTTGTAGAAAGTCATGAATATGAACGAATATAATTGAATATAAGTGAATATGGGCGAAATATAAGTTTATTTTTTTCGTTTTGTTTTTTTCGTTATTTTTTCTGTTTGTTTTTTGTTTGTTTTTTTACTTATTTTTTTAATTTTATTTTATTTTATTTATTCCTTGCTTCTTTCGGAACTTTGCAAGAAAACAACCACTTTCTGGCACTTTGCAAGAAGTAACAAATATAAGCAAATATAAGCAAATATGAACGAATATAAGGAATATAATAGTTTATTTTTTTTGTTTTTATTTTTTATTTTTTTTTTTGGTTTCGTTTTTTTTGGATTTATTTTTTTTTGACATTTTTTTATAATAATTCATAATAAAATATGTAATATTTTAAAATATAATAATAATAAATAAAAAAAATAAAATTTTATATTAAAAAATTGCAAAAACTTGTAAAACGTTTAAAAATTTGCAAAAAGTATGATTATGTGAATATAATAGTTATTAATTGATATCATATTCGATAAATATCGATTAACCGGATATATATCGATTACTATCACTATCGATAGTAATCGACAGGGGTGATGAGTATCGATATATATCTTACCAGTTAGTAATCGATATATATCTATATATAAAATTTGCTAATGTAGTAGTATTTTATAAACTTTTTTTTTTTTTTATTTATTTATTTATTAATGTCAAGTACAGAAATAGGATAGTAAGTTACAATTATATCAGGATGATATATAAAAAAATACTATATTTAAAATTTCTAACTAATCATCTAATGATCTATACAATAGGGCAAGCCTATCACTTGCAGTCAGGGCTAACCATTAAACTGCTACAGAAAGAAGATGTGACATTTCACCTTATACTTTCCTATTTTAAACTAAAAGGTTAAATTTTTAGTTTAAGAAGGCTAGAGAAAACCATTTTATAAACTTTATTATTTAAAAATCAATTATTATAAAATGCACTTATGGTATTTTACCACCATAGGTAAATTAGATTTGCAAATTTGTATAACAAACCCAAAAAAATAAATTTTTACAAAACAAAAAATAAATTTTAATTACTTTTAGAATTAGGGTAAGGCCTGGGATTTTATCGGGGCATTAGTATATAAAAAATTTAGCAAAGAATTTTTTTTATTAGAGCTTCAAAAGTGGTTTCATAAGCAAAATTTTGCAATATAAATGTTTTTTTAAAAAAATAAACAAAAAAACGAAATTTTTTGTTACACCTGATCTTAAATTTTGATTAGTTATTCTAATAGTTTTGTGTAATATGGGGCAAAACACCATAGGTGCATTTTAGTAAAATTCTTTAAAGGGGATGGCTAAAGCCAGGTACATCACAAGATTATCTAATTTTTCTGATTTTTTTGATTTTTAATTAGGATTAGGGTTAGAGTTGGGTTAGGGTTAGGTTAGGACCCCAAAATATACATAGATAGGTCAGGTTAATTATAGGGTTACTAAAAAAGGAAAGATCTGCAGAAAAACTTTAAAAATAAGCAAAAATATTACTATAAATAGAAAAGATCTGCATAAAAAACCTCAAAAATAAGCAAACTCATACCTGACTTATCTATATATATTTCGGGGTCCTGTTAGGTTAGGAGGTGGTTTTTATATAATAAAATTGTATTCCCAACACTTTTACTTAGTCAAACAAAACGGTTTGGATAGCCATTTTTTATATATTTTGTGTTTTTGTCTTTGCCGTCTCGCTTTGTTTTGTTCAAACTGATCCGGTTTATATATCGAGTAATTTCGTGATGTATCTGGCTTTAGCCTACCCTCTTTAAGGGTAAAGTATACATAAATCATTTTTCATATGATATGCATGGTAAATTTTTTTGTGTAACAGATTGTGATAAACGCAAAAATCGGATATTCTAGAATATTCTATAACCCATAATCTATGATTATCAATTACATCAAATCAGTTGATTTTTTTTTCTTATATAACATTTAGCTAACTTTTTTTTCAAATACAAAATACTATAAGGGCAGTGTCATTAATCACCTAATTATTTTTTATCAGAGGCCTACCCCCCCTCTTCCTCAATATATAAATAGTCAGGTTCTTATATATAATTTCAACTTTTTATACCCCCCTCCCCCCCTAAAAAATCACCTGATTTTTGTTACTCCCCTAATTAGAGAATTTCTAGTGAGGATTTCGTCGCTTTTGGTGCTGTGTTTGGAGTTGCTATTACTATAGTCTGTATAACCAGTGGTGGGTTTATCACTCTTGTGCCACGTTGTCTTGCTAGTAGTAGGGTTTGGAGTCTTTGTTTCTATCTTGTTTCTTTCGTTTCATGTAAAAGCCTTTCTTATATAACGGTTCACTTTTTTCTTTTTAGAACAGTCAACGGTTAAAATTTGCCCTTGTTGAAGTTGTTAAGTTGGAGTCATTGGAGTTGCTTCACTATAATCGGAAAATCGCCAGTATATATTTCATCGCTTTTGGTACTATATTATTTTAGTGTCATTTTCACTATCGTTAAAGTAACTAGTTGATAGTAGTTTATTACTTTTATGCTATGTTGTTTTGCTAGTAGTGTTATTAGTTTTTGTTGGCCATTTTGTTTCTTTTTTCATACAACGTTGAGCTTTTTTTACATAATATTGACTAACCTACTTTTTTTTTCTAGGGCAGTTAACAATTAAAATTGGATTTTGTTGAAGTTGCCGTAGTTGGACTGTTGTGAAGTCATTGAAGTTGTGTTGTTTAATTTCTTGTTTTTTTTTTTGTGAGTACGTCCAACTAACACCAACTAATACTCTTCTTTCTAAGCGATTATTAGTCGTATCTTAATGCAGTTTTCATTCTGGTTTTTTGTCTTTCTGGTGTGTGCGTAATACTATGAAAACGTATCTTGTTGGTTTTGTTATACTGGTATGCCACTGGTAGTAAATTCATAGTTGGTGGTTCTATAACTGGTTCTGCGACTTCATCATTTGTTTCTTTTGCTAGTGGTGAATAGTAAATTTGGTGACTTAATATTTTTTTTTAGTAGTTAGTTAAGATTCAAGTTGAGTAGTTTGTTTGGGTTTCGAGTTAGAGTTAGAAGGGTTCATATTATTTCGCCGACAATCACTTCACCAACATAATATTTTATCAACAAATACTCACCAACAAGTTCATTTTATCGACAGTATGTTTCACCAAAGTTCATTTCACCGACAAGTTTTTTTCAAAAAGCACCCTAACTTTAGCCCTAATTCTATCTAATTCTACCTTGACCTTAATAACAATGGCCAGAATTACTTTTTTGGTAAAATAAGCTTCAGTGAAATAAACTGTCAGTAAAATAAACGTTTGGTAAATAATTGTCAGTGAAATGTTATATTGGTGAAGTAATTGTCGATTAATTGATTGCCACCCGAGTTAGGATAGAGGAGTTTAGTGGTATTAGTGCTATAATATATTAGATGTTTTTAGCAATATATAATAATTCTTGATTTTTGTATAAATAAATTGCATATTACAAAATTATTACTATTGTAATATAGTAACTTTTAGGCAAGAAACTATATTACTTGACTTAACATATAAGAGAGTAAGAAATGTATACAATATTAAAGAGATTAATAATAAAAGAAAATAAATCCAAGATTAATAACACTAAAGAAAAGAATATATCGACAAAGAATAAAAGAGGATAATAATTCAACAAAATAATCAATAACCAACAAAATAAAGGTCCTTTATATGATAGATAAAGGATCAAGAATATAAAGGTGATAGCTTTATATTTTATAGGATAATATCAGTTTATTAAATATAAGATTTTTAAGTACAAATATTTTTATAAATGACAAGAATTAAAGAACAGAACCTGCTCTGCCTTGGGAGAAAAGGCAGAGTTTATATATCTGTAAAAACTTAGGATTTTCTCTATAACAAGATATAACAACGAGATATAATAACAAGTTATGATAACGAGTTATGATAATAAGTTATAATAATGAGTTATAATAACGAGTTATTAATGAAAATAACTTCTTTTTGAGAACAGAGAAAAGTTTTCCTAATGAAATTAATACTACGAATTTGATTATTTCAATAAAATTTATACTATTTTTAATATTTTTATGATATTTTTCTAATACTAATATTTTAAAATTATACTAAAATTATACAAATATAATACTATATGATATTTAATATTAATCAGAAATCCATATATATTATATAAATCAGGCACATGTCAGAGGTGCACTGTAGTGCAGGTGCACCAAAAAATTTGTTCAAAAAAGGCATCTAGCCGGGTTATGAGAAACAATTATATTTAAATGTCTTTAGTTTTTTTTTAAATCTGATTGGGCAACTATTTGTTCTAGAGACATGGTATTCTTGCTTTTTTTGGTTTGTATGACCAGGGTCACTGCGTCAAATTTGGGATCACTGTGACAAATTTAATAGTATATGTAAGTATATTTTTTTAAAATAATATAGTCTTTAAAAATTTTACTACTATAAATGGAAGGTTATGATCTATGTGCCACAAAAATTTGGCGAAAATTAATTGTGTTTCTGAAAACTTTTACTAGTGGCATATTTTTATTATTTATGTAAGGTCTTGATTTGCCATGCATGTTATATGAAAAATGATCTACGTATACTCTATCTTTAAAAATTACAGTATTTAAAAATTTTAAAGTACAGTAATAAAAATTTAAAGTTTTTTCTTTAAAATTTTTACTATAAAATTTTTTTAGATTTTTTAAAATTTTATGTTCCTATTTATAAAAAAAAAACTTTATTTCTAATACAAGTTTCAATTTTTATAAAAGTGCAATAATGAAAGTTATTATCCTTTATATAAGCTATAATATTGTATTAAGAACTATAAGTTTAAAATTAATATTTAAAGAGTTCATCAAGAATTTGTAAATAATTTTTTTGACTAAAAATTTTACTTATAAATTTAAATACTGTACTACTAATCCTTATTTCAAATATTATAAAAAAAAGTTTATTTAAAGATTTTAAAATTTGAAAAATATAAATTATAATTTTATTATATAATAGTTATATCGTTAATACTATATATTTATTGTTTTTAACTGCAGTATATACTGTATCAAATCATTAACAAAATCTAAAACATAGTAATAACAAAAAGTTATATCTGCATCACTAGAATTCATTTTACTTATTTGCGCGGGTAACACAACCCAAAAAAGAAAATCCAATTTTGTAAATAAACTAAGTGCGTGAAATAAAAATTTAGGGTTAGGGTCTTAACGTTAGAGGCTACAAGGTTAGAGTGATGTTTAGTATAAGTAAAATTTCATTCCCGTCATTTTTAATTAGTGCACCAAGATCGATTTAAACATTAGTTTTTGCTTATTTTCGCTTTTTTCTTCTTTTACGCGTGTTCGAATTCTTCGTCGGGCAGATCCGGAATAGTCAAAATTTGCACTCTCCGATTGGCTATTTCCTCTCCAGGAGCTTGTATTACCCGCGCAAATAAGTAGATGCCACTAGAATTTACTACAGTAAGTGCCAGTTTAAAATTTGGAATTGGTTTATTGTTCATACGTTAAAACCGGATTTAATCGGTTTTAACATAGCATGAAAAACAAGTTCCAAACTCTATTTTAGTTAGCTTCGGGTTTGACTGTATTCGCCGAGGTGACAATAAATCTGAAAAATTCAATGCAATATACAAGTGACCAAGGATCCAAGAATATAAAAATACCAAATATAGGTGTGAATTTAATAAAGCTTTTGAACTTAGGCAAAATTTAAAATTTAGGGTTGCCCAAATATAATTTTCCACATTGGGGGTTTTTTTTCTTTTCAAATGAGACTGATTTAACTTGAAATTTTTGCAATTTGGACGGTCCTATAGGTATATATCCCGTGATAGGTATAAGTAAACAGGAATATTTATTCGTATGCATTAAGATACATATCGTTAATTATGCAAGATTGTAATCAGAATAAGTCAAGAAGATTTAAATTCCAAAACATAAATAATTAAACAAGTATAGACTTAAACATGTCCTACAATTATGCAAAATGAAAGATAATTTAATCAATATCTTATTAAACTGATAAAAGTTAACCGACAGTTATTCAACCATATCCAGTGTTTTCTCTGATTGGGTGGTTTTAGCAACCCTTCGCCGCTTAACGTCCCAATTATAAACACGTGCAATATCTGTAAAAAGACATTAAGAATTAAGGAATAACAATAATACTGCAAAAAAACTATATAAATACTTTCTCTATCCGAATTTGTTATATACAATAGGATACTAACTTCCATTGTGGTAATCTGTTCTCTCATAAATTCTAAATCTTCTACCACGCAATTAAGTGAATTCTGAGCAGTTGTCAGTTTGGTTTCAAGAAGTTCTTTGGCTTCTTGCAATTCATATTCCAGCATTACATTTGCCTGTAAAACAAGTATTAATAAGTGTAAAGATACATTTGGAAATTATGGTTTCATGCTAGATTTTTAGAACTTACCCCAAGCCATAAGTAGACTGTTTTTGTCGACTTGATTTTAGCAGCAGCCCATAACGTATCATTCAACTCAAAAGTAGTCTCTATCGATTCATCTGAATCCTATTAAATAAAATTAATTTAAAAAAAAAAAAATAATAATCCTATATGATTTAGTTCATTATTACCTGTGTTGATATCAAAAATTCCACAACTGTTAAAGTTTTTTTAATTTCAGGTATTTTTAATTCAAGACCTTTCTTTCGGTTAGTATAATTGAGTTCCATAAATTTGTACTTGCTAGATTAATTACAATAAATAGACAAATAGTTGACAGAACCCTTAAAGCAACTAAATCATCTTGAAACAAATATACCTTGATAAAGAAAATGGAATGCTCACGCTACAGTTTCTTGAAATTTACCCAACGTGACCTCAATCGTTGAGGATGTTTTGGACATATATTCTTCAACATTTTCCTGTTAATAAAATTAAATTATTTCGATCCAATTAACAATAACTTTAAAAGTACGCGCAAAACAATAATTTTTAAACGCGAATTTGTTAGGAAATTGTTAATACTATACAACAAATTGAACTTTTGGGATTCCTCTAGGGTTTGTCACCACTTCTTCCGAGGAATCGCTACTAGATTTCTCTATTTGGCGCGTCGACATTTAAATTTTTAATAGTAGAAAAGATGCAGTTAGCAAATAGGAGATCAGATTAATAAGGATCGACTTGAGTTTGGAACCGACCGATTAAACCCGACTTCAGGACTTTTAACATAAGTTATGAAAAATAATCCGGTTTTCAAACATTAGGATCGATATATACAGTACACTATCAGATAACGCTAAAATCTTCTAAGAAAATGAGACCGAAACGAACAAAACAGTATAAACGTCTTATGGCGTTGTATTCAAATTCGTTTGGTTTTAGAGAACCTTATCAAATTTTAGGTATCTAACGCTTTTATACATTAAATATTCATCGATAAACTACTCGGACTATAATTCTTATGACTTTTTGAAAAGTGGACTGGAATTTTATGCAAACCGCTATACGCTATAAAATGGATATATGCAAACAACTTTGTATGGTGTTACTTGGGAATACAAAGCAAAGTATGCATTAGCATGTTTCTGACTCCTAAAAAAAAAAATTGATAACTTTTTTTTGCATTTGATCAGTGTATACTTCCTGTACCCTAGCTGAAGTAAAAAAGCAAGGCAAGGAAGGTCTACAGACAGAACTTGCCTTAAAACAATTTGAGAGACGAAGATGTCCACACAGAAAACCAGTTTCTAGTGCAGAATGCTTGGCTTCAATCATAGGTATTAATATAATTACCGGTAATTCCCTTAATTCATCCTATATGGAAAGTTAATTATGTTTTCACGAAACAAAAAAAAAAAAAAAGGGAATGATAACCCTCATAATTATTGTGTGGCAACGCAGAATGAAACACTCCGTCAACAATTTCGCGTTATTGCTGGCGTTCCTCTGCTATACATTAATAGAACAGTACTAATTGTTGAGCCACCTTCGGGCGTTACATTGGAAAAAGCCAGAAATGTAATTAGACTTTTTCCATAATACCGTCAGCCATCTGTTTTCATTATTTAATAAATATTTCTGTTCTCATTAAAAATAAAGACAGAGATTGCAAAAACTCATGCATCGACTGAAGAACTAGATTTTTTGGAAAACGCAAATTCTGATATACAAAAAAAGAATGTTAATGTTGAACCTCAGAAACCAAGAAAAATTCGTAAAGGACCTAAACAACCTAATCCTTTGAGTTGTAAAAAGAAAAAGAAAATCTCTTTGCCACCATCCTCCAAACCACAAATCAATAAAAAGGAATCATATAGTGATGATTTCGTAGAATCCAAGGTATAATGAAGATATTTGTATAAATAGAATGATCAATTCATATTGTATATTTAACTCACTCTACCTATAGGAGTTGGCTGATAAAAAGCGGAAGCATTCGATTGATATTGAAGAGGATAACGAATATGATGATGAAGACAGTACTACATCAAATCAGTCCAAACAATATGAAGAAACTTCGGTAAAGAAAAAAAAGAGAAAACGAAGAAAAAAGTCAAAAAAAGAGTAGTACGAAAAGATTATGTCATAACTTTGATAGTAATTTATGTATATAGATGAGGAAAAAATTGAAAATTGTAGATAAAAATCTAAAACAATTCTTTTAATTCATCACCATGTTTTACATGTGATCTTTATGATAAAGACGAAAATTATAAAACAATTCGCCTTTTTGGAAAGTTGTCTCGATCTAACTGAAATTAACCAATTAGATAAAACTCATGGGATTTGCCCCTGGACAAACCCAGACAAATGAGATTGTCCAGTCATTAGGGTTGAAAATTACATTTTAAAAACTTACAATACATGTAGTTTTACGTTAAGTTTCAGTAACAGTTATAGGACATGTCCCCTTAAAATAGCCTTGAAATAAGTTTATAATAAAAATTATAATAAAAAACATATCTGATATGAATTTACTATAAACTTTGGGCTGAAGATCCTTCTCGGCTTAACTAATTAACTTAAAATTAAATTTTACAAACATAAAAAAGAAGAAAATTTTGAGCTTAAAAACCATATCGAAATTTTGTTAATTTTGCACTATTTCAAAATGTAACTTTATTAAAAACAAATATTTACTAATTTTGAAACAGAAAATATATGTAACATTGTGCTCTGAACAACTTTACTTAGTGCAAAATATGTAATCTTAGTTATATGTTAAAGTTAAAAATTTTTGGTTTGGAATATAAATTCCTTTTTTTGTCAAGATAACCTGCTTTGTATTAGGAAATTTTTTAAACAAATATTAATCAATATTTAATCAATATATAACACTTAATCATTTTATATTGATTAAAAAATATCATTATATATCGATTAACTAGATAAAAATTGATAAATATCTATAATTGATATTATATCATTTTCAATATAAATCATTATAAGTTATCTAAAATGCAGTAATTCTATCAGGTATAGGCATTACAGAAAACAAAAATATGATATTTGAATAGTATTAAAGTCTGCTAAAAGAGGCAATCTTAATGCCTTGTACTTTAGTATAAAAATAGTTTTTACACTACTAAAGATAACTCTACTAAAAAATACAATCTTAGATTTGCTATAAGAATGTATAGTTATTGTTAAAGATAAAAAAAAAGTTTGAATGGTATCAAAATCTTAAGATAACAACTATAATCTTAGTATTATTATAAATTTAGTGTTAGTACTTCTAAGAACAAAAAAAAAAAAGTATTTATAAATTTTAAAAAGAAATATTTAATCAAAGTTGCATTATTATTTTTTAAGTTACAAATTTTAATTTTATTAATTTGTATCACTAAACATTATCAAATATTCATTGAATTAATTAGTATTCGATTTGGTTAAATAATTTTGATCTGATCATTTGAATGTTCATTAAATATTCAAATAATTATTCAACAGATTAGGCTTTACATTTATGATATCTGGATATCTGATATGTATTAGTTATACAGATATACAGATAAATGGTTAATAGTTTTGACCTCAAAGTGTATCTATAAAACATAAAATATAAAAACTTGAACAAAAACCTAACCTTTGCAGTCTGAATTCCAGACTAAGATAATTTCAGACTCTGAAAATCACTATTTCACTATTTCACTATTTTACCAATTTACCAATTCACCAATTACACCAATTCACTAGTTACACCAGTTATATCATTACTGATTGGTGATTGGTAAAATGGTGAAATAATTTTACCACTCTGATTTAATTTAACAAGTATCTATACTCTTGACTCCCAGACTATATAAAAAAATTTTCAAAATCTATATTTATATATAAAATTTTACAAAAACTTGAATATTTTGTATCATAGTGATCTAATTTAGATGATTTTAGTGCTATTCAATTCGTCTCAGTAAGACAAATTTAATGATACAAAAATTATGCTATTGGGATTACTGAACTACAAGATATTCACAAAAAACTATTAATTATATAGTAATTTTATAAGAAAAGATATAACCAATAGTATTTTGCCAATAACTCCTAATCTAGTAATCCAAATAAAATGAAATTAGTATTATTTGACTCTTCTCATCGAGACAAATTGGATGGTACCAAAATTATTCAATTTGGACTACTGGATCAGAATTTGGACAAATTTTTCTAAAAAAATTATGTTATATTTTTTTGATCCCTTTATTTATTAAAAAATATTATATTTCATCTAACTCCTCTCTTGTATAATGTTATTTATGGATGCCCTCTATACTGTATATTTATTACTTATATTTAGATTAATATCAAAATATTACTTTTTATAATACAGACAAATGCAATTTGAATTTTATTAATTAAAAAAAATACATATTGCTAAATTACATACAACAAATATGACTAATTAAAACTAAACTAATCAGTATAATTATTAACTTCAAACAAATTATTTATTTCTTTCTATAAAAGATCCTGAGAAGAAGTTCTAGATATTCTAGATTCCCTAAATTCTAATTCAGAGGTATTTTGCCATGAATCAGAAAGGTGCTAATCATTATTTATAATTAAATATTATAAAACACACTTATAGTGTTTTACTACTATAGGTAAATTAGATTTGCAAATTCGTGTAATAAAAACAAAAAAATAAATTTCAATTACTTTAGAGTTAGGGTGAGGCCTGGGATTTTATTTGAATATTAGTATATACAAAATTAAGCAAAAAAATTTTTTTATTAGAGCCCCAAAGGTAGTTTCATAAGCAAAATTTTGAGATATGAATGTTTTTTTTAAAAAAATAAACAAAAAAATAAAAATTTATATTATAAATTTTTATTGGCTATTTTAATAGTTTTGTATAATATAGCATAAAACACCATAGGTGCGTTTTAGTAAAACTTTTTATAATTATTTCAAACAAATTATACAATAGACCACTATTATTAAAATCATTCTATATTTATTAAAATATTAGTATTGTTTAAAATATTATACAATTAGAGTTTTACTAAAACGCACCTATGGTGTTTTATACCATATTACACAAAACGATTAGAATAGCCAATAAAAATTTAAGATTGGGTGTAATATAAATAGGGTTTGAGGTATAGATAAAAAATTAAGCATGCCTCTAAGGGCATGCCGTGAGTTGAGACATGCCCCTCATACCTATAGGCATGCCCTTTTTGTATAAAAAAATATCAAACAATTGCTTTCCATTTTCTGATGTTGCTTAACTATCTACACTTCCAATTTCTTTTAACCATACTAGCCAATCAGATATGACATTTATGTCACATGACTAGGGCATACCAAATAGCTAAAAGGCATGCCCAAAAGGCATGCCTGTGCCTCCATGCCTTGAACCCTAAATATAAAACTTCATTTCTTTGTTTATTTTTTTAAAAAATGTTTATATTTCAAAATTTTGATTATAAAATCATTTTTGTGATTCTAATAAAAAAAATTTCTTGCTAAATTTTGTATATACTAATATCCAAATAAAATCTTAGATCTAATCCTAATTCTAAAGTAATTAAGTTTTATTTTTTGTTTTATAAAAGTTTATTTTTTGTTTTTGTTGCACAGATTTGCAAATCTAATTTACTTATGGTGGTAAAACACCATAAGTGTGTTTTATAATATTTGATACTGTTATAGAATAGGTTTTAATTTTGGTAGAAATTAGTTTGAAAATTAGAACTTAATAAGGAAATTTTGTAATAACTGTATTTAGTAATAGTGATA
>QKWP01000551.1:0-189124 GCA_003550325.1 Gigaspora rosea
CACGTTTACGTGTTTGTTTTTGTAAAATTCGGTTAGATTACACGTGACCTGTTTGTTTACTTGTTTTGAACTGATTGCTTGTTTGTTGACGCGTAAAATGACTGATCAAAACAGATCGGCGTTACAGAGCTCAAAGAATTCCCCAAAATTTTCCAAAAAAATTTTTCAAAAATCGAAAGTTTCCTTTCTAGCCTCTTATCTACTGTCTTTTTGTAATAAGTGCTACTACTAAACTACTGTTTATTTTAAGCAATCTTTCTTTTTTATTATTTGTGTTGGACACGTTAGCTAGTGTAGTTTTGGTCTTTGCCTATGTTTTCCTTCTCTGCCGTTTTTGGTAAAGTGGATCACCGGAAAGAGTTTTTTTTGAGGTTTGATTTTATTATTCTATAAAGAGATTTGATTTATAACTACTTTAGTTTTTTATTTATAAGCTTTTAAAGATTGTGTATTATAGTCACTGATTAAAGGATTCATGCACTGTGAGTAAAGAAAATTAAAAATAAAAAACAATTAAATTATTGTTATTTTTTTTAATTATTGAAATTATTTTTTTAACTTATTAGTTTGTTTGGGTTTATAAACGTAAAAAAAACCTGATTTGTTTTTTTATATCTGATATCGATATACAAAGTATGTATACTTATCGTTATTATTTTTTTAACTTATTGGGTTATTATTTATTTACATACATATTTATTTTTCTTTTTTTTATTTAAAAAAAACTAACGCCATATATCAATAAAATAAATCGGGTTTGCTTCGGGTTTATAAACCCAAGTTGACAAAAAATACATATAAATTTATAATTCCAGGTTTATAACCTGAAAATAAGCTACCTCTTCATTATGCGCAAGTTTCTTAAAAAGTTATAACACCTGAAAATAAGCTACCCTCTGTTTTTTTATTAAAAATCGCCCAAAAAACGGTAGCTTATTTTTGGAAATATATGGATCCTTTTGTAAAAAACCTGTTATTATAGTAAGATGTGTTTTATTTAACACTAGATCATACTTTTAAGTACTTTATACCTATAACCTACTATCATCTTACTACAGTTTAACTTTGTACCTACTTTGCTTCTCTATAAAAATCTACCTTACTTAATTTATACTTCTTTTTTTACTATTATCTAATTTTATTCCTATTTTTTAGCTCCCTGCTTTAACATAATGCTTTTACTTGTTACAGTTAATAATATATACATTCTCCTGAAATACGATCGTTTATATAAATAGATTTAAACTTTGTGCTCACTCCAGTGATGTTATCAAATGGATAAATGATTACAGTTAATAATATATACATTCTCCTGAAATATGATTATTAAAATAAAAGAATTAAACCTTGTTCTCACACCAATAATTTCATCGAATAAATAAATTATTAAATTAATGATACATACCTTCTTCTAAAACACAATCATTAAAGTGAACAGAATTAAACTTCATACTTACCTGGTGACTTTATTGAATAGATAAATGATTAGGTTAACTATGAAAATATTCTTCTGAAACATGATTGTTAAAGTAAACAGAATTAAACTTCGTACTCACTTTAGTAATTTTATCGAATGGATAAATGATTACAGTAACAATACATATATTCTAAAACATGATCATTAAAATGAACAAACATTAAACAGTTAAGTGATGCAGTTAATAATACATGCATTCTCATAAAACACAATTGTTAAAGTGAACAAAACTAAACTTTGTACTCGCCAAGTGATTTCATCAAATAAATAGATGATTACTGTTAATAATATGGGCTGCTGTCAATAGAAATCAGGCAGATTAACATTTTGAAAAAATTAATGCCTTAACTTTCACAGCTCATAGCTTGGTGAATTTCGAAGCTATTGATATCATTTAGTAGTCAAAAGAAAGCTTGGGTCTCAAGCTTTCTTTTGACTATTATATGATGATAATAGCTTCGAAATTTATTAAGCTATGAGCTGTAAAAGTTATGCCATTAATTTTTTTCAGAATGTTGATCTGCCTAATTTCTATTGATGGCAGCCCATATATACATTTTTCTGAAACACAGCTATTAAAATAAACAGAATTAAAATTTGTACTCACTCTAGTGATTTATTAAACCATTGTTATAATTCATATATTGATTACAAAAATATGATAATGTAATTATTCAAATGATTAAATGTCACAATAATTACTAACTAAAATTTTTCCCACAATTTGATACCGTTTTTGAATGCAGTTAATTAAAAATATTAAACTATATTGTGCAAACTCATAATTAAATTATAGATATATATGGGGTGTAAGTAGAAACTAGACAAATCGATAAATTAGGTTTTCGAGATAATATGATTTTTGTATTGTGTTACACAAACTCATATAAACAATGATTAACAATTCGAATCTATTCGGCCTTGATCGGCCTTGATTGGAAAGCTTCGTATAACATATTCATTCCAATTTGTTGTTTATTTCTGATCTAATTAAAATTGGATGATCTATTCCGATCTATTAAAATCAGACAATTAATTTCTGACCAAATTGTTTAAACGCAAATATCTTAAATTTTTATGAATTAATCAAATATTCATTATTAAGTAAAAAATATTCTTTACAAGTTTTTAATATTAGTTAATATAAAAACTCAACTTTGAAAAATTTCGATTTGCCTGGTTTTTATTTAGACCTCATATATATAATTGGTAAGCTTAACTCTGTTGTTACTGTTAATACAGTACATTATCTGTATATAAAAATAATTTATCCCACATACTGCAGCACTGGTCACATTTTCTAATCAAAATATTTAAACTAAAATTAATAGTTAAAATTATTATTCATAGATTAAATTACAAAAAAAATCAATTATATGATCAAATATCACAATACAATAGTTACAATTTTAAATTAAAAATTGTCATAGTCCAACCAAAATTTATTTCTAAAATTTTATCATATTTTTGATACAGTCAATCAAAAATGCCAAAGTAAAGTGAAAGTAGATCACGTTGTCGAAAGTGAAACAGCTACATTATAGTCACATCTGCAGCCTCGAAGTTCCTATATATATGGAGAATCAGACAAAGTGGGGCCCCAAATGCATGTGTGAACAACATATATGATGTATATGCATTGGTGTAATCCAAGTAGTGGGCATTGCAAAAAATCAAGTACATACATAAGTATAAAAGTCAAGTTGTTCATATTACTATAATTCATAAATAGAATACAAAAATATTAATGTAATCACATCTACAATTTGATCACATTTTTGGATGCAGCTGATCAAAAATATTAAAGTATACAACCCAAAATTATATTATATAGATAAAATTGATAAGCTTAGCTCTGTGGATATTAATACTGTAATATGATGAACCATATATAAAAATAAGTTTTCCACACACTGGTTACATTTTCTGAAGATGACCAATTAAAAATGTCTAAATGGACAAACTTTGTTTTTGGTAGTATAAATTACATAATAATGACACAAAATACACATGATCAATCAAATTACAAATAAGAGACAATTAGTATACAGTATTGAAAACTGATTTCTTTACTAAATAAGAAAATATGAATAGGGTATTACATTAATTATTCAAAGATCAAATGATATAATTATTACAAATTTGATAAATCAGGCATAGACTGATCAAAAGTTTTTATATACTCTGGTTACATTTTATGAAAATAACCAATCAAAAATGTTTAATCGAACAAACTCTAAATTAGATAGTATAGAATCTCTGAATTAGAGTTAATACCTCTATCCAAATTTATATATTTGGATATATACTATATTATGTGATATAATATGATATAGTGTTTTTATATCCAGATATAAATAAATCTGGATTTAATTTTAAATCTGAATATATATTATGTAAAAACCAGATAAATTTGGATATAAAAAATATATCCAGATAGAGGTGTTAACTCTACTTTGAATTAGATGCTCTATAATAAAAATGTACCATAATGGTACGGGTTGGCGGTGTAAAGGTATGGGTTTTGGTAGCATAGATTAAACCTGTATTTTGTACATAGAAGGCTTGGATTAGCTTAGATTTTTGGCCCATAGTAGGCTGTATTCCTGCACAAATTGGACTGTTAATGACTTGGTTTTGCAACACTTTACAATCCAAATAGCATGGGTTTTGGTACAGGTTGGTAGTGTAATAGCACAGGTACTGATGGTACTGATTTGTTATATAGATGTTTGAATTGGCATAGATTTTTTGCTCATATACTGGTGCCAATTGGACCAAAATAGTTTAGGTTTGTATGTATAATTTTCATGCTATCATTATACAATTATAGCAACAAATATAAACATTTAAATTTATATTATAATTAATATATAAAATAAAGTATTTTATTAATTTATTATATTCTATTTAGTTAAATAAAACTAAGTTCAAATCCAATCAAATCTTTAAAAAAAGAACAGAAAAGAAAAAACTACACGCTCTAACCTAACTATAAATATTGTTTGTAACAAATATTTCAAATATCATTGCATAACCCAACAATATTTATATATTAACTCCAATAACTATGAAATTAAAAATAATGAAACCCGCTGATGAAAGCTTCACTGATAAGATTCAAATTGTACCAACAAAAGCTTTACACCAAAGCGACAAAATCAAAATGCTAATTTAAATAAAAAAAAACAAAAAAGAAGAAAAATTAGCTTTTGTAATGAACTAAAAAAAAGAAAAAGAAAACAATCTAAAAAAGTCAAGCAAAACTAGCAAAGAAGCAGAAAAGCAAAATTAGTAAAAGTGCAAGAAGGCAAAACCAGTGAAAATGCAACAAGTAAAACAAGCAAAAGTGCAAGTAGGAAAACCAGTAAATGCAAAAAGACAATCTAGCAAATATCTAAACCAAAATTAGTAGTACAAAAAAAGCAAATTAGTGAAAGTGCAAAAAAGCAAATTAACAAGAATTCAAGACAAGAAGCAAAGTGCAAAAAGACAAAATTGGAAAGTGCAAGAAGGTAAAATTGGTGAAGTGCAAAGTAAAAATCAGTAAAAGTGCAAAGACAAAACTCGCAAAAGCACAAGAAGGCAAAATCATAGAAAGAAAGAACTAGCAAAAATCCAAAAACAAAAACAGCAAAGTGCAAGAAAGAAAACCAGCAAAAGTGCAAGAAGACAAAAGTAGCAAACAAATTAGCAAAAGTGCAAACTCAAAAGCAGCAAAGTGCAAGTAGACAAAACTAATAAAAGTATAGAAGGTGAAATTAGCAAAGTGCAGTGAAACGAACAAAAAAAGAACAAAATAAAAAAAAGCAAAATTTCAAACAAAATAAAGAGCAGAAAATCAAGAAAATTTTAAAAACCCCAATACCAAAATGACTTACCAAGATCATCAAAGAAATACTCAAATACCAAACTTAAGAGAGAATAGAAACATTAGTATAGAGAAAATAAACCAAAAAAAATACAAATGAAAAAAATTACCAGAAAAAAATGGAATAATGAAAGACTATTTAAAAAATATTGCTGAACCTAAAGTAAAAAAAGTGTAATGCACAAAATAAAAATAAAATAATATAAAAACAAAAAAATATAAACAAAAAAAAAGCGTAAAAAAAAAAAAAAGATCTAGATAATTTTCAAATCTAAATTTAGATCAGATTAAGGGACTGTTCTGACCTCTAATCTGATACTGAATTTCATGTACATACTATTTCTAACATATACATACTATAATATTCAACAAGCCTATATGCAACTAGACGTACAATCAAGCATCATTTGAACATATGCCACTACATGCAATGAACCTACACATTCCACAAACCTGAACTATCACAAATATTACTAATATTACCCATACTACCACACGGATTACTCTTTTATAGGGATGGTACAAACTCTGAATTAGATGGTATAGATTCTTGATTTATCATATTTAATTCTCATATCAATATATTTTGATTATTAATTCATGATCGAATATAAATAAATGATGGCATTAATCATATAAACAATCAAATTTTACTATATTTAGTATGCTAATACAGTAAATAATTTACTGGAAAACCAAAATCATTTAAATAGATGAATTTTGAAATTAAATAGTACCAGTATAGATTATATAGTTAGATGTAATAAAAAAAAGACTAATTTAGAATATTGCAATATCATAATTAGAAGAAATTATGAATATCATAATCAGAAAATAATGTTGTAATCAGTAACACTAAGTAATTTTAATTTAGAAGGATTCAATCCTGTAATTAGTAAATAACTTTAATAGGTGGCAATCAATTAATCGACAATTACTTCAAGACATAACATTTCATTAACAATTATTTATCTACACATTCATTTTACTGATAGTTTATTTCACTAAAAATCATTTCATTGACAAAGTAATTCTGGTCATTGTTGTTAGGGTTAGAGTAGAATTAGATAGAATTAGGGCTAAGTTAGGGTGCTTTTTAAAAAAAGCTTGTTGGTAAAATAAATTTCAGTGAAACAAACTGTCAGTAAAATAAACTTGTCAGTGAGTATTTGTCAGTAAAATGTTATGTCAATGAAGTGATTGTCAGTGAAATAATACGAACCCAACTTTAATAAATAACTTTAATCCTGAATGTAATATGTAAATAGATAACCTTAGAATAGTTATTGTCAAATTAATCATATTCCAATCACAGTAAAACGATAAAGTGCACAAGCCCAAAATTTTTATGCTTAGATCATATTTCTAGATATAGCCAATCACAAATATTAAAGTGCATGAACTCAAAATTAATAATATAAATAAGAATAGATTAATAATATAATATAAATTAGTAAATTAAAATAACTACTATAAAAACTACATCTACACTCAGTGTTAGCCTCTGGACTAAACTGGTCCAGTGGACCACTACAGAACTGGACCAGTCTAGTCCAGTTCTAGTACTTACTAGAACTGGACCTAAATAATATATATATACAAATAAAAATAAATAATATTTATAAAATTTTATAACTACTGTATATTTATATACTGTATAAGAATTGTCTAAATATACAAATACATTAACTTGTATTTATTATTTAAATAGCATCTAAATTTTTCTACTATACAAGTTTTGATTTTATAATGAATAATTTATAATATCAATATATTAACTTTTTTTTGATATAATTAAGCATCTAACTAAATTAGTATTATAATTGTTTAGTACTTAAATTTTGCTTTTACATAAGTTTTAGTTTTAATTAATAATAATTTATAATGTAATAAAATTTTGATTTTTTTTATTTAGTATAAATAAGTATTTAACTAATTGGTATTGTGATTGTTAATATTTATATTTTGCATTTATACAAGTTTTAGTTTTATTTAATAAATAATTCATAATATGAAAACTGGTCAATCCGAATAAACAGTTTGTATATAACATACAATTACTTAGATAAGTATGCAAAGTGATTAATTGAGTAGTTACTGTGATTTATTGGAACAATTAATTAATAGTAAAAGAAGTATGCAAGTTAACTAAATTCATTATCATATTTTATACTATAAATCTTTAGTAAATTGCTATAAGGATTACTTTAATTAATCTTAGTGCTTGTGCACAATCTCAAACATCTTTAATCTTAATATTTAATATATATTCCCATGATACTATTAACATGTAGTAAGTATATAAAAATATAAATAAAATTTGTAGTTTTGTTAATATCTATAGATTTAGTAGACCTATAAACACTAAAGTTCCTAACAGGTACTAGTAGTAAAGCTTTCTGGTAGTAATTTCTTTGGAATAAGAAAAAATAGAAGGCCTTTGTAAATCTAAACTATTAATTTTTGGGATTTTAGTAATATATTACTATTTAGCAATTAGTATATATATATATGTACAAATTATATAAAGCCTATGGCAATAAAAATTTTTTAGACAAATCATGTGAAAACTGGACTGGACTGTAACTGGAACTAGTTCTAATAAAATAGTCTAGTCCAGTCCAGTTTTTAAAACTGGACTTAGGACTGTACCCAATACTGTCTACACTATATAAAAGATTATAAATAACCAATGATATTATTTACAGGTAACCAAATAAAATTGAATACAAACTCTGAATAATAGAAAATATTGAAATAATTACCATATTTTGAAGACTTTCTCATGCTCAGATCTTATTTTGTGGATTTGGCCAAGCACAAATGTTAAAGTGCATGAACTCAAAATTAAATAATATAGATAATATGCAGGTAGATAAAATTGTTAAGTTTTTTACATTCAGTTATTAATGATGACAGAGTTAACAAGTTTTTCCACAAATGTGTCATGTTTTCTGATGATAACCAATTAATAATATTTAAATATAAGCTTAGCCTATTGTTGCTATTAAACACAATAAATCATATGAAAGATAAGTTTTCTAATACAGATGAATTTATTTTAGGTGTATAGATTGCATCAAAATAACATAATGCACATGTTATAAGCTATCCAATTAAATTATGAATAAAAGACCAATTAGTGTACAGAATTGAAACCAATTTCTTTATTGTGGTTTCTAATAACCAAAAAAAACTAAGCAAAAAAAATTTTTTTTTGTATTTTTTATAATTTCTTGCTGAAAAATGCCTAAAAGCAAGTTTGGTGCAAATGTCAAATATGCTCATTAAATGAAGTTAGCAGATATTTGGTATTGAAAAGTGCTAAAATTTAGCATAGACAATGTAATAGATAAAATGCTCCAAGTTCTAGTAATAATTCTATATTACAAGATAGTTTTCAAGCTTCTTTTATAAATATATCTCTACTATATGTTTTTAATCAAGAATTAACTAAGTTCAATCTAAATTTGAAAACAACCTACTAGGTACTTAATAATTTGATAATTGGTAATAAATTTGATAATTGTTAAGAAAAAAGAATAACTTTAAAGATAATAATTTAGAGAAAGGTAATGAATTTGTAAACAAGATAAAAAGCAAAACTAAATTTGAAAATTACTAGTTGAGCAATGACAAATATGTAAATAAATTAAACAATACTAATGAATTTGAAAATCAGACAGAAAATGAAAGCAGGTTTTGATAGTTATAATAATAAATTTGAAAATGGGAGCTAAAATAATAATAGATATGAGAACAATTTAGAAAGTAATACTAGCAATTCTTATTTAACTAGTACAATTTCTATATCTTCTGCATCTTCTATAGCTAAGGTAGCCTGCCCTATTTCTACAAACTACCCTATTTTCACAAACAGTAAATATCTTTTAATTCACTAGCTTATTTTGGGCAATTTTACTATTAAAATAAACCTTAGTTAAATATTTTAAACAAGCCTAGAACTGCTAAAATTTGATTACAGAATTTCAAGAATATTAAAGAGTTGTTCCTAACTTAAATATTTTATGCATAGACTAATTTATGGAATTGCTAATAAATTTTGATCTATTTGTCCATTTTGAATAATTTAACTACCAAAATGTTCATCTTAATGAGGCAATTCTGACAAGCTCAAAATCATCAAAATCCAATCACAGAATTCCAAGATAATTCAACTTTTGTGTAATTTTTGTAGTAATTTTGATAGTAATTTTAATAGTGTAGTGTTTTATAATTTTAAAATAATACTAATAATATTATACAAAAGTTGAATGATCTTGAAATCCTTTGATTAAATTTTGATGATTTTAGGCTCATTGGAATCATCTAATTGAGATAAACATTTTAGTAGTTAAATTATTCAAAATGGGCCAATGGATCAAAAGCTATTTTACTATTTGTAGAAATAGGCAACAACTATTAAATTTTTATAAAATTTATCCCTTAGTTTGTACTACTTCGCAGGCAAATTTGCCTGTATAATTACTATAAATATACCTCTGATCTATTTTTTAATCATTTATGATATTTAAATAAAATTTGGTATTATAATATTTAAAAACAAGAATTATATTTTTGAATTATTTTAATTTATATTATAAGACAAAAAGTTTATGTTGCTTATAAGCTGAAAATATTAAATTTTAAAGAAATTTTTTAGCCAAAAAATTATTTTACAATATCTTGGCGAATTCTTAAATATTGGTTTTAAAAGTATAGTTTCTAATACAATATTGTAGTTTATATAAAGGATGACAACTTTTATTATTTGACTTTATATGATTTATTTGTAAAATTAAGACTTGTATTAGAAGTGAAAATTCTTTTATAAACGGGAACATATAAAATTTAAGAAAACCTAAAGAAAAAATTCTATAGTAAAAGTTTCAAAACAAAAACTTTAAACTTTTATTACACCAAAGTTTTTTAATAATTTTAAAAAAAAATTATAATAAAGTTGATAAAACAGAACTAATATTATTATATTTAAATAATAAATTAAGAGAACCACTATTTACACCATGGTTTTTGCTATTTGTACCATGGATTTCGTGTAATATTAGATCATCAATCAACCTTTTCTATTTGCACTATGGTATAGTTACACAAATATTTGAAAATTTTATTTTGTACTCCTATATGTTGTTAATCTACAAAAAAGGTGAGTTTTTATTGGTGCAGCATTAAAATGGTCTGAGATTACACAAAAATTGCGAAAATCTAGCCCGCATTATGTTAAGGCCTTAAAAAATTAGGGTAAGGGTTGGGCCGCATTATAAAATTAGGGTTAGGGTTGGCCTATATTATAAAATTAGGTTAGCAGGCCTACTAGATTAGTTATCAAAATAAGACTTATGTAATGTTACATGACATTAATAGCACGAATAACTGTTAATCTACAAAAAAAGGCAAGTTTTTATTGGTACAATATGAAAATAGTCCAAGGTTACACAAATTTGCGAAAATCTGGCCCACATTATGTTAAGGCCTTAAAAAATTAGGGTAAGGGTTGGCCCGAATTATGAAATTAGGGTTAGGGTTGGCCCGCATTATAAAATTAGGTTAGCAAGCCTACTAGATTACCAAAACAAGATTTGTGTAATGATACGACATTAATGGCGTAAATTAACTGTTAATCTACAAAAAAAGGTGAGTTTTTATTGGTGCAACATATATTACCATGGTGTAAATAGAAAAGTTGATTGATGATCTAATGTTACACAAAATCCATGGTGCAAATAGCAAAAACCATGGTGTAAATAGCAGTTCCCTAAATTAATTATAGATTATATATATATAATTTTATAAAAATATTTTTTTTAAAAATTTTTATTATGTAGCAAAAAAAAAGTTTGTGGAAATAGGGCAGTCTGCCTTATGGATAATGAAGATAATACATTTTATTTTATTTTATAATTTTTAATTTTAATTTTAAATATTTTATTTTATTATATTATATTATTTTTTTACTTTTTAAATAGCATTATATTTTCTATTAATATTAGAAGATATAACATAGCCTCTATATTTTCTAAGTTGCAACTATAATTTAATTTCTCAAAATTAAGTACAAAATAGAATTACTGATAAAGCCTTTTACAAAAGTGTAAAGGCCACAGTCTTAAAACCAATGAGTTTACACTCAGTGAAAAAAGTTATTATTATTAATTTTACTTAAACCTAAATGGATAGATATGTATTAATACCTGTTGTGCCTGTACAACTAATTTTAGTACCTTAAAGAATGTTCATTTTGTAAAGATGAACATTATCAAGACAAAATTCATAAAAACAAGCCATGTTAGTTTGCATATTTTCAACTATTGAACATATATATAGTCATTCAATACAGGATCTAGTACAATTAAACAATATTTATATCATTCAAATATGTATTTAGATCAGAATATTATTATAATAAAAAATTTGATAATGTGTTTGATAGTCAATGCTATAAAGAACTAGTAGAACAGTAATTTTTTAAAGAAAAACATGATATTGTATTGTTAGTATCAATTGATAGATTCCTGATTTTTAAGCAAAAGACTGATGATTGCTGGATTTTATTATTTATAAATGGGGCCAAAAAATTAAATTCTTTTTTATTTCCTGCTAATTCTAAACAACAAGAATTAGAAAAAGGAATAGAGTATTCCAGCAATCATTTGTGAAGAATTTATATTGTGCATTTATGTGTTGTCTTGGTCTTGTGATACACCTGCACTTACAAAATTAATGGGTTTCACAGGACATAATTCATATAGAGAATGCTGTTACTGCAATATATTAGGCATTTATTTCTCACATAAATATTACTCCACCAAACCACCCAAAGACAAAAAAGGTGAAACATATGATCCAGCAAATTTACCTTCTAGAAACCATAAATGAATTTAAAAGACAAATACAGGAGATTCGAAATTTACAAAGTCAAAACAAAATCAAGCTATAAAATGTTATGGCATTACTAAAAGAAGTACTATGTTTGATCTTAATGCTACTAATT
Organism: Gigaspora rosea; assembly: GCA_003550325.1. Lineage (NCBI taxonomy): Eukaryota > Fungi > Glomeromycota > Glomeromycetes > Diversisporales > Gigasporaceae > Gigaspora > Gigaspora rosea. The sequence goes on from QKWP01000551.1 coordinate 12,358, forward strand.
TTCCAAAGATATTTCCAGTAGACACTATATTTGTTTTATAAGAACATTGCTGGTTATTTGCTTGCTCATTGGATGCTTCTTTTTTTTACAAGTCAAGATTTAAATAATAGTAAATATGTTATAAGCAAGGAAACATGTAAAAAATTAGAAAACAAATGCATTTCATGTGAAAAAACATTTTATCAAACCTAGGTTGACTATTGTGAAATATTGTTTTGCATCACAATGGATAAAAGGCTGAAGAATGGTCTGCCTGTATTACTATGTATTCTTTGCTATTTTTTTACAACCATTTACCCAAAAAATATTATAAAGGCTGGAAAAAATTTGTTAAAGCTGTTAGTTAGGCTATGCCAAAACAAATAATAACATTTAATAATTTAAATAAATTAAATCATGTTTTCTAGCATTCTATATACATTATGAAAATGAATATTATTGTGAAACATCAGAACATTTGAGTGCAATAAAAATGTGCATACACAATATGTTACATATATCAGAAAGCATTTTTAAACAGGTCCATGCTGCATGACATGGCAATATCCAATTGAAAGAGTGTGCAGAATGTTGCTCCACTAACAAGATCAAAATTACATCTGTACAACAATCTTATTAATAATATTCACTTACTTGAAATTTTCAATTGTTTAAAGTTTAACCAGATAATCTATAACCAAATTTTTCCAACAATCCCCAAAATACATGATGAACACTTAGCCTATAGTGGAGAAAATGGTCAAGAATTCTATTTTCCTTCAGCTCAATACAAATTATCACAAGGTGAATTAAGAAAAATCAAACACCATTTCTCTACTATATCAGATGTATCTGGTTTGCAACTTATGTCTTTTAGCAAAATGGGAACAGAATATGGGCAGCTCAGAACGAAAGATGGTCATTATATTAGGTCAAAGTGGATTTGGCAGAATAAAGACTGGTTAGTTATACTTTGTAGTCAAAATAGAAATAGATATTTATGCAAACTATTCAAAGTGACCATCAGTATTTACGGTTCAGAATTTTTATGCTGTTGTTGAATATTATTTAACTTATGAGTTCGAAGAATCTAAAGTAATGTTGGCCTATATCAATGGGCATCACCATTGAAGAGGATAGTATTGGTGTAAAGAGATTTAGCCAAATGGGATCATATGCATATATTAGTGCATCAGCTATTGATCATTGTGTAGGTTTTATCGAGATTGACAAGTTATTTTATATTGTAAGGATAAAGAGGTAGACAGTGATGAAAGATAATAATATAAAAACTGCATAATTATTAATATCTTTATACAATTATTATTGCATTATATTAGTCATTACGGATCTTGTACATTTAGTAATTAATTGTAAATCACACGTACAAAAGTTTAGTATTTTAATATCGATACAAATTTTGTGCATAAATTGTTGGAAAATTCTTATGAAATGTACTACAAAAAGTTGTAATTGTCTATTAAAAGAATAGCTACATAAAATCACATGTTATTATTCAAATATTCTATATCATTTTGGAACAAAATTATGCTTTTGCGCATTGTTATGCCATTATTCAAATACATAAAATTATTGGATAAATCTGTACTATATCAAATTTATACTATTGCGCATTGTTACGTTATTATTCGAACGTTCCATATAATTATTGAACAAATTTGTACTATTGTATATTTATATGCAATTATCGATAATTCATTTTACATGCCTCAGTACAAATATTGTACAATATTGCATCCATTTTATACATAAACTGTATAAGGTTGAACAAAAATATGCATATAATGTATAAACCTTTTTCATAAGGTTACTGTAAACAATTTGGTTACAGTACTTGCTATTCCGGTGACACACAGTATGTGGTTGTTAGTTTGCATTGGAATTATTGTGATTTTATCGTGAGATAATAAATTTATGTCCATTTTAGCATACTCTTTAAATTAATAACATCTTTTTTTTACTTATTTTTATTTTTGGAGCATAGTGGAGGACCCAATTTTCACGCAAAATTTCGCTTTTGATTTTTTTTAAATCAAAATATCAAAAACATAACTTCGGATCAAATGCAATTGGTAAAGAATTCGAAGTAATGTTTTGATATTTTTGAGTAAACAAAACATAAAAAGCGACGGAAATTGGGCCCTCCGCTATGCTCCAAAAATAATAATAAGTAGATAAAAAAGACGCTATTACTTTAAAGAGCATGTTAAAGTAGACCTGACAAGTGTAATTTTATTTGTGTGGGTTCGCTGGTTCAAGAGTTATAGCAATTGAATTTTATATGTTTTACTTTTTTTACACTACCTACTTATTTGAGCCGGTGGTACCAACCAAAAAGGAAAATTTTCTATGTAAATCGCAGATCAGTAATGTGAAATCGAAGACTTAAAAAATCTCAAAATTTTGCCACCTTTTACGTTTTAGCAAAAAAATTCCTTGCGAAATTTTACTACATTGACTATTTACCCCATCCCTAATTCAAACTTTTATATCGTTCAAATTTTATACGCTTTAGCTAAATATCAACAAATAAAAATTATCTACAAGCACGTGATTTGTATTACCGGCGCAAATAAGTAAATCGCCCAATATGTATTGAATGAGCAAAAAAAAAAATAAAAATAAAAACCTGTTTAATACAAACCTGTTTTTCGAAACATCACTGCTATCATTATAGGTTATTTGTCATCGTCATCATAGGAAGTGTTATCCGGCACCCGCATTTTTTTATCTCTATAATGAGGATTATAATTGTGAGGATGTAGAATATACATGCGTACGTAACACAATACTCATACAGATAATGTATGAGGAATGTATCTACTCCGGGCATATAATGCTAATTACTAACCTCTAACTGGTATTAAACATCTCTACCAGAATGTAAGTGCATTATTAATACTACTTTCTGTACTTTCATTTATATTTTAATAAATAACTTCTCTTTCAAGGAGGTAAATATATAGTTTATTCAAAAAACAATGCACTCATTTTATCGTCAAAGGAATCTCTATTAAATATTACTTCTCTGTTCTTTCACTTATTAGCGAGTAAGTATATAGTTTATTCAAAAAACAATGTACTCATTTTATCATCAATAGGAATTTTTAATAAATATTTTCCATCTACTTGTCAAATTACCAGTCGGTAATTATATAGTTTGTTCGAATAGCAATGTACACATTTTATCGTCAATAGAATCCTCTATTAAGTATTACTTTTCTGTTCTTTCACTTATGTGCCAAATTACCAGGACGTAAGTATATGATTTATTCAAAAAACAATGTACTTATTTTATCATCGATAGAATTCTCTATTAAATATTACTTTTCTGTTTTTTCACTTATCAGTGAGTATGTATATAGCTATGTAAAAAACAATGTACTCGTTTTTCGTCAATAGAACTCTCTTTTAAATATCACTTCTCCGTTCTTTCATTTACATGTCAAATTCCAGTTTGTAAGTATATGATTCATTTGAAAAGCAATATACGCATTTTATCGTCAATAGAATCCTCTATTAAGTATTACTTCTCTATTCTTTTACCTACGCATCAATTTACTAGTGTGTATGTATATAGTTTTTATTCCGGTTCCAAACAATTCTTCAACAATCACTTCAAAGACACCCTATTTCACTGACACATTTCACCGACAAGCTTATTTTACAGACGATTAATTTAAGGAAAATTCATTTCGTAAAAGTATGTTACTAATATCACAGACAAAGTAACTCTAGTCATTGTCATTATGGTTAGGCTTAGAATTAAAGCTAAGGTTAGTGCGGTTTATAAAAAAGCTTGTCTGCAAATAAGCTGCTGGTGAAATATATTGTCTCTGAAATGGTCTTGTATGTAAAATTTCTGTAAATTAATTGTCTGTAAATAATCTTGTTGATGAAATGTGTCGGCAGAAAGTGCCTTCTGAGTGATTCTCAGTGAAATAATATGGATCCATTTATACAATGTACTCGTTTTATCATCAACAGGAATTTCTATTAAACATTACTTTTCTGTTCTTTCACAAATTACCAGGGAGTAAGTACATAGCTTATTCAAAAAGCAATGTACTTATTTTATCGTCAATAAAATTCTCTATTAAATATTATTAATCTGTTCCTTCACTTATTAGTGAGTAAGTATATAGTTTATTCAAAAAACAGTTTACTCATTTTATTGTCAGTCTTTGTTAAATATTACATTTTGTTCTTCACTTATGCGTCAAATCACCAGTCGGTAAGTCTATATATTAATCAAAAGCAATGTACACATGAATCGTCAATAGAAACCTCTATTAAATTACTACTATGTTCTTTTATTTACATGTCAAATTACAAGTTTGTAAGTATATGGTTTGTTCGAAAAGCAATGTACACATTTTATCGTCAATAGAATCAATCCTCTATTAAATATTACTTCTCTGTTCTTTCACTTACATGTCAAATTACCAGTTTGTAAGTATATAGTTTATTTGAAAAGCAATGTGCACATTTTATCGTCAATAGAATCCTATTAAATATTACTCTCTGTTCTTTTACTTATCAGGACGTAAGTGTATAGTTTATTCAAAAGCAATGTATACATTTTCTTGTCAATAGAATAATTTGTTATCTATTCTTTCACTTACATTTCGAATTACCAGGATGTAAGTATATGATTCATTCGAAAAGCAATGTACACATTTTATCATCAATTAAATCTTCTATTGAATATTACTTTTTTGTTCTTTCGCTTACGTGTCAAATTATCAGGACGTAAGTATCTGGGGACGGCAAATAATGACACTCATTTTATCGTCAATAGAATCCTCTATTAAATATTTATTTAACCTACGTGTAAATTACCAGGCCGTAAGTATATGATTCATTCAAAAAGGAATATACACTTTTATCGTCAATAGAATCTTCTATTAAATATAGCATCTCTGTTTTTTAACATACTTGTCAAATTACCAGGGGGTAAGTATATAGTTTATTCAAAAAAGCAATTTACACATTTTGTCGTCAATAGAATCCTCTATTAAATATTACTTCTGTTCTTTTCTTACGTGTCAAATTACCAGTTTGTAAGTGTATGATTCATTCAGAACAACTATGTACACATTTTATCGTCAATATAATCTTCTATTAAATTGCTTCTTCGTCTTTCGCTTACATGCCAAATTACCAGGACGTAAGTATATGATTTATTCAAAAAGCAATGTACATATTTTATTGTTAATAGAATCCTCTATTAAAAATTACTTCTATGTTCTTTCACTTACGTCAAATTACCAGCGTGTAAGATATGATTCAATCAAAAAGCAATTTATATATTTTATCGTCAATAGGAATCTTTATTCAAATTACTTCTCTGTTTTTTTACTTACGTGTCAAATTAATAGGGAGAGGTACATAATTTAATAAAAACAATGTACTCGTTTTATCAAAATAAAGTCCATAATAAATATTATTTCTTTGTTCTTTCACTTACGTGTCAAATTACCAGTTTGTAAGCATATAGTTTGTTTAAAAAGAAATGTACACAGTTTATCGTCAATAGAACCATCTATTAAGTGGTACTTCTTTGTTCTTTCACTTATATGTCAAATTGCCAGGGAGTACGTAATGATTTATTCGAAAAACATTTTATCGTCATCGGGAATCTTTATTAAATATTACTTCTCTGTTCTTTTACTTATGTGTCAAATTACTAGGGAGAGGTATGTAGTTTATTTGAAAAACAATATACACATTTTACCATTAATAGAATCTTGAGTTAAAATATTACTTCTTGTTTTTTCACTTACGTGTCAAATTGCCAGAGGGTACTGGTAAGTGTTGTTTATTTGAAAAGCAATTACACATTTTATCGTAAATAGAATCCTCTATTAAATATTATACCTTAATTACATGCCAAATTACCAGAACGTAAGTATATGATTCATTCGGAAAACAATGTGCACATTTTCTCGTCAATAGAATCCTCTAAAATATTACTTCACTACGTGTCAACTACCAGGATGTAAGTATATGATTCATTCGAAAAGCTATGTGCATCTTTTATCATCAATAAAATACTATATTAAATATCACTTCTCTGTTCTTCACTTATCAGTGAGTGAGCATATAGTTTATTCAAAAAACAATATACTCACTTTATCATCAATAAGAATCTTTATTAAATATTACTTTTCTGTTCTTTCAATTGTGTGTCAAATTATTAGGGGGCAAGTACATGTTTATTCAAAAAGCAATATACACATTTTATTGTTAATAGAATCCTCTATTAAATATTATTTCTTTGTTCTTTCACTTACTTGTCATTACCAGTCTGTAAGTACATGATTCGTTCGAAAGCAATGTACACTTTTATCGTCAATAGAACCCTCTATTAAATGTTACTCTCTGTTCTTTCACTTACGTGTCAAATTACCAGGCCGTAAGTATATGATTCATTCAAAAAGCATTTTATCACTATAGAATCATCTATTAAATATTACTTCTCTGTTCTTTCATTTACGTGTCAAATTACCAGGGAGTAAGTACATAGTTTATTCAAAAAGCAATGTACACATTTTACCGTCAATAGAATCCTCTATTAAATATTACTTCTCTGCTTTTTCACTTATATGTCAAATTATCAGGACGTAAGTACTGTACATAGCTTATTCAAAAAGCAATGTACTCATTTTATCGTCAATAGAACCCTCTATTAAAGATTACTCTCTGCTCTTTCACTTATTTGACAAATTACTAGGGTGTAAGTACATAGTTTATTCGAAAAAACAATGTACTCATTTTTATTGTCAATAGAATCTCTATTAAATATTACTTCTCCGTTCTTCACTTACTTGTCAAACTACCAGGGAGTATGTACATAGTTTATTTAAAAAAGCAATGTACACATTTTACCATCTATAGAATCCTCAATTAAATATTACTTCTCTGCTCTTTCATTTATGTGTCAAATTACCAGGGCGTAAGTACATAGCTTATTCAAAAAGCAATGTACTCATTTTTTTGTTAATAGAATCCTCTATTAAATATTACTCCTCTGCTCTTTCACTTACTTGCAAATTACCAGGGTGTAAGTACATAGGAAAAAACAACATACTCACTTATAGTTAATATAATTATCTATAACTGATAAATAATATTTCTCTTTTCTTTCACTTATGTGTTAAATAAAGGACGTAAGTATATAGTTTATTCATAGAATAAACCATTCATTTTATTGTCACTCATGTTCTTTATTATCTGTTCTTTCACTTACGTGTTAAATTATCAGTTTGTAAGTATATAGTTTATTCACAAAATAATGTCAACATTTTTATTTTCTCTATTAAAATTACTCTCTGTTCTTTAATTACTAGAAAGTAAGTATAAATAATTTATTCTATAATAATGTACACGTTTTATATTCAATTGAATTCTCCATTAAATATTTTTCTTTATTTTTCACTTACGTGATAAATAACAAGAGGGTAAAATGTAGTTAAATATGCACATTTTGTTGTCCTAAAATTCTCTATTAAAAATCACTTTTTCGTTCCCTCACTTATATGCTAAATTACTAGAGAGTAATTATTGTAGTTTTCATAAATAATGTTCATTCTATTTTGTATCTTCAATGGAATTCATTTCTCAGTTCTTTCATCTACGTGTTGAACTAAATAGGAACAAAGACTGGTTTCAAAGAATCATTAATACATACGGATTAAATGTAATACCTAACAACAGTCTGATAGTTAAGGAAAAATTAGGGCGTGGGTGCTTCGGAACTGTGTATCAAGCTGAATATAGTCCACTAGGCTACGTGGCTATTAAAATAGTAGGACCAGAGACGAATAAGGAAACTGAAAGACTTTTTATGAATGAGGTATATTTTTTCAAATGCCTATGCACGATTTACCATTTATCTGCTTTCTAAATATAATGATATTTTAGCTACGCCAACTCAGAAGTCCTACTCATGAGAGGATTATTAAATTTTATGGGCTTTGTCTTAGTTAGTATTTATAATTATACATTATTTGTCATGAATTTTCACAAGTTAGTTAAAGATTTTTATTATTAGACACAACAAAAAAAGCGCATTATCTTGTAATGGAATATGCAGAAAATGGAACTCTACGAGAATATTTGAAGAATAATCCTGAATGGCCGGAAAAAATTCGATTAGCAAAGCAAATAGCTGAAGGAATGTCATATCTTCATGACATAGATATCTTACATTGTGATTTGGCAAGCATTGAATCTTATTCAATCATCATAAACATCAAAAAATAATCTAATTATTTATTAAGCATACTTATCATCTTTAATTTAGCACACTGCGAACATTCTTATACATAAGAATGACGCTAAAATTTCGGACTTTGGATTTTCGAAAAATCTTAACAGCATAGCGACATCCAAGTGTAAAGAAGTTTTTAGAATAATACCTTTTATTGATCCTAAGAAACTTAAAGATTCGAAGTATTTGTATGATAAGAAATCTGATATATACAGTATTGGAGTAATCATGTGGGAGATTTCTAGCAACGGTAGTGCACCATTCAGCCAAAAAGACTGTTTTAACGACCTGATTTCAGACATAATTAATGGTTCACGTGAAGAACCAATTACAAGAACACCTGCTCGATACATTATTCTTTATTCTAAATGTTGGGACAGTGATCCAATTAAACGTCCTCCAATGATACAAATTTTTCAGCAATTGAATTCCTTGGAATTAGACCCTAAATATGATGGCACTAATCAGATTTTGTAAGTATATACAGTAGTTCTTTCTGAAATAATGTGCCATCTTACATTAACAAGATTTCAATCAAATATTACTTCTTTTATTTACATGTTAAATCACCAGAGAGTCAGTATATAGTTTATTACAAATAATATACGCATATTGTTATCAACAGAATTCCATATTAAATATTATTTCTTTGTTTTTTTGTTTGCTGCATAAATTACCAGGGAGTAAGTAGATTATTCATAAAATAATATATCCATTTCTTCGTCAATAGAATTCTTTACTAATATTACTTCACATATTATTAAATTGCTAGCTTGTAAGTATATAATTTATTAATATACCATTTCATCATTTATAGATTTCCTATTAGATAATACTTATGTTAAATCAATAGACGGTAATTATATTTTTATTATTATCATTTTACTGTCAGTAAAATTATTTATTAAATCATGCTTCTCTTGCGTATTAAATTACCAGGAAGTAAGTATATAGCATATTCATAAAATATTTTATTAATATTAGAATTCTCTATTAAATATTATTTATCTATTCATTCGTTTACGTGTTAAACAAATTACTAGAGAGTAAGCATAGTTTATTTGTAAAATATAAACAATAGAACTTTTTATTAAATATTACTACACTGTTCATTTTACTTTCTTGTCAAATTGCCAGGGAGTAAGTATATAGCTTATTCATAAAATAATTTACAATTTTTTACTAATAGAATTCTCTATCAATATTATTTTCTTATTCTTTCACTTATTGCTAGACGGTAATTATAGTTTGTTAATAAAATATTTACCATCGTTAAAATCTCAGGTCTCAAACTTCCCCTCAAAAGATAACAATCGCTAACTTCTATCTCCTTCTATCGAATAATGTTGTTTCTCTATTTATTTCACATACATGTTATAAACACTTAGCTGCAAGAACTGGTTTCAAAAAGTTATTGAGGAACATAAATTACAAGAAATACCTTATAATAGTTTAGTAATCGAAAAAAAATTGGGTCGTGGAGGTTTTGGAACAGTGCATCAGGCAAGTTCCAGTTCACTAGGATGCGTGGCCATTAAGGAAATAGAAGAGTCAACAACAAATGAAAAGGCTCAAAAAAAAGTTTTTATAAATGAGGTATAATGATTAGATAACTATGCAAAATTTATTATTTTCTCGGTTTTCTAAGATACATTGGTCTTTAGCTAAAACTACTTAATGGATCTACCCATGAGCGAATCATCAAGTTTTATGGGATTAGTCTCGGTAAACCATTTATAAACGTATATTATCATGAATTTTTAGCAAATTAACTAAAATCTTGACTTAAAATTTTTATTACAAGACATAAAAAAGCAAACATATCATCTTGTAATGGAATATGCAAATAATGGAACTTTACGAGAATTTCTGAAAAAAAGTAATTTAGAATGGCCAGAAAAAATTCGATTAGCGAGCCAAATTACCGAAGGAATGTCTTATCTTCATAGCAAAAATATCATACATCGCGATTTGGTAAAGTATCTAGTTTTGTTTAATCATTATAAGCATTGAAAAATTATTAAGTTATTAATAATACTTTGTCTGTAATCTAGCACACTTTGAATATTCTTATCCATAATGTAAATGTTAAAATTTCAGATTTTGGTCTTTCAAAAAATCTTAATAGCATAACCACAACTAGCAGTAAGGAATTTTGTGGAGTAATCCCTTTTATTGATCCTCGTAAACTTGAAGATCCAAAATATCAATATGACCAAAAGTCTGATGTATACAGTATTGGAGTGCTGTTGTGGGAAATTTCCAGTAATGGACGGCCTCCATTTAGTCAAAGTAGCAATAACAATCCTCTTTATCTTTTGAGCGAAATTACTAGAGGCGTGCGCGAAACACCAACTGAAGGAACACCTAGACGTTATATTGATCTTTATTCAGAATGTTGGGATTATGAACCGAATAACCGTCCATCAATGAAGCAAATTTTTGAACAATTGAATGATTTGGCAAATTTGATGAAATTAATTAACGCTTTCTTTTAAGCAATTCGACTCAAATGATCCAATTCGTATTGATCGCATCATGTAGCTCGACTCAGGTCAAAATCAGGATGTTACTGCTTGGACACTGTTTCAAAACACATATAGCAAATGAGCTTTAATTTTGTTTATGCTAGTCTGAAATCTTTTATTAAAATACATGACATTTATATTTTTAGCCTTATATTTAAATATGTGAATGTGAGTATTATATTAAATTAAAAAATAAGTTGCTTAAGTTCAATTAAAATTAGCACTGTGTAGTATGGAGGACTTCACATTTTTCGGAAAGCACGAGATTTTTCATGCGTCAATTATCTAATCAGAAACCAGTCAGTACATGATATAAACTAGAGATGTTAAATTGCTTCAAAATTGCTTCGTGTAACACAAATTTAAAATAATTTATTAATAATCAAATTAATTTTTTTAATAAATAATTCGATTAAAAATAATATAAACAATAGATCTAATTACAAAAAAAGTTAAAAATAATATTTGTGGTAAGAAATTGTCTTTAAGCATTTTATAAGCAAATATGCTTCTGAGCAGTGCTTTAATCACATTAAATGATTAATATTTGCAAATTAGACTAAATTTTTATTTTTTTAATATATATTTTTTTAAAATTATTATAAACAATTTTAATACTGTAATTTTACAAAAAAAATAAAAATAAAAAAAAGCATAAAACTAACAAGAAAATTATGTTAAGCAGTTTGAGCATTTTATAAGCAATTTAACATCCCTAACATAAACAGATGGATAATCATCAAACTACACAGTCAATCAACAGGCGTAATTCATATATTATTATTTCTTTTATGGTTTAACTTCGAAGTAAAATAAGTTGCATTTTAGAGGAATAAAATTCTTCACTCAGCTTATAAGTCAATTTACAAGCATGGAAACTTTATTAGAAAAATGTTTAATAAGAAGTCACACGTTCCTTATTAAGATTCTAATTAATAAAACTAGTATCGTACATAATAACCTGACTTTTTTTGAAAACAGTCTATAAAAGTTATAATAAAATCAATGTGTTAATTATTTAAATAATAACAGATAAGAAAAAACAGAAAAAACAATGTCAAACTTTGCAAATTGAGCAGTAAAATACACTTTATTACACCTTACTATAGAGTAATAGTACTTCAATAGTTAAAAGGAGTCCTTTTCCAGCATGATACAGCGTGATGCAACTTGAATTTCTTGAAAGACATTCTTTATGAAGCTATTTTATTAGTAAAGTATTGCGAGATTGATTTGTTTGTTTTTTTTTTTAAAGTTTACTTCTCGAAAATTCTTTTATACTATTATACCATCCTATAAATACTCGCGTAATGCTGATTCCAGAAATTCAATTTAGGTTGTTCTCACATGCCTCCCTCAATGGCGAATAAAATGAACTGATTGGCTAAAAATAAACGTGTTTAGGCTCAAAGTTTTATTAGGAATAAGTTGTTTTAAGATATTGTGAATTGCAGCAATTTTTGTTTCTGGAAAATTAGCTGGATCTTTATTAAACATTGAATTTTACTTGTAAGAGTAGAATGGTAGATGTCAAATGTTGAAAATTTTTTTGATGACGGAATCGATAATTAGCCGAGTGATTTTTGGTCCGATTCAGTTATGATAGGTGAATGTAAAAATATTTTTTATATTACATGTAACACTTGTTCTGTAGATATTGTAACAGATTAAAAATAACAATAGCATACATTTATTTTTATATATATATATATTTTTATTATTATTATATTTTTTATTATATTTTTATTATATTATATTGTTATTGTATCTATTTGAATTCATATGTAACACATTCCCATATTGATAGAAACCTTAAAACAAGAAAAACTATTGGTTATACAAAAAAGAGAAGCACATATGGCAGGGAAGGCGCAGTGCAGTTAATTTCGCGCTGACGCTAAGATTTCCGCGCTGATGCTGAATCTATAGCGCAGACAAGAAATCTTTCGCAACAACGTTGAATCTAAAATGTTAATGTCGGATTATTCACGTAAACGTTGAATCATCTGCATGAACGTTAAGATTGTAGCATAAATGCCACAAAAATTAAACATGTATATAAGCTCTCTAAAATCTAATAAAGAAAATAAGTTTCACATCCAATTCAAAATAATATCACAAATAAAAGTAAAATATTTATCTCTTGAAATTTGACTATAACTTTAATAATCTATTCGTAACTCAATTTGAAGGACTGAATTGACTTGTAACCTCGAAGCAGTATTATTAAGACTCGAATTTCGGTATCACCTGTCGTCATAAATCCTTGGAACCTGTCACGTGATATTATCTAGGAAGTATATGACCTCCTGTAGAGTCACTTGTTAATAATAAACCTATCGAAATATCACCTTTTTTAGTATTACCGGTCTCCGATAGCCCTTTCAAAATCCCTTGTACTTCAACAACCTACCTTTCAAAATATCTAAAAATTCCTAAATTGTCTCGGCCTTGGGAGTCACCTGATTAACTATCGACTACCCGATAGCCCTATCGATCACCTGATTGCCCTTTAAACATATCAATTACCCGTAGTATAGTAGAATTATAATACTATATTGATATCAACTTATTAATATCCCCATATTAGCATCACCTGCATCTGCGTTCATACTTTATTGTGGTAATTTAGTGATAGAGCATCTTCTCACTCTCCACGTAGTGATGCAAACGGCTCAACTCGGCTCGGCTCACGGCTAACATTAAGCAAGCTGAGCCGATCTTTCGGTTCCATATACTAGAGCCAAGCCGTTTATGAGCCGATTAATCTTGAGCCGAGCCGAGCCGCTACTTTAAGATAAGATGATCAATAAGATGATCACTATCCAATTAGACATGAACATGTATGTATTCTTTATCTTCGAACTTTTATAAATTTTTAAAAAAAACAGAGAAAAGTTTGGTAATCTTTCTCTACTCAAAATCCAAATATAACAAATTCTAACTTGAAATCGGCTAATTTTATTTGATCACACTGAAAATACCGATAGGCGTTTTAATTAAGTTAAACGTAAAATAAAGCAAGTAAAGCAAAATTTTTAAGCGAAAATTCATATAAAAGTTAAATTGCTTTATTTCTAAATTTATATAAAAAAAGGGTTTATTCTAAATTTATACAAAAAAAAAGTTTTATATTTATAATGTTATTATTATAAAAATATCGCGCTTCTAAATTGTAAAATTCTATCACTATTATGTCTTATAATCAACAGATATACGGTAGACCACCTTCACAAGGCCCTCCACTACAAGTCCACTACTGCCACAACAAGGAAAAGTGTGCTACTAAAGTACCAGGATTGTTTGCAGCTAGAGATGTAATTCATTCTACTAGAATTAAACAGGTAGTAACTGCTACATCAGATGGGGCAATAGCTGCTCAGGCAGTTATTGAGCATTTAAAAAAGCAAAGCAATTTTTTAAATTAAACAACATCAACAAGGGGCAAAAGATAAACAAGTTCATGCAAATTAGGGCCTTTAATTTATTTGCTCAAACTTATGCAAAGCTAAGATAACTAAACTTTTTTCGCTACAATTGTTTTGAAACATAAATAAAAAAAGCTTGCATCAAGCGCTAAACACCAAAATTTAGAGTTACATATTCTTACTATTTATTTAGTCAATACTCACAAACGAATTAAGAAGGCTAAATTAAATAAAAAATGAAAGGCAATAGGAAAAGCTAAATTTCAATTGCTTTCTTTATAAAGATAAATTAAGAAATTGTTAAAGGACTATAAGCTAAAAATAAACTAAAAAATTCTTTTAATGTAGATAAGTAGCTACCATAAATTAAGACGAAACTAAAAAAGAAATTACATAGAGCATTGCACAATTTTTATCGAAATTTTTGAAGATTAGGTGAAGAATATCAACCTATATCTACTTCAGGTCCATCTTCGCAGCATGATTTGATACTCTTTAACAAAATTACTTATCATAGTGCTAATTTATACTTTTTTTTTTAGATTGGCCTACAAGACAGGTCAAACAAAATAGTTAACTAAGAATTTTACAATTCATTCTTACATATGTACTGTACGTATACCTATAATTATCCTCTACGAAATCTAATACCATGTTCCAACCAAGAATTAATGCACATAAGAGCTTGTATACTCTTGTCAGATAGACGTGTACGTTTGGCCCAAACTGTATCACCTGCTTTGGAGAATACTTGTTCAGATGGTACCTAAGTGGATTGGATGGCTAAATAATCTTTAGCCATTTGTGATAAATTAGGAAAGCGTGTACAATTTAGCTTCCACCAATCCAAAGGATCAATATTCATGGATAAAATGGCCTCATTCAAATACTGATTAAATTCATTTGTTCTATTGATAAGTACATTTGTTCTTCATTTTTTCAGAGCAATTTGCTCTATATATGTTAAATTTATTTCGGAATTTGTAGACGAATCGTTTAAAATAGGAGAAGAATATTCGGATCTAAAAATATTATTGAAAATTGCACGGTTTGCTTCATTATTCATGTTTTCAGACATTAGTTCGAATTTAACTCGAGGGTCAAGGATAGCAGCCATAAAGGCTGTTTTATCATATATTTTGTTAGTATATTTTTGAACTTTGGTTGACATTTGGGTTGCAGCTGCTTTCAGGAATTTCAGACTTGTTGGATTTTGAAGATATAATGAAATAGTATC
Source organism: Gigaspora rosea (assembly GCA_003550325.1). Classification (NCBI taxonomy): domain Eukaryota; kingdom Fungi; phylum Glomeromycota; class Glomeromycetes; order Diversisporales; family Gigasporaceae; genus Gigaspora; species Gigaspora rosea. The sequence goes on from QKWP01000551.1 coordinate 27,826, forward strand.
AACGATGCTATCTATTAGTACAACTGAAACACCCAAAGTCGTGTATGTACTGCCAGAAAGTACATTAGTAGTTTCATAAAATGGCTTAAGAAATTGAGTTACGGCTTGAAGATCGGATTCCTCTTGTGGTGTAAGTTTATTTTTTTTAAGATTATTATTACGCCTAATAAGAGCTGCAATCGTTGTAGGCATAGTAATGTAGACTGCAAGCATCAAATACGTGCTATTCCACCGTGTCGAAACATTTTGTGGAATTTTACGAGTTGCTTCGCCTTCACCAACTGATTGTCCAATTTCTTTTAATTCCTGAGTTAAAGATGAAGAGAAGGAGATAGCTTTGACTAAGTTACGTACGTTTTCAATCAAAGATTTAATGGGTGACAAACCACTTGTAATGATGAGATTTAGTACGTGAGCCAAACAGCGACGAGGTTGAAAATTAAATTATAATTTTGTAAAAGAAAGTTTTCTTTTAACAATTGCATTGCTAGGACCATATTCAAACCACTATCCGTAGTAGCGCAAAGAAATTTATTAGTAATATTAAAAGTTGCAAAAATGGAACGCAACTGTGTATTAATCTCTTGGCCGGTATGAGGATGAGGGAGCATACAAATATCAAGTAAATTTTTTTTGAGCTTCCACTCATTATCTATTCAATGTGCTGTGATGCAGAGAAAAGGCACATTAGCGCGAGAGGTCCAAATATCTAATGTAATAGATATTTTACTTGAAATTTGCTCCAAAAGAGTTTTAACATCTCTCTGCATTATAGCAAAAGCACTTTGAATCTTAGACTTTACAGTTTCACGTGAGGGTAAGTCAATATTAGCATTGAGGTATCGAAGCATAGTGGCGAATGAATTGCTTGAAACAATAGAGTAAGGTAAAGTATCCGAGACAATCCATTTGGCAATCAACATATGAAATTTGGTTTTTTGAACTGATGTTAAAATTTGGTATGAAATTGTACTTTCAGGTGTGAATGTAAGAAGCTGTTGATTTGGAACTGGCTTTGTGATCCAACCCGAGTGCTGACTATCGAGTGTTTATGTAAGGTACCAGTTGACATAGATACACTAAACTTATTCTTGCAAATGCTACAGATTACCATTTTATTATCAACAGTTTTTTGTGAAAAAATGGTGAAACGAGGAAGGTTTAGCTTTGTTTTTTTTTTATTCAAAATAGCAGGAATAATAGGAGCAGCTGGACTATTAGAAATACCTGATGAAATATTTCCGTCACTCATGGCACTGGTGTTTGTTGCCATATTGTCATCAGAAATTTGTATAATATCTTGAGGCTCAGCATTATAAATATCGGTATCAAAAAGATCATTAGTATCGGTATCCATTATGAAATTTTTTAATAAAATGAATTTAGGCAAGTAAATTTTTTAAATTAAATATGAAATCGAGCAAGTAAATTTTCAAGCTCTTTTATACATTACTAACAATAGTACATGTTGCGAAATTTTGGTGCTTAGAATTAGATCTTGAGGCTTTACTAAAAATAAGTCAAGAGGAATCCATGCCTAGAATTGGATCTCGAGGCTATGCGTGAGACTTAATTTATTTTTTTTTATTTTTTAAAAGAAAGTCTAACCTTTTTGTTACTTGTTCTTGCACATAAAAATGGGCTGGCTAACAATCAAGCTGGCTAAATGTTGATTTCTCAAGTTAGTTATTATCAACTTAAAAGTGGCTTGGCCCTGAAGCCATGGTTAAAGATTTAAAGCCATGGTTAAAGTTTCAAAGCCATGGTTAAAGTTTCAAAAGCCATGGTTAAAGTTTCAAAGCCATGGTTAAAGTTTCAAAGCCATGATTAAACTGGCTTGATTGTCAGCTCATCATCTCTAAAATTCATTACCAAATTACTGGTAGATTTTTAAAACTTGTTGATATTTGCACAAATGGTTCGAAAGGCTTATTATATTACATAACAAGTTTACTAGTAAGTTACAAATAGTCTTTACAACTGGCTAGTAGTTTGCGAATAGTTTCATGAATATGAGAGAATGATGCAATGTATATAGTCAAGTGCTAATAGGTTTTTAGCAATATATTAGTGTGCGTAAAATATATTAACCAAATAATAATTTGTTTTTTTATAATATAATCAATAAAATTGAAATGCAGCATGCAATTAATGTTTTAATATTAGCGAGAATTTATTTTTTATGTTTTAAAATAATTCTACAAATATAGCTGTCTTACTAGAGATGAATTAAACAACTTCATTTGTATATAATATAATAAATCGGTGACTTTTTAAAAGATGTCCATGTTAAAAAAAGTTATTTTGAAATAATTATTGGTATATATTATCTGTTATAACATAAATATATTAATATATTAAATCGTTGTCTAATAAAATATTAATATAAAGTTACTTTAAATGCATGATATTCGTTATCACATTACCTGAACAATTACTATTGGATAATGGTCATATGATAAGGATCTATCAGCTCACGGCCCATGTTCGGCTTCAAGGTTTAGAGCCGAGCCATTTTTGGAGCTGATGCTTTATTAGTAGACCTGTAGCCAAGCCGTTAAATGGCTCAGCTTAGCCGTATGGCTCGCGGCTCGGCTCAAGCTGTTTGCATAACTATCTCCACGTATTGCATAGTTAGCCTCTCTATCTACCCTTTTAACATCCTTAAAAATTACCTCCTTGTAATCAGTTGGAGCTTTAAATTGGCACTATTGTCTATCTTGTTTTACCGCTCTCCCAATAAACTGTTACATTTGGTGCCGATTGTGTGAATTTGAAAGAAAACTATCTTGTATAACTTTGGAAATTCTTAAAGATTACGTTTTAAAAATTAACAAACTGAAGAAACCTACTTATCCCCAAAGAAGAAATCGATAGCAAATCCTCCAAATCCCATGCAGCAGCAACTTAATCTACCTCCACCTCCTCCACCGCAACAGCCTAACCCAGGACAACCGGCGCAGTAGCCAAACGCTATAGATAATCTTGCGGCTCAAATTGGGTTATTAATCATCAGATGCAAGTAGCGCCGGCCCACAGGTTAATTATAATGCTCCTAACCGCGAATTAAACCTGGTTAGCTATCCTGACTTTTTAGGGGGAGATCAAGACCCTATGACTTGGTTGGACAAAGTGGAAAAGACCTTCACTACAAATTTGGTAATTAATGATCGAAAGATAGCTGTGATCGTTTCTCATTTAAAAGGAGCTGTGGCCACGAGGTAGTCTACCTCACAGTGCCAACCACAACCCTTTAACGTATGGAATGACCCTGCCCAACCCAACCAAAGTTTCTGACCCAATTTCATTACGCAATTTTGCACTCCTTCTTTAGAAGAGAAATGGTTCGCACAATTAGCCACAAGGAAGCAGCAAGTTAATAAAGATGTCGATACTTATTATTCAGCGGTCCAAGAGTTACTTCGACGTATTGAAACAGGTGCCCAACCTTACCCTAAAACTGCTAAAGTGCAACTTTTTTGAACGGGTTGAGACCAGACATCGTTCTCGCAGTAGCTTCGTTTACTCCTAAACTCTGCAAGCGGCTTATGAACACGCTAAAGCATATGAGGGAGCTTGTATACAAAGCCTCCCTTACTTTTCCACCCCAATCAGTGCATTATATTCTTCCCAATCAGTTACGGGTACCCCGTTGGGCTTCCACTAGGGTGCGGGATGGGCCAGGTCAGGCCGGGCCTGCTTAGACTCGAAACTAAGCCCGAAAATTATTTGTAAGCCTGAGCCCGGCCCGTGAAGAAAAAAAAGCCTGAGAAATAAAGCGGGCCGGGCCTTATTTAAAACTATGCCCGACCCAGCACGGCCCGCAGATTTATATGCATTACTAAAATTTTTTACTTACAGCTATTATCATAATTCCAAATGATTTTTCAGCCGATCAGGTTAAGTTATAAATGTATTGAGATTTTTATTTAATATTTATTTAATGGTATTAGGTTCACTCGGTTTCGATCAACTTACTAATAATTACTTCACAGAAAACTTAATTTGCAGAGAATTAATTTCAGGTAAGGTTATTTTGCAACTGGGTAATTCACGGACAAGTCTGTTTTATAAAAGGTATTTCACCAAAAGCAAATTTCGCAGGCAAATTAATTCTAGTTATTGTCATTAGAGTCAGGTTTAAGTTTAAAGTTGATGCAATTTATAAAAAAAAATTGTCTGCACAATATATTGAATTAATCGTCTTTAAAATAATTATATCTACGAATTAAGTTTTCAACATGCGTTTGTCGGTAAATAATGCGGATATAGATTCATTTATTTATTCTGTTCAATTATTTTAACTTATTTCAAAAGAATCGACAATATAATTCAGTCCACAAGGATAATGAGGTTTTAACCCCTTCGAAATTAATTTATTTAATTATTACAATATCAATTATATTATATAGTTAATGGACTCGTAGCAACCAATAACGGTTTTATTGGCAGGCGAAAGATCCGAAAAATCGTTTTCACATGACAATTAAAAAACATCTGACTTTGAATTTAATGTGCTAACCAGGGGATCAGATTGCGAGCACATTAAATTCAAAGTCAGATGCGCTGTTATTGGATGTGAAACATTCAGTAACGGATTTATTTTTCTTTTTTTTTATAGCAAATAAATCACTTGAGCTTAATTGAGTCTATTTGGTGTACAAATAGTACTTATACGACCTATATTTATTATTAAAAAGAAACCAAAATAATGTAAATAATATATTATATTGCAGAAAATTTTAATTTTAAGATGTACTTATATAACGTTCCTGCTTTAGCGAAACTGCGTCGCGTAGCTAACCCAATTCTTCAATTTTCAGAGAACCCGATTTTCACTATGACGTTAATAATTTGATTGGTTAATTTACTTATGATTTTGACAATAAGTTTACCGGGTATTATCAGGCCTAATTGGGCTTTCTTATAAAGCTTGAACCCGGCCCGATATTTAACGAGCCCGATTTGTGTTTGGTCCAAACAATAGCGGGCTCAAAAATTATAGGCCCGAACTGGACCAAAGCCCGGCCCGGCCTGCAAGTTTTCGGGCTTAGCCCGGCCCGTTCCGCACCCTAGCTTCCACTTTCTATTTCGACTTCTGAATCGGCCATTGAGAAACTAACTGAGACCGTAAACAAGATGTTAACCCAGCTACAGGAGGACAGTCAACCACTTTTAATAATTCTTCTAATATAGTGTGTTTCAAGTGTGGGAAACCAGGTCATATTAGTCGAACTTGTCGAACCCCCTTTGTAAATAATCCTTCGTCTAATGTCCCACAAAGTTACGTTCATATGGGCAGGCAGTTAATAATGGACCAAGCCCATCTACTGCAACCTATCCATATCCTTATATAGAACCTACAAACTCTGTTGCGTCTCATGGTCCTAACGTAGCTCCTAGCAATAGTCCAAATAATAACTATAATTCTAGGCGGGTAGAGCTTCTGAAAGTCAACAGGAGGCCCTGCAAACTTTTTAGCTCTAGCAGCTAATTTAAACCTGTTCAATACTCCTAATAATCTAAGTAGTTCGAATAACTTTCCTAATAACAATGGACTAATAATTCCAGTAACCAACCTACTATCGTTAGTATACCTGCAGAGGACATTCCTTTTTTTGCTAGTGGAAGTAAACACTGGAACAAAAGGCTACGAGAAGAAGACCAGGGAGACCTAGAGTCAGGAAAAGAAGAAACTCTGAATCAATTACTCGAAGAAGAAATAGAACAAGAAAAAGACCGAAATAAAGAAGGAAACAAAACTGCCCCTGAGAAAAATATTAATTTTTTAGCGAAAGTCTTTTCCGTTAAAACAAAACGAGCGCTAGTAGTAAGAAGCAAAGTGCCAGAAGACGAGATGCCCCAAATATCTTCTTTAGTTACGCTATATTCAATAATTACGGACTTACGAGAAAAACCTGCCAATATTACTATTGGCTAGCTCCTTCGGATCGTCCCATTTCTGCGAACCAAGTTGATAAAAAGTCTGCATAAAAAGAAAAATATAGTTAAAAGAAAAATAAAAAACAAACATTAGTATTTCTCATAATAATAAATCGACGGCCTTATATTGTGATGCTACCATCCTTGGGAAAATCATACCCTAATTGTCGACAGTAGATCCTCCGGCAGCGTTGTATCTTCTCATTTGTTGCGAAGCCTTGGTATCAAAGTTGAACGACCCTCTACAATTAATATAGTAAATGTGCATGGAATAACTAAGCGAGTCTTGGGAGAAGTTGCCGACTTTCTATTTTCTATCGGAGGGGTAGAAATCCCGATAGACGTAGTGGTGACTGATGCCACCTCCTATAGTGCTATAGTTGGAAATGACTGGTTATCCCAAGTCAATGCTAAAATCAACTGGATGACCTCCGAAATGACCCTTATCTGGAGAGATAAAGAAATTGTTGTGCCGCTAGAGTTTCGAAAACTGACGTCCGAACCCTTAGAGAAAAATTTACCCACAAAAATCTGAGACTTAGAAGAAAAGGAGAACGAGGATTCTGGGAGTGAATCTAGCAAAAGTGATGAGTACGAAAATGAAGAGTTAGAAGAAAGAATCTATAACTACTCAGGACAAGAAAAAGAAGAAGGAGGAAATTACATACCTGAAATATCTAAATCTTTTGATTCTTTAAGAAAAACCGGTGGAGTGTCTAAAGGCTGTGAACCACATACCTCTATACCTAAGTGGCAATTAGGTGGAGCTTCTGAAAATCATAATCAGTTGATAACTGGTAATAGTAACAGCTCTGTTAGTAATATTAGTAAAGAGAGATATGCTGGCCTTTTAACGGCGTCCCTACAATATAAGTCACCTACTTCTACTATTAGCCATAAAATAGTATCCCCTTTTATTAGTACCACTGGTGAATTTCCTCATATGATTTTTCTTGAAGGGGATTCAGAAGAGTTAGACGACTCTAATTTTGAATAGTATAGTCATACCTGAAATGATAAAGTACCAGAATATAAGTTTGAGAAAAACAATTTTGACGCTGATGATATAATTGATGAAGCAAAAAGACAACTCGAATAAAGAAAGAAATGATGAAGCCTATCGTTGTTAGATGTCACACTGATTTTTCAGGAAATATTTATCTAAAGGAAGAAGATTCCAAAACCGACCTTCGTAGTTTTATCTGTAATGATGGCCTGGAACAAGAAGAAACAGAGATTAGTGATCTTTTCGATTATTATTTTGGAGAAGAAGATAAAGAAAGAAATACTTATAATCTAGAAAGTCTCGATCCACTGCAGCGTGAGTCTTTACAGAGAGTGTTAAGACAAAATGTTGATCAATTTATATGGGAAGGAGAAAAATTAGAGAAAACTAATTTCGTCAAGCACTATATAAATACTGGGGATGCTCTTTTTATAAAAAATATCCGTATCGCTATTCCCCTAAAGAAAAACAAATAATTAAAGACAAGCTTTCTCAAAAGTTAAAAGAAGGTCTTATACAACCTTGTGAAAGCTCTTGGACTTCCCCCATGGTACTGGTCCATGAGAAAGATGGACAAACGCGTTTTGCGTAGACTACCGGCAGCTTAATGTGGTAATGCAAAAAGATAACTACTCCCTCCCCAAATTCAAGATCTTTTGGACTCCTTGAATGGGTCATCATGGTATAGTTCCCTCGATCTTGCTAGTGGGTACTGGCAAGTTGAGGTGGAAGAAGCTAACAAAATTAAGATTGCGTTTATCACTCCTTTTGGAGTATTTAAATTCCATGTTATGCCCTTTGGGCTGACAAATGCCCCCGCTACTTTTCAGCATCTCATAGATTTTCTCTTCCAGGATTTAATTGGGGAGTGTTTCGTCGTTTACCTAGATGACATTAATGTATATTCTAAAACTTTTCTTAATCACTTGCGAAATTTAAGTCATTTTTTGATCGACTCCAACGGGCGGTCTCAAATTGAAACCCTCCAAATGCTTTTTTGCTTAATGAGAGCTAAAATTTTTAGGGCACGTTATAAGCGGCCACGGCATAGCTACTGATCCTAAAAAAATAGAAGTAGTTAGAAATTTCCCTATCTCTAAAAATTTACGGCAACTAAGAGGATTTCTGGGACTAATGTCCTATTATCGAAAGTTTATTAAGGACTTTACCTATCGCTGCGCCTTTGAATTCTTTACTGAAAAAAAAACGTTAACTATATATGGATGATTGAACAACAATTAGTCTTCGAAGCGTTAAAAAACAAATTAATTACCACGCCAGTTTTGGCTTAGCCAGATTTTTCAAAAACGCTCATCGTGTTTACGGATGCTTCCGACCTAGCATTAGGCACGATTTTGTCACAAAAGGATGAAAAGGGGAATGAGCAAGTGGTTTATTACACCAGCCGTAGTTTAAGCACGACAGAAAACAATTATAGTGTGACCGAGAAAGAGTGCTTGGCTGTCATATGGGCCGTGGGATATTTCTGACCCTACTTGTATGGCAATCGATTTATCCTCTATACCGATCATACCACTTTAAAATACCTGTTTGAACTTAAATTACCACAAAATCGGTTTGCCTATTGGATTATAATACTTATGAAGTACTCGTTTACGACTATTCACAAGCCTAGAAAAAAGCACCTAAATGTCGACAGTCTTTCTCGAATTCCAAAAGTAGAAATTTAATTAGTTAAAAAAATCAATAATAATATATATATTTCACTATACCTTCTAAATCCATTAATCCAGTCCAGGTTACGGTGTCCTGGCAGTGATCGATTAAAATTTATAATTAATTTACTTTGTTTATATATAAAATCACAAAAAAAAAAAAATTTTTTTTTCTACGAGGAATATGGATTCTAAGACCTATGATACTTATCTTAAATTCCTAAGGGACGCAAAAGTTCCCAAAGACTATACCTCAAAGCAACTTCAAGATCTGAAATATCAAACCCAGCACTATATCATAATTGAAGATTATTTGTACAAAGTCAATCGAAAAGACTCGCTACGATCTTTTAGAATTCTCCAGAAAAGCGAAGTAAAAGCTGTCCTTTTTAGTTTCACCGACGACACTCTTTCCAGGCACCTAGGGTTTTATTCGACCTATCAATGAATTGCCTGGCGTTATTATTGGCCTCAAATGGGCAACAACATTAAAGACTATATCCGTACCTGTAATGTGTGTCAGAAAAAAAAAGCCTAATACACGTGAACCTTTGTATCCTATCAAGGTTGGGAAACCTTTTGACAAGGTAGGAATTGATATCGTAGAACCCTTACTCGTGACTAGCAAAAATAAACGGTACATTGTCGTTGCTACCGAGTATTTGACAAAGAGGGCCAGAAGCTTGTGCCCTAGAGAAAGCGGATGCCGAAAGTATAGCCAATTTTCTTTTTGAAAGGATAATATGCCAATTTGGCAGTCCAAAAGAAATATTATCAGACCAAGGCACCCACTTTTGCAATAAGCTTGTAAATGCTCTCTGCAAAAAATTAAATATTATCCATTATACGTCCACTGCGTATCACCCCCAAACAAATAGGATGGTCAAACGTTTTAATCGGACCCTTTGTGGAATTTTAAATAAGTGTATTAATCAGTTTGGGGAAGAGTGGGATAAATACATAGCGCTAGCTCTCTTTGCATACCGAACTACACCTTATAGTGTCACAGGATATGACTCTTTCTATTTAATGTACAGTCATAATGCTGTTTATCCCCTCGAAATCTACCAAACTAGGGCCGAAACAGAAGAAGAACTACAAAATCAAGTCTTACATAGGATAGAAAAGTTAGTAGGGGAAGTAATAAATATCGCAGATCATAATTTAAAATGAAATCTACATTCTAAACTTAACCTGCTAGCCTTCTAAAACCTGTTTATTATAATTTTTTTTAAAACTAACCCTAACCCTAAACCCCTAACCCTAAAAAATGCACTCCAAAAAAATTTAGTTTTCGAGATTTTATACTATCATTTCATTTTAATCTGGATTTCATTATGATCTGTCACAATAAATGCACAGCAAATAGCGTCTAAGAAAATAAAGAAAAATCAAGAAAGCAAAAAGGATACTATGAGAAAAGGAATATAATCGAATCATATGAGATCAGCAATCAAGTCCTCTTATATAGGACTGAGCTTGAAATGTCGTACAGCGCAAAATTGGAACCCCAAAATCTGGGCCCTCATGTGGACTTTACAAATTATGAACCATGGATGGTCACATGTTAAAGAAAAAAATCTATGGAACCGGTTGTCCAAGTATTATCTGCAGCAGGAGAAGAATTAGCGCTGCATATACTATATATATTCAATAAATTAAAAATATTAATGAAGGGCCGTAGGCCAGCCAAATTAATAAATAATCAAAAAAAAACCCCCCAATCATTTTTTTTGAGAAAGAAAACTATGTCTAATCTAGAAATCCCTGAACATATTAATATTAAGAAGACTTTAGCAACCTTAAGAGCCCAGATGGAAAGAGTGAAGATCGACAGAACCTATACTATCTCAAGAGATTATATTATCTACTCCTCAACCCGGCAGCAACCACAAGTCCTCTCTACGAAGAAATTAAACGTCCCGGTAAAGCTCAAAAACTGCACCAAAGAATGCCTATGTTCCTCGAGAAACTTCGTCGAAATAGAAGTAATAATTAATCGATACACACACCTCTTGGGGTTACCTGAGAAGAAAAATTAGTATCCACCTGTGCTTATCTTTTCTCAGGACGTATTAATCACCCTACTCAACTACCGTATTATTACTCTATCGAATATTTACTTGAACAAAAGGCATGGACCAAAGAATCCAAAGATGTCTTAAACGCGTGAAGCCGCATAAATATCAAGAAATTATCACCATCGCGCAAAGAACTTATTACTTATATCAAGCGCGTGGCCCTCCCATATTTTTGAAGCTCAACAAATTACTCCATATGTTCTTCAACGGCTCTGGAAAGAAGATTTTAATACATTGAAAGCCAAAGCCCACGATATTACACAAAAAGAATTAGATAATGTCCTCCAACTTACAAATTTTGCAGGGGCTCAATCCCAAGGGGGCGTATGTAACAGATTAAAAATAACAATAGCATACATTTATTTTATATATATATATATATATTTTTATGAATTAATTTAAATTTAACCAGAGGTGATTTTCACCCTATTACGTAATAACATAGGTATGTAGTACAGTAGTAATTCATATAACATACATCGTATTTAATTTTTTTTTATCATATTACTGGTTCGATACAATTTTTTTTTCTCTAAATGGAAGACAAAGTAACACCAACAGCTTTAGAAGTCGATATTGTTTCCTACGCTTTAGAAGTTGCACATCATACTCCTTTCGAAATTGAATATACTTCTTCTTTCGAAGCTGAATATATTTTTTCCACTTCGCCTGATTCAGAATTTGAGGTTACTTCTTCCGGCACAGAAGTTGAGCAAACTTCATCTGGTTTGAATATCAAAAGTTACTCCATTCAGTTTTACATGCGTTGAATTTACTTCCCTTACTTCTACTAGTCAACACGCTAAAATTACTTCTACTTATACTTACCAACAATCAGGAGTTGCTTCCCATAGTTATACTTATCAATTTTCAGAGGCTATTTCTTCCTCTAACTACCAATACAATCTTCAAGAAGAAGATACGTTTGATGACTGGGAGTCGGTTGACAGGTTTATGCACTTGTATTGTTTGGAATAAGGGTATGGTTACCAGGTTTTTCAAAATGATAAGGATCCGAATAACTCTACTATAACTCGGCACAAGTCCTTTCGTTGTTCTTCAAATGGCACATATCATTCCCGAAAGAACATTGATTCAAATTTACATCGCTCACGTGATAATATCAAGTTAAGTTGTGGGTGGCATTGCAATTTTACATTTCCGAAGACCATAGAACAAATAAGGTGTAAAACGTTAGTTGATACACATAATCATGAATTAAAACCTGGAACAATAGCTCACCTTAATGCTAGGTATCGACAACTTAATGATGAAATGATTGAGAATTTGAAATTTTTTATAGGTTGTAAAATGGCACCTATAACACAATTTGAGATTCTAAAAAAAAAATATTCGCAACATGTTTTTCACAAGCAAGATATTTATAATGCGATTTATCGCTTATGTGAAAGCCATAATGATGAAAAACTTGATTCTGGCTTATTTCTTGAAGCACTCTTTGAAAAAATGATTAACGATCCAGATTGGAAGGTATATGTTAGACATTTGGGTAGTGAACATCGATTAGCAGGTGTCTTTTGGATGTCTCCTGCTCAACAGGATTTGTATAAGCAGTTCTACGATATAGTACTAAGTGACAACACATGTAAGACTAATAAATACAATATGTATTTAAGTGTCTTCATGGTAAAGGATAATTATGGAAAATTCTGAAATGTAGCGAATGCATTAGTAGAGGACGAAATGGCATCGACATATGTCTGGATTTTACGATGCTTAATGAAAGCAACCGGTGACATTGCCCCAAAGTCGTTTTGGTCTGACTCTGAGCCTGGTCTAATTAACGCAGTCTCTCATGTGTTTCCAACAATACGACACTTTTACTGCCTGTTCCATATTTGGCAAAACATTATTAAACATCTTAAAACATAGTTAGGTCAAGACTTTAATGCTTTTAGCAAAGCCTTTTATTCGTGTAGAAACATATTAAGTACGGAACTATTTGAACAGCAATGGAATTCTATAATAGAAACATTTCCAGGGTGTCAAGATTATATAATAAGAACTAATCGCTTTAGTTGGGCCAAATCTTATGCACCATTTCAATTTAATGCTGGTATTCAAAGTACTCAAAGCGTTGAATCATTTAATGGCATAATTAAAAAATCATTAAATAATGCTAGTACGCTTTGTGATGTTGAAAAAGTGGTTGAAAAAAGGCTTGAGGATGAATCTCAGCATAACAAATTGGTTGATCTTAAAGATCATTATGCAATGAGTGGACTTCCACATGTTTCTTCACAATTTTTTACTAGCATCGATGCAATTCTTGTTCAATTTTTAACTCCTCTTGTTTTATCATGGCAACGATTTCAAGTTTCTCAATCTCTTACTTACGAAGGTTGCATAGCACTATCTTCTGCTGAAGTAGGTATAGTTTGTATCTATTTGGGTTAAAAGTTTAGGCTTAAATACTAATTTGTTTTTTTTAAGGTTTTAGGATTTAATACTGTTAATGATGCCTTTATTGAAGATATCAACGATGAACCGCAGACAACATTAAAGTCTCTTCTAAATGGAGTCGAAATATCAAATATAATTGAATTATGGAGAATATGTCGTATTGGAGGACTTTCATATCGAGAAAATCTAGTAATCTTATTGAGTGATGGAACACATCTTTGTACTTGTATGGAAATGATCACAAAAGGAATAATCTGTCATCATTTCTGGCGTGTTATGCTCTATACAAGTCATGCAAATTTCATATCAGCATTATACCAGCTAGATGGTATAAAGATAATATTATGAATCAATTAGATACGTATCTTAAAAGTTCACCTGTTTTAACTGCTATAAGGCCATCTACTGAAACATTGCCATTATCTTCCGAATCAATGCTTACTTTCCAAAGCTTACGACAGTTTCAGGAATTAGAGCATAATGAAGTTATTTGCTGTGCTACTTCACTAAGAAATCGTTTTGGAATTGCTTTCTCTGTTTCTAAAACGGCAATTAATATTGCTTTAGAAACCAATAGCGATGATGAATTAATATGAATGCTAAAGAACTTTATCACAATAAAACGTCAAGCTAATAAAGATTTATCAAGATATAATGAATTGATTTATCCAATTTATCCGATACTATAAATGAGGATATTAAAACAAACAATGAATCTGATGAAATATCTCCCTTACAACAGCAATTGATCAGTCAAATAGCAAATCCTAAGGTAACTAAAATACGTGGTGCTCCATCTAAAAAAAGGTTGAAAAGTTTCACAGAAGTATTGGATAAACGAGTTAATACTCAAGAAACTAATAATGGCGAAGCAAGTTCAAAAGCACAGCGAAAATGTTTATTATGTGGAGCACCAGGACATTATCAAAAAAAATGCCCAAATTATAAAGAAAAAAATAAAGAAAATGTAAATGATAAATAATGTAGTAGATTATATACTTATTGAATAAGTTATATTGCATGTGCATATGATATGTAACTACAAATCTGTGCTTTCGAATTGATTTAAAGTTATGAGCCTTTCTGACTATTACTATACGTATATTTCTGTATCATAATTTATTTGTTGTAAATCATAATTTATACGTATATACAGGCATATCGCAATCAAGGCCCCATATTTTTTTTTAATTCAAATAAAAATCTATATTTAACAACTTAGTACTTTGAATCGAAGTAGTTAATCAAAAAGTTCTAGTTTAAGATAGGTTAGGGTTAGGGTTAGAGTAAGGGTGAACCAATTCAAAAATCTTTTGCTGGGCCAATGCATTAGTAAAAAAAAATGCTGAGGCGGAGGCGATAGCCATAGCGAAAGCATAAACTATCCTTTGCGAAGCAAAGGATAACTTTGCTCTTTCTCATTATATCCAGTAATGGTTCGAATTAGTGGCACAGTAAGTTAATTCTTTTTAGCATAGATGTAACAATTAATGTGTGACAAATAATTTGTGACTATATTAATTAGCTATTATTTGTTACAACAATTAATTTGTCACATCTATGCTAAATTAAGGTGTCTGTATAACATGATATAATTCATGTGATCCGGTGAAATTCACCTCCGGTGAGTGTTAAAATTTTCCTATTTTTATTATTATTATATTTTTTATTATATTTTTATTATATTATATTGTTATTGTATCTATTTGAATTTATATGTAACACATTCCCATATTGATAGAAACCCTAAAACAAGAAAAACTATTAGTTATACAAAAAAGGGAAGCACATGTGGTGAGAAAGGCGCAGTGCAGTTAATTTCGCTCTGATGCTAAGATTTCTGCGCTAACGCTGAATCTATAGCACAGACGAGAAATCTTTCGCAACAATGTTGAATCTAAAATGTTAACATCGAATTATTCACGTAAACGTTGAATCTTCTGCGTAAACATTAAGATTGTAGTGTAAACGCTACAAAAATTAAACATGTATATAAGCTCTCTAAAATCTAATAAAGAAAAATAAGTTCCACGTCCAATTCAAAATAATATCACAAATAAAAGTAAAATACTTATCTCTTGAAATTCGACTTGTAACTTTAATAATCCATTCGTAACTCAATTCGACGGACTGAATTGACTTGTAACCTCGAAGCGGTATTATTAAAACTCGAATTTCGGTGTCACCTGTCTTCGTAAATCCTTGGAACCTGTCACGTGATATTATCTAGGAAGTATATGACCTCCTGTAGAGTCACTTGTTGATAATAAACCTATCGAAATATCGCCTTCTTTAGCATTACCAGTCTCCGACAACCCTTTCGAAATCCCTTGTACTTCAACAACCTACCTTTCGGAATATCTAAAAATTCCTAAATCGTCTCGGCCTTGGGAGTCACCTGATTAACTATCGACTACCCGATAGCCCTATCGATCATCTGATTGCCCTTTAAACATATCAATTACCCGTAGTATAGTATTATTATAATACTATATTGATATCAACTTATTGATATCCCCATATTAGCATCGCGTTCATACTTTATTGTGGTGATTTAGTGATAGAGCATCTTCTCGCTCTCCACGTATTGCATAGTTAGCCTCTCTACCTACCCTTTTATAATCCTTAAAAATTACCTCCTCGTAATCGGTTGGAGCTTTAAATTGGCACTATTGTCTATCTTGTTTTACCGCTCTCCCAATTCAACCGTTACAATATATTAAAATGTCGATATTTAACATTAATAAATTTTCATTTGAATAATTATTCAACATGTTTGTGTGCTTAATTTATATGAAAATTTATAGAAAAGACTGTTCTTGTCAATCAATAAATTTTGACAAGAAATATAAAAGGCACCGGATATAAAATAGACTTTATAATAAACATTTTATACAAATATGTACTAATATTAAAAAAGTCTGATATAATCAAGAATTTGTCGAAAAGGTTTAAAAACGTAGCTCAAGTTAAAATTCCAACAATCAAGATTTGTCGAAAATGTATTAGGAATTATGATAAATTTATTATGCCAAACTATTAATGACTGTCGGTACCGTTTTGATGAAGAAACTAAAAATCAAAAGAACTTCCAAAGTATTACATAAATTATATGAAGAAACATTAGGCACATCGGGAAAGAGATGTTGTAATCTGTTACGTCTTAAGTGTTACAGTTTATACAACATGTTTAGTCACAAAAAGCATGCAAAATATTTTGTTTGGCTTCACAAGGATCAATATTGTTTATTGTTTTTATTTTTATTTTTATCTTTATCTTGAAATATTGGTTATATTTTATATATAAATATTTAATAGACCATTGGAAGTGCATTAGTTAGTTAATTCATATTCATTCGTTGCACTCTCGTCTGGAATATGTGCCACGTTTGTGGAAATCATGTAATGTTTGATATTAAGGTTAGCGTTTATATTAGGATCGACCTCATATACAGTAACTATTTTTTTCATCGCTTGTTTTGCAAAAAACGAATTCACGTTAATAAACAATCTAAAATTTATTATTATTTGTCTACTTGTTTCATATGTTACTAAAATGATATATTTATTAAATCATGTTTTAAACTGTTAAAAGCACTTATTTATTAATTAATACAAGGTTCGTAAAAGTTCTAAATACGATTTTGTTGATAAGAATTTCAGGGTATGGTTTACGTGAAGTGCCTCTGTTAATGCTTTTTTTCCTTCAAAACCGATATTATTAATTGAAAGATCTAAAGAAGTCAGGGTTGTATTTTTGCAAAGAGCCCTTGCAAATGCTTTTGCTACTTCACAATTAAGATTATTAAACCTAAAATTTAAGGAGATTAAAGATTTGTTTTTACAAAGAGCTTCTTCTAACGCTTCTGCTAATTTTGCTGCCTCAAAATTAAGCACGGCATTTCCAAGTAAGTTATTACTAATATCTAAAGAGACTAAAGATGTATTTTTACCAAGAGCTTCTGCTATTGCTATCCCTCCTTCTGAGCAAATTTTATTGAAAGAAAGATTTAAAGAAGTGAGGGTGGTGTTTTTGCAAAGAGCTTCTGCAAATGCCTTTCCTCCCACACAGCAAATAGAATTCAAACTAAAATCCAAAAAAGTCAAAGTATTGTTTTCACAAAGAGCCTCTGCTAACGCTTTCACCCCTTCAGAACAAAATCTATTTTCTCTAAGATTCAAAGAAACCAGTGTGGTATTCTTGCTAAGGATCTTCGCTAATGCTTTATCATTTTCAGGTCCAAGATTTTTAAGTCGTGTAAGAGTTAAGGAGGTTAAAGTGATGTTCTTGTAAAAGCCTGTTGCTAATTCTTTTACTCCCTCTAAATCAAGGCTTGTCGGTAAAAGTGTTAAAGAAATTATAGAAGTATTCTCACATAGAGCTTTTGCTAATGCTCTTTGTCCGTTGAATCCAAAACTAATGTAATCAAAGGTCAAATAAGTTAGAGTATTATTCTTGCAAAGAGCCTCTGCTAACTCTTCTCCTCCATCTGAATCAAAGTCAGAGCACGAAATTTTCAACGATGTCAAGGTATTGTTTATGCGAAGAGCTTTTGCTAATAATTCTAAACGTAGATCGCAAGAAAGAATTAAAGTTAAAATAGTGTTCTTGCAAAGTGCCTCTGAAAATTTCCTATTTCCTTCATAACCAAGGCGACCACCTAAAAGTTCTAAAGAAGTCATAGTGGTGTTTTCGTTAATAATCTTTATTAGTTCGGAACCAAAGGGTTCATCATCCGTGTTATTAATACTTAAAGAGACAATAGAGGTGTTTCTGCAAAGATCTTCAATTGTTTTGTCACAAATAATTCCATTAAATCGAATAGATAAATTTTTAAGTTTTCTACTTGTTCGTAAAAGCATTGCAACCAACGAACTTTTAACGGCATTTTTAAAAATTGTATCCTCGTCTGAAAACAAACAATGGACACCATCAAACAAATATTTGCCAACAGATGTAGTGTAACTTGTGTATTCAAATAATGGTTTTATATAATTTGGAGGAATAATTTGAAAAGGAATTAACGCTTGCTCTTCATCGTTTAATGTTAAAAGATATATTCTTAGTATAGAAAAATTTTTGAAATAGATTGTTGGTTCGCTCCATAAGATTGGTACAACAATTCTACACCATTGACGGTTTACGAGAAGGCATGAGAATAAATTTCCATAATCGGTTTGGAAGTTGCTAAAAATTTCGAAAAGGCAATCGTTTGGTAATGTATTCATTTTAGAAGGATTGAGTCTAACAATAAAGATCTGGATTTACAGCAAAACACCTGATTACTAATATATACACGTGAACGAAGCTGTACTACGTACGTACGTTCGTCAGCAATCAAATTTTTGATACTCCTGCGCCTACCGTAAAACGCTCTTTAAAGTACCCCTGTGTAAAGTACCCCTGCCATTTTTGAAGAGGGTTTTTTGTATTGTACCCGGGTACTATAATGACGTCATGACTCTAGAAAATGCAGAGTATCCCCTAAAACGCCCTTTAAAGTACCCCCTGACATAGGTTTTTGTATTGTACCGGGTACTTTAAATGACTTCACGATTCTAGAAATGCATAGTATCCCCTTTATTCAAGATTATCGTTTTCATTATACATATAAGTATTCAAAAAAAAAAAATCTATTCGAGATCACTATTTTCACTTTCAACAACTGTAATCTCAGATTCACGATTACTAGATCCTTCGTTCCAATCATTTTCATATCCAAACAAATCTTCTTCATATACGGTTTTTTCTAACCTTATTCGAATTCTTCATCACAGTATCTTGATCTTGACTAATTTCAATATAATGGTTTGCTGTTTCGTACCCAATAATCTATCATAGTCAAAAATCCACTCATCTTCTGAACCGTCACTTGCAACAGATATTCCACAACATTTAAACGAACGTCGGATTAAATTGGGATCAAGAGCTTCCCATGCCCTTTTTACCCATTCAGCAAGTAACGCGTATGATGGTTTTTTAATGCGTTTTGCAGGTGTCAATTCATGAATTTCTTCTGACATCCATTCATTATATAGTGCAGAACCTTCAAAAGAAATTTTATGCAAAGAAAAAAAAAAGAAAAAAAGAGGAAAGTAAAATCAGTAAAAATAAAAAATACCTTATTCTTGAAACTTTATTAATTGAAACGTCTAATGGTTGCAATTTTTTTTGTCAATCCGCCAGGAATTATCGCTAAGTTTATATTTTTTTCAGAAAAACAATTTTTAACTGGATCAACTAGATGGGCACGAAAAGAATCAAGAATTAAAAGAGAGCGTGGATTGCTTAAGGTCGTCTTTTTGTCTAGATATTCTCGATCCACCAAAGCATCTCAGTTTAATACACCACTAGGAAAGTTTTCTAGGGGTATACAGTATTTTTTAATTTAAAATACTAATTTGGTCTCATCAGCCATGCAGCTAAGTATAACGATGAAATTATTTATTTCATGACCAGTAGTACGAATACTAATGGTATTGGCTTTACGTTTTTAATCGTTGTTGTATTGGGTAAATCGATAGGTAAGGGGGTTACATCCATATTTCCCATTAATTCTAAAAGATAATCATGTTGAATTCGTCGATATAAAACAAAGCTAAGAAAATTATTTAGTTTTTCTTCCAAATCTTCAGGCAAATGTTGTGCAACAGTAGTGTGTCGACGATTTGACAAGTTATATCGATCTAAAAAACCATCCAGCCATTTATTTGAAAAGATCTTTAAATTTTTGTTCGAGCTAAGGAAGATGCTTTGGTAGTTACTAGTGAACGAGTAACGACATATTGATTACTGCGTCGTTCAGTAATCCAATCAAACAAAGTTTCTTCTAATTTTCATAAAAACTTACTAAAGCAAGAAACTAAAATAGTAATTCGTTGATGCCAAGAATGAAGATCCATGACAAAGTTACTTGAACGATATCTTTGAATAGTCTATTGGTTGTAAAATTTTCCAAGGCAGCTATAAAAAAAAAAAAAGAATTGTTATAAAAGTTTGTTTACTGAAATGAAAAAATCATTTAATATTTTTTATTAATAACAAGGTTTTTATTAATAATAAGTTTTATCAAGTTGCTCATAATCATCTTAATGATACATGATTAATTTCCCTACATTTTGGCTCATTGATTGAGGCGGCCAAAAAAAAAAAAAAAGTTTTATTTACTTTACGAAATTACGCATTAAAACCGGTTATACACATGAATATTAATTATGTTTGCCCGAACATGCTAGTTTAAACAACTGTTTAGAATGAATGCATAAATCCATATTGAGTATGAATTCATCTTGAGATAACAGTGAGGTCAGCGTGGAGGTAAGTTCAGTTACATTAAGTTGTTGTCCAAATAAGCTTTCTTATAAATTTTAAGAAGCTTTGACATAAACTTTAAACAATTTTTTTTTTACTTTTAATTAAAATGTCATCGATAAACTTTTAATTAATAAAAACAATAAATCATTTAATTAAAAACGTCTATTTAATTTAAATCGTCATACTATTCAAAGACATCAAATTCAATTAAAAACTTTTTTATTATTTTGCTTGAATTGTATTTCATTTTTAAAAGTTATTTAATTAAAAGACGTCATATAATTTAATCAAAAAGTTGAAAATTACAGATCATGAAACTTTTTGCTCATAAACTAAATTTCGAACTCAATTCGAGCATACTGAGTTTCATTTTACATAATTAAATTCACTATGATTGAAAAACTTGTGTCTAACTGATTCGGTTTCGAACAGGGATGAACAGAGTTCAGATGAGCAGAATCACATCCCTAATATTTACCTTTACTTTAACCCTAACCTAACACTAAACCTTACTATATTGCACCTGGACTTAGTTAATTATGGAAACCGATTACAAAAAATTTATTGTAACCTATGACTACAAAAATTTTAGGGGAATTTACATATAAGGGCCCGGAAAATGAAAATAAGAGCCCAAAGTAAAAATAATGCGTTACAATGATATTAGCTTTGAACGTATCACTGTATATATGCACTAATTTTATGCATTTTTTATTCTATACCTTTTTTCGCTTAATAAACCTTGCTTTTAACAAAGATAAGTTCGACTAGGTTAAGTACGATATTTACATTATCATAATTTCTATCTGGTTTTAAACTAATAAGTCTATCCTATACCAAGACTAATTATAAAACATGATTCACATTTTGTGAAGGTTAATACGTGTTTATCAAAGATATTTAGAACCGCAAAAACTCATTTGTATTCGTAGTGAAAGTTAAATTACTTACTTTTAAAAATTGGCTAAAGTAGTTACAATTTTTACATGCAAGATGTTAAGAAAATAAATGCAATACAGAGGAAAAGTAATACATTTAACTGCCAAAAGAAATTTACATTTATCTGTTATATAATTTCAAATGTTAAAACCTTATTGCAAATCTAAATTATTTTCTATAAATTTGGGCCCTTGATTTTAATATTTTTCAAAATTTGGGCCTTATATACGGTGTACCATAGGTACACAAAGTGACATAATTTGTGTTTTATTGTTTTAGCATTTTAGTGGTTTAATGTTTTTAGTGTTTTAGTGCTAAAATTATTACTATAAAAGGAAATTATTACCTAATTTGGAAATAAAATTTTGTAATTTTGTGATTTTGTGATTTTGCGATTTTTTGATTACTATATAAGGAAATTATTACCAAATTTGGAAATAAAATTTGGTGATTTTGTGATTTTGCGATTTTGCGATTTTGCAATTTTGTGATTACTAGAAAAGGAAATTATTACCTAATTTGGAAATAAATTTTGTGATTTGTGATTTTATGATTTTGCAATTTTGCGATTTTGTGATTTTGTAATTTTGTGATTTTGTAATTTGCAATTTTGCGATTTTGCAATTTTGTGATTTTGTGATTTTGCATTTTGCAATTTTGCAATTTTGTGATTTGGCAATTTTATGATTTTGTGATTTTGTGATTTTGCAATTTTGTGATTTTGCAATTTTGTGATTTTGCGATTTTATAATTTTGTGATTTATTTTGTGATTTTTTAATTTTGTAATTTTGTGATTTTTGTAATTTTGTGATTTTTTGATTTTGTAATTTTGCAATTTTGTGATTTTATGATTTTGTGATTTTATGATTTTGTGATTTTGTGATTTTGTGATTTTTGTGATTTTGCAATTTTGTAATTTTGTGATTTTTTGATTTTGTGATTTGGTAATTTTTGTAATTTTATGATTTTGTAATAAGTATTATTCAAATTCAGATTGGAATAATTATCTTTCAAAAGAAATTATTTTAGAATTAAATATAATTGTTTCAAAAATTTTATTGAATTTAGAACAAAAAGAAATTAATATTGTAAATTCTAGAAAAATTTATAATATTTTAAGAAATTTTAGATATCAAGATTATAATTAATTGCTAAATACAAAAATTATTAAATTATAATTTTAGATTATATTAACTATCTATATAACAGTTTTTTGAATTTTATAATTAATTTTTTGTAAAATTTTTATAGCTTGTTACTAATATTTATATAATAGTTTATAATAAATTTTAAAATTTTAAACCTATTATAGATAATTTTATTATATAAGTATTTGTTATATAATAATTAACTATATAAATATTAAAAATAAATTATAATATAGTTTTATATAAATTTTTATATAAAACTATATATTATAAATAGTATATGATCTTGAACAGTCTATATAAGGTCATGATTAAAAAATTGCTAATATGGGGTGTCTCATATTAAAAGGGACCATTTTTACATATATTTCATTTTGAAATAATTGAGTTTAATCATTTGTTTTGATTTTTGGGCTGATCTGGGATTAATTAAATTTTTCAATTTTGATAGGTTAAAAGTAACTCGTGACTATCGGGTAATCTCGTGATAAGCTTGGCCTTAGACAGTCTTGTGTAATTTTTCTTCTACATTATCTCTATTTTTTATTATGCAAATCGACTTTCATTTATAATTGAAAAATGTCAATAATGCCAAAATTTATATGAATCTAACAAAAACTCATTTTTTGAAAAAATGTAAAAATGGTCCCTTTTAATACGAGACACCCCATATAGGCCCTTTTTTAAAAATTTTATATTGTATTTAAAAGTAGGTATTGAGTAAAAAGGTTATATTTGAAAACAGCTAACTAAATAGATTATATTTAAAAGAATACTAATAAAAGAAGTTTTATAAATCTTATATTTAAATGTGTCTTTGTTAGTATTTATTTGTATAGTTGTACTTTTTATAATTTTTTGAATTACTTTTTTGATAAGATTAATAATTGTCATAGCTGAAGCTGGAAATAGCTAAAGCTGGAAATTTTAAATATTTTAATATTAAATTTACAAAAAATTTTGGAATGCATTTTGTACAATTTTTTTTATAGTTAGATTAGAATTTAGGGTTAGGGTTTATAATAAAAGAGTATAGTTGGNATTATAATTAATTGCTAAATACAAAAATTATTAAATTATAATTTTAGATTATATTAACTATCTATATAACAGTTTTTTGAATTTTATAATTAATTTTTTGTAAAATTTTTATAGCTTGTTACTAATATTTATATAATAGTTTATAATAAATTTTAAAATTTTAAACCTATTATAGATAATTTTATTATATAAGTATTTGTTATATAATAATTAACTATATAAATATTAAAAATAAATTATAATATAGTTTTATATAAATTTTTATATAAAACTATATATTATAAATAGTATATGATCTTGAACAGTCTATATAAGGTCATGATTAAAAAATTGCTAATATGGGGTGTCTCATATTAAAAGGGACCATTTTTACATATATTTCATTTTGAAATAATTGAGTTTAATCATTTGTTTTGATTTTTGGGCTGATCTGGGATTAATTAAATTTTTCAATTTTGATAGGTTAAAAGTAACTCGTGACTATCGGGTAATCTCGTGATAAGCTTGGCCTTAGACAGTCTTGTGTAATTTTTCTTCTACATTATCTCTATTTTTTATTATGCAAATCGACTTTCATTTATAATTGAAAAATGTCAATAATGCCAAAATTTATATGAATCTAACAAAAACTCATTTTTTGAAAAAATGTAAAAATGGTCCCTTTTAATACGAGACACCCCATATAGGCCCTTTTTTAAAAATTTTATATTGTATTTAAAAGTAGGTATTGAGTAAAAAGGTTATATTTGAAAACAGCTAACTAAATAGATTATATTTAAAAGAATACTAATAAAAGAAGTTTTATAAATCTTATATTTAAATGTGTCTTTGTTAGTATTTATTTGTATAGTTGTACTTTTTATAATTTTTTGAATTACTTTTTTGATAAGATTAATAATTGTCATAGCTGAAGCTGGAAATAGCTAAAGCTGGAAATTTTAAATATTTTAATATTAAATTTACAAAAAATTTTGGAATGCATTTTGTACAATTTTTTTTATAGTTAGATTAGAATTTAGGGTTAGGGTTTATAATAAAAGAGTATAGTTGGATTTTAGCAGGGCTTATAGTTTTAAATTGAGACCTTTAATTTCCAGTTTCAGCCATTTCTAGCTTTAGCCGCGACAATAATTTATAAAAAAATATACTTTATATAACTATAGTTTTTTTTATAGACAAGGTAATTAAATTTTATTCATATGCTCCGATTTTTTGAATTGTCCTTTTTTGATACCCTAAATTGATTATTTTGCTCCCCAAATTATTAATCAGCTAATCTTTTTTTACTCTAAATTATTTATCAGCTGACCCCAAATTATTTTAATTCAAAATTTTAAAACAAAAATTTCATATGTATAAACCCGTCAAACCAATTTTCCGTTCTCAAAACCAATTTGCTCTTTTTGGGATTTACTCAAGTAAATGTGAATAAAAGTTGGTTAATGTTCTACATAATGTACTAATTATTACTTTATATTATGAATAGTTGTACACGAAATGGAATAATTGAAAAGGTATAACGATGTATGAATAAGTAGTACATAAATGCGTGTATACAAAGCCTGCATCCGCCAATTTGGAATCTTTAAGTATTCGAGTTTATAAATATTACGATTTTATTTTATTCATGCTGATTTTTTTGGTTTATGATATTTATTAATCTAAGTATTTAAATAAGTTATTTAATATAGACTTTCATACTTTGAGTTGCTTCAAAAGGTTTATCAGGTCAAATGTTTACTAAAAGCTGTTTATAATATGACTGTTTTCTAGTAAGCACACAAAAAATCACTCTTGGCAATTTTCCAATTCAACAAAAAGCCCAAAAAGGGAGCCGAGAAAGAAAAGAAGAAATTCCGTGTAGAAGAGCGAGCAATTTTCAAGTATTTTGATAAGCACAAAAATTTTATTAGCAAGGTAATAAGTGAAAACTTATTGAATAAGTATAACTAACATTATACGGCCGGTATGTCACTTTTCCAGTAAATTTTCACTTATTTCTATAATTTATTGATTTGTCACCATTCAAATTTCATTTTATTGATGTCTATATTTATGCAGTATTATTTTTTATTCACATTAATTTAGTAATGCCAAATCAAATAAAAAAAAAATAATAAATAAATAAATAAATAATTGAAGCAAATAAAAAATAAGATCGAAAGTGAAAAATATATATAATTCGTACTGTACAAAATATTTAAAGTAAATTTATTTATAGTAATTATATATGAGTATATAGCAAAAATATAGGTATAATTGACTAAGTATGTATAGTAGGAATTAAGATAGTATATATAGTTTGTAAAAGAAATTCTTTAAAAGATTTCAACTCTAACCATGAAAAAGGACAATATTGCGCTCACCCTAACCCTAACTAATAAAAGGGATTACTTATAAAAAAAAGTAGTGCTAACCATACATACTTTCATAAATTTTTTTTGCTTATATCTATATATACATTACTTAAATACGGGTTTATACAAGACATATTTCTGTAATACCCATTATATATCACGTAATAAATATTAACATACAGTACAACTTTATTATTTATTAAAACTTTTATTTATTATACTAACTTAATTCTACTTCTCGAATGATGTGGTCTAGAATGTCTCGATAAAAGTTCTTAGTTGCCGCATTAGCAGAGAGCAATTTCCAAGAATCCCAAAGACAATTAGAGCAGGAAAAAATAGCCCATCAAAGACAAAAGCAAAACCTTAGAGCAAATTTGCTAGTGTTTTTGTCTAATTTTTTTATTATAAACATTTTATTTATTACAAAATATATATATTTAGCAATATCTAAACTATATGAATTTATTCTTTCGTCCAATACTAACTTACGGCCTCTTACATTAATCCTGTACTACCTTATACTAATCCTAACCCAAACCCCACTAGATCTTATACTAATTCTATGCTAACATAACCCCAATTCTGTGCTACTATCTATTGCTTTAGCTGAACCAATATGAGAACAAATTTGAAGAAAATGAACGAAGACACAACCAGGTAGTGACAGACCAACAACCTAAATAAAAAAAAATTGTTAGTAACCAGCGACGACGATGACAACAGCAAATATTAACTAACTGAACCAACATACAACGACAATTCACAAGCGATGTCATTAGCACATTGCGGCTTCAAACTATGACATCATGACCCCAAAAATAATGACACCGAATGAAATGAAGCACTTACAAATGAAGATACTTGAAATGAAGATACTGAAAATTGTCGACACGAGAACAACAATGCCAAAGAGTGACAACACCAAAGAGCGATGATTCTAATGAATGACGACACCAAAGAGTGATGCTACCGAAAATGACGATGCCAAAGAATGACAGGAAAAGTACAAAAGAAATCGACACTATGTAAAAAAAAAAATGTAGCAGTTAGATACACTAATACTGTAATACAGTAATGAAAATATACGGCACAGGTTTTTTTTGTCTTTAGTGCATCTAGTGTAATCTGGGTTACACTTGACGTTCCCTGACGCACTAAACAAAGTAGGACAAACTTGTGCTACTCATGATTGGCTAGGATTAGATGTCAACTAATTGACGCACCCTGTTGTGTAACAGGTAAATTTTGGGGTGCATCACTTACCTGCATGCATTCTAAAAATTGGAGCATATATGAGATATAGTAGAGTTAGTTAATTAAATATTAAAATAGCTGCTTTATATAGTAGTACTAAAATTACAAAATTACAAAATTACAAAAATTACAAAATCACAAAATCACAAAATCACAAAATCACAAAATTACAAAATTACAAAATTCAGAATTACAATTACAAAATTAAATTCACAAAAATCACAAAATTACTGCAAAATTACAAAATTATAAAATTACAAAATTACAATATTGTAAAATTATGAAATTGCAAAATTTCAAAATTACAAAATCACAAAATTACAAAATTCAGAATTACAATTACAAAATTAAATTTACAAAAATCACAAAATCACTGCAAAATACAAAATTATAAAATTACAAAATTACAAAATTACAATATTATAAAATTATGAAATTGCAAAATTACAAAATTACAAAATCACAAAATTACTAAAATTACAATTCACAAAAGCACAAAATTACAAAATTATAAAATTACAAAAATTACCAAATCACAAAATCAAAAAATCACAAAATTACAAAATTACAAAATTACAAAATCACAAAATTACAAAATCATAAAATTACAAAATTACTAATTATAAAATTACAAATTACCAAATCACAAAATTACAAAATTACAAAATCATAAAATTAGAAAAATTACCAAATCACAAAATCACAAAATCACAAAATTATAAAATCACAAAATCACAAAATAGCAAAATCACAAAAATCACAAAATCACAAAATCATAAAATCACAAAATTATAAAATCACAAAATTGCAAAATTACAAAATCAAAAAAGCACAAAATTACCAAAATTGCAAAATTACAAAATTAAAAAATCACAAAATCACAAAATTGCAAAATCACAAAATTGCAAAATCACAAAATCACAAAATCATAAAATCACAAAATCACAAAATTGCAAAATCATAAAATTGCAAAATCACAAAATTGCAAAATCACAAAATTGCAAAATCACAAAATCACAAAATCATAAAATCGCCAAATTACAAAATCACAAAATTGCAAAATCACAAAATCACAAAATCAAAAATTGCCAGATTACAAAATTGCAAAATTGCAAAATCACAAAATCACAAAATCACAAAATTGCAAAATTATAAATCACAAAATCACAAAATTACAAATTCACAAATTGCAAAATTATAAATCACAAAATCACAAAATTTTATTTCCAAATTAGAGGGTCATTTAAAGCCTGGCACCTCACAAAATCACCTGAAGTATGGGAAATCACAGAATAAGTAGTGATTCCAATTTTTTTTCGAGTTGAAATAGAATCTACATCTTTTTTTTTAAAAAAAAAATTTAAAAAAAATTTTTTTATGAAGCCGGCATATTAAAACTTTAATGAGTCATCGTGTGATGTTTAGTTTTATTATAATTTTAGCATTACATTAAGTGAAACATATTGTATTTTTTATTTTTTTTTTTTTTTGTATGGCAGATAACTTTGTAGTTAGAGAAGGAATTGTGTTCGAGGAAATTAAAGTTGACGAAGGTGAAGGTGTTTTGGAGGGAAATGATAATGAAAGGACTGTAACAGAAGAAAACGAAGTAATTGTGTTGGAAGATAGCGAAGAGGAAAATGAAGAAATATCATAAGTACCAGCAAACGAAGCACTACAGCATACGAAGGTATAAAAGTTTATACATTACAATCTACAACCTCTGATCAAAGACGAGCACTTTTCTTCAATGTTGGTGAACCATTTGAAGTACCAATGGATGAATTCGATCAAGAATGGTGGCCACTTGTTACGAATGTGTGGACAAGGTTCAGTTATAAAAACATGCCAATGGTAATTCTTGGAAAGCATTTGCGTGCCGATTTATGAAGCATAATCATTCCAGTAGTCGAAAGGAAGGAGTTTCTGTTGAAAAGTGGCGAAAAACAAAGGTCCATCCACCCAATCTTTGCTCTGCAAAAATTCGGGTGTTACGTTTTGTTAGTGCACAAAAAGTGCAGGTAGAGTAATATAATAAAAGCTCTGATCATACACATATGCTTGATAAAAGTGAAAAGCTAAAGCGCTCGGAAGCAGTACGGAAATTAGTTGAGGAAGAAGCAGCCAAAGACTACCCACCAACTGCTATCACGAATGCGGTTAAAGAATATGCAACTAGGATGTTGGATCTGGGCTCAAGCATTAAGGAACTAAAACGTGCCGAGGTTACAAATATTAAATATAAAGTCTGTGAGGTGCAAAATAATAATTTAGGGGCAATTTAAATAAAGAAACTAATATAAAAGAAAGTATACTTTTTTTAAAAAATCAAGGTTATCACGTTGAACATTACGTTACTCCTTGTCGCGCTACATATGGTCTGGTTTTTATACATCCCTTTCAACTTGTCAAACTCGAACAACATGGATGGTTAACTCTTATCGATTCGACGCATAAAACCAACAGGTACGATTGCCGCCTGTTTACCTTGTACATACGGGATGTGTATGGGTGTTGGGATTTTGGCGCCCATTTTTTCGTTGATAAAGAAGACAGTGACATGGTCACTAATGCTTTAAAAATAATAAAAAAATTTGGAAGCCGTTGGAAACCATGGTATATCCTTGCCGACCAAAGCCATGTTGAGGCCAATAGTGTAATAAAAGCATTTCCGGGTCTCCAGAGTGGTGAGCAAGAATGTACAGTAATTCTTTGCACAGTTCATATAGTATGGGTATGGATGAATAAAATATATGAAACAAAGGCCCGAGGAAAAATGATCCAAGCAATGCATAAAACTACAAAGATCAGATGTGATGAGCTTATCAAAAAGGCGATTGACTTGTGTCAAGTTACTGGCATAAAAAATTATATTAAACGAAATTATCAAAACAATTCAAATCGATGGGCTTTATGGGCTCGACAGCATTCACCACTTTTATTACAAGTGACTTCGACAAATGCCCTGGAATCATACCATAGCGAATTAAAAAGGACAACATCGTCGAGTCATGGTTTAATAGGTATAATACAAAAATCGTGTCTTTAATTAGACTAGTAGCCTGATTTTTTTTTTTTTTTTTAAAAAAAATAGTTAAAAATTTTTTTTTATTAAACGTTTTATTTATTCTATTTATATTAGGTGCATGTTATAAAATCATCACCCTGGATTTAAAAAAATGCACTGACTCGGAACATGTGGCATTCGAATTCAGAATTAAGCAGATTTCAGTTATCAGTATTGATGATGAGAATCTCGATCAAATTCATAAGTTTCCATTTCCAATCCAACAATTAATTGTTGATGAAGCTTGTGCCGTTGAAAAAAGGATTGCGAAAGGTAAAAAACCTTCCGGTTTAATTTTGCCTAGTTGTTCCTGCTTGTTCTTTCGTCGGTACTTACTTCCTTGCCGACATATTTTCCATGAACATGTGTATGGTGATAACCAACTATTAACTTCAAACGTGTGGGAGCAATTTCAAAATATGTTTGTAGAAAATGGGTTCGAAATATATGAGCATCGTGAATTAGTGGAAATAGAATTGCCTAAAAAAACTGAAGCAGAAAAAGCCACTGAAAAAAGGCATTCAATTGTTAATGAATTAATAGAAAGAACCCGAAGTGCATACTGGAAGGTGGATGAAGAAGGAAACCCACAAGAAAAGCCGAATTTATTAAAAATTTAAAAAATTCTTTAAATCATATTGTAAATAAATAAATAAATATATTTTTTACGTATATATGCATAACCTATTTAACCTATTTTTATTAAAATATATATCTTAAAAATATTACATAATTAAAATAATTTTAATGCTACTGAGTTCGTTAGGTAGGTATTAGCGACATCATAATTGGTTTAATCTAATACAAGTTTTAATTCGACGTATACTGGTAATTTTTTATTCATTCTAATACAAAATTATACATAATAATAACTACATTATAATAGTATTAAGTCGCGGTAATTAAGCAAAAAAAAAGAAGACCAGTTCCCAGATCTTACTGCGATTCTATGTTTCAACTAAACTACAAAAGATATTAGTACATTCTAAAAAATTTAACAAAAAACACAAAAAAAAAAAAAGAATTTAGTCTTCGGTTCTATTCTCAATTCCAAACTAAGTTCAAATTTCCTTGACCAGCATGAGTTAGTACTCACTAAAGTTCAGAACCCTATCGCCGGTTCTTTGAATTCTAATAAGGCCAATCCCTACAAGAAAAGAAATATAAATACCGCTAAAGAAAAAAGAAAAAATAATAATAAAAAAAAAAGAATACTTAACTGCCAAAGTTCAGAACCGTGTACAGTACTTGAAATCTAGATCCCGACAAACTTATAAACTTAAATATATTAGAGAAATGCCGTGAGAGAAAAAAAATTAATTCAAATGGTTCACCAACGTTGAAGAGAAGTGCTCGTCTTTGATCAGAGGTTGTAGATTGCGATGTATAAACTTTTATCCCTTCATATGCTGCAGGTGCTTCATTTGCTGGTACTTATGATATTTCTTCATTTTCCTCTTTGCTATCTTCCAACACAATTACTTCGTTTTCTTCTAATACAGTCCTTTCATTTTCATTTCCCTCTAAACCACCTTCACTTTCGTCAACTTCAATTTCCTCGAACACAATTCCTTCTCTAACTACAAAGTTATCCGCCATACAAAAAAAAAAAAAAAGTTTTTTTAATAAAAAAAAAAAATAAAATAAAATACGTTTCACTTAATGTAATGCTAAAATTATAATAAAACTAAACGTCACATGATAACTCATTAAAGCTTTAATATGCCGGCTTCATAAAAAAATTTTTTTAAATTTTTTTTTTAAAAAAAAAAAAGATGTAGATTCTATTTCAACTCGAAAAAAAAATCGGAATCACTACTTATTCTGTGATTTTTCGTACTTCGGGTGATTTCATGAGGTGCCAGGCTTTAAACGACCCCCAAATTAGTAATAATTTCCTTTTATAGTAATCACAAAATTGCAAAATCGCAAAATCACAAAATTACAAAATTTTATTTCCTTATATAGTAATCACAAAATCGCAAAATCACAAAATCACAAAATTACAAAATTACAAAATTTTATTTCCAAATTAGGGGGTCCGTTAAAGCCAGGTCTGTTTACATATTGATCTACATATTGCATAAGTTCCATTCTTGATACCTATATAACCTTCTAACCTTAACTGCATCAAAAAAAACTAACCCTAACGGACCTGGCTTTAACGGTCCCCAAATTAGGTAATAATTTCCTTTTATAGTAATAATTTTAGCACTAAAACACTAAAAACATTAAACTACTAAAATGCTAAAACAATAAAACACAAATTATGTCACTTTGTGTACCTATGGTACACCGTACTTATATGTTATTTGTAATTATTTTCATTTTTCGGGCCCTTACAGTGTATGTAAATTCCAAAAATATTATCCTAATAATAATAATAATAATAATAATAATAATATTCACATTAATTTAGAATTAATTATTGTCACATAGAAATTTCTAAAACCATCACAGATCAAATTATTCGTTCGTTTCAGGAATAACATTATTACAATGCTCAAATATTCCGTTCATAACAATTAGTTTGTGATAATATCACTTAAATAACATAGGTATTTTACAGGAATCATGAGTCATCGCATAAATTATACTTAGCTGACTTAGCATATTTATAATCTTGATTTAGTCTGTTAATGAATTACCCAACTGATATGGTATGGTGCAAATAAGGATGGGCAAAGTAATAATTATTTAATTGAATAACTAAAATTTAATTTACATATTTAATAAATTATTACATATTATTAAGTAAGGGTCTTTGAATACAAACTATAATACATATGTCGTATATTTATATGTAAAATTGTCTGTAATAATATATTTATAAATAATGTAAAATTGGCCTTTAACAAATGAACGCGCAACAAAATGATATGTATTCGGTGGCACATCCCTCATGAAAAAATAGCTTAAATCATATTATTCAAAATAAGTAATTTTGAACAAATTGTTCAAGTAAATTCTAAAGAAACGTGTCTTGAAAAAATCATATCTAATGTCGAATTTAATGATATGGACAACAGTGATAATAGTTTAGAACAATTTGAAAAAGAAAACATAATACAGACGATTGCTATTATTGATAATTTCAATACTAATACATGGTAAAAATGTAATTGAAAAAATCCTTTTATTTTCGAAATGTTTATTAACTTTGAAACCCCCATTAAATTTGAAAAACATCTATATTTGAATAACAATATCAAACATCAATTTATAA
The DNA here is from genome assembly GCA_003550325.1 of Gigaspora rosea. Classification (NCBI taxonomy): domain Eukaryota; kingdom Fungi; phylum Glomeromycota; class Glomeromycetes; order Diversisporales; family Gigasporaceae; genus Gigaspora; species Gigaspora rosea. The sequence continues at coordinate 61,307 of QKWP01000551.1, forward strand.
CATAGCAACATAAGTTTTAAAAAATAAAATTGAAAATATATGTCGCGGTAACGTGATCTAATCTATGATCTGTAGAATTAATTAAAAGTCTAATCATGTTATAATGATGATAATTATTAATAGGTATAAGATCATGGTTCTCTAAGGGAATCAACCAGAGTTTTGGTTCCTAAATTAACCTTTAATAAAGAAACTGTGATGGTCACATCACGTGAAATTATGTAATGATGTCATTTGGTTACCTACACTAGCAAATTGGTTTGCCTAAACCTTAACACGGATTTTTGAACCAGGACTTACTTCTTTGATTAAATCATCAAACATGAAAATAGATTGTTTAGACAGAAAGCCTTCTTGAAAAGTTCAACTAACCCCAACTTAGGCCGAATAATTATTTTATAAAGTGATAACCACGACTATATCACTGGGTTCCTTGATATTCAATCTTCCCGTCTTCGCTTTGGTGGTTGTGCCTGAACGATACGTCAGCCCAGAAGATAACCCAAGCGTGAAAAGACCAAATTACATGTGTTACGAGACAATATAGAATTACGAATTTAAGAGTACCGGTATTTAAAAATATGCAAGAACATGCAAGTACATTTAAGGATAAAAAATTTTGCTCATCCCTAATTAATGATGCCTGACGAAACATAACCCTATAAAAAAATCCGTCCGGATATGCACGTGGTTCTACGGAAAAGCACGGTGATCTGTGGAACGGCTAAAGAGACGGGTTTGCACGTGCGAGTTCCGTGTTGGCACGACTAAAATGGTCCGAATTGGACCGTCTGCCCGGACATTTTGGACCGTAAATGGACCGGGTTTTGCTGCACTTTACTAAGCCAAAATTCACGTGTTTTGGCATGGGTCGAGGCACACGTAAGTTTACGTGCATATATTTCTTACGACAAGAATGAATTCAATTTAGTTAGAGTACAGTATAATTGTGAAGGGTGGTAACAAACATGCCTATAGCAAAATTTTGCAAGGAATTTTTTTTTTAGGAATTAAAAAGCATTTCATAGATGAGATTTGGAGGTACAGATGATTTTTTAAAAAATTTTGTTTGTTTTGAATTTTCACGTAACACCTGATCCTGCGATTTTATTGGCTACACGAGATACACGTGCCATTAAATACGTGTAATTCCAACTAACGAGCCTATACGTGTCATCCCGAATACGTGCCATTCCGTATAAAAATCTTACACGTGTCATTGTGGACATACACAACGTGCCGATACGTATCATTTTAAACACGTGCCATTCCGTGTGTCGTATATATACGTGCCACAGTGCACGTGCCATCACGGACACCTCAGTGCTAAACCGTAACACCACCCGGACCACTTTTTTCATAGGGTAATAGGGTAATAGTTTCGTCATTTCGTCAGTGACGAAACTATGACGAAACTTATGGTTTCGTCAGGCGAAATAGTTTCGTCAAGCATCTATTTCCCTAATGCAATCATTTTAATACACATAAAATTGCAATTCCTTCAGGATTTCGCAACAAAAAAAAAATATAAGACCTATAAAGCAATACTTTTTTTTTTTTTTTTTTTTTTTGCAAAATTCTAGAATCCGTTGAGGGAGCACAATTAAAAAAAAAATAAAAAATCGAAATTTTTGAAGACTAATAATCGGCAAAGTATTGTTTGATCGGATAGTTTCTCTAAAATTGTAACACCTAAATTACATACTTGGCGCAAATTTAATGTGACTAGATGCTCAAAAGTTGCTTAAAATATGTATTATTTATTTATTTTTGAAACAAAAAAAATAAAAATATATTATAATCTTATTATGAAAATAATAAATGTACATATATGATTATTCAGTATTAGATTTCGAATTACTATTTCGAGCTTTGTAATAAGTATAAAGATACTTAACAACTTTTAATAAAGCATAACCGAAACCACCAATTAAAGTTAAAACCAGAATAATAAAAGTACCATAAACATCTATATAATTTCCTCTAATGAAACCCATTCTCGTATCAGCAGTAATCCAATCTTTTAATAATACATTATTATTTGTTTTTAAATTTCCATTTTCATCTTCAATACTATCATATTTTGCAGAATTCATCACAATTTCAATTAAATCAGCAGCTCTATATTTTCTTTTACTATTTAATTTAGCCATAAAAGATAATCTTTTCGCATTATTTTTAAAACTTTCTTCACTTAATAATCGTTTAATCTTTAATATTGTATCATCAAAAGTTAAATTTAATCTTGAAAGTTTTAATGCAATTCCAGCCAACTCTAATTTTTCAGCATTTCCAAATTGATCACCCATTATTGGAAGTACTAACATTGGAGTAGCAGTATAAATAGATTCATGACTACTAGAAGCACCACCTTGACTTAAAAATAGTTTGGTATTTTCATGAGATAATATTGCAAATTGAGGAGCAAATTTTATGATATGAATATGAGGATAATTATTATTTAAAATATCAGATATAGGGAAGTCAACATTAGAGAAAGACATTAACTCTGTGATATTTGTTTTAACAGTAGCCCATATAACACCGTCAATGATATTTTGATTGATTAGTTCAAGGCAAGATTTTAAAAGGATAGCAATGTTTTGAGGAGAAGTAAATACATTAGTTCCAAGAGCAAAATACATTGTTCGAGGATGAGCATTAAGAAATGATTCAAGATCTGGAGTTAAATCTGGATAAGTATCAGCTAAAACAGGACCAATTTCTTGATGAAGTGGTAACATAGGAATTGGTATCTACATCAATAATTATATAAAAATGTTGTTATTCAAATTGTTATTAAAATTATTATTTAAGTATAAAATAAATTAATTTCAAATTTCATAATTTGTAGAATAATTAATTAGATATATAATCACCTCAAATCCAAAAAAAGTATCAAACAAAAATAAAATATTTTTCATTCTACTTCTTGGATCCCAAATAGGTTCGACGCCTACATTTACTCTTTGTTCATTTAAAAGATTTCCTATTGTCATAAAAACATTCATAAATTGTAAAGGCTTTATAATGGAGCATTTAAATCTTTCATAAAAAGTTTCATTTTCCATATTAACATGGCATCCAAAAACTGGATCCGATTTATATGATGGTGGAATAGAGGCTATTTAATATAACAAATAAAACGAATAAGCTTATTTTTTTTTAGAATAGTTCAAATTGCCAAATTGAATGAAATGAAATTTATATGTACTTACCATATATTGGATTAGAAGCAAATCCAACAACAGGCTTTTCTAATTGCCACGCAAGGTCAAAACATGCTTCGTTCATACCAACATCACAAAAAAATAAATCAACATTGATCTCTTCAGTAATTCGTTTGTATATATTATAAAATTTTGTATATAGCTCAGGATCAAATACTTTAGACATTATATTAAAATCTACATCTTCTAAGAAAACTTTTTTTGCGAATTCTTCATTCATAAGTGAAGTGCCTGTTTCATTACCGATAATAATTTGTGGAATTGAACGATATGATTCGGAATTTGCGGTAAAATTTCCTGATGCTGCTAATGTCACCTGAAAATCGAAAAAAAAAGGTAATTAACAAAAATGAAATACCGGTAAATAAATTAAAATAAAAATTTTTTTATAAAAGAATTTTTATTATTAATTACATTATATCCACGAACTACCAAAATTTTTAAAATTTCCAACATTGGAACAAGATGACTGCCTCCTGTAGTTTGTTAATATTAATAATTTTAATTATGAAAATAATAATACTATAATAGAAACAAATTAATAATTAATTTACCGCCAAGTGGGGATGCAGCAAGTATATTCTTAGGCACATTTGTCCTATCTAAAAATGAATCTCGTTTAATAAATTTGGATTGAGTTTCAACGGTAGAATATACGAAAAATAGGGCAAATATGGTTAAATGCCAAATATTAAATAATGAAAATGAATATCTTAAAAACATATCTGCAATAAAAAGTTTAATTTCACTCGCTTTGAGAGGAAAACATTCGTATTTATATATCGATCGTTTCTTTAACTGTAATATTTTAATATTATTGTTATTCGTGTTATTATACAGTAATATTTATTCATTGCATAAATAGCCCAGTGTGACACATAATACGTAATACACGATCAAAAATAGTTTAAATTGTAATCACACCTATGCAGTGAAATACGAATATATTTGCCGAATGCATAGGGGAAAATACCCGTACTGCGTGGATTACTATTTATATTGGCAATCTTCGTAATTGTTGTTGTTTTTTTTTTATTATGATTTAGTCCACGCAATACGGTATTTTCCGATATCTGAAAAATGGCATTAGTCAAATTATTAAAGAATTAAAATAATACTTATACAGCAATGAAAAATTCAGTTTCCTTTTTTTCCCGAATACTAAGTAGTATATTACTAAAAATACGTATTTAATTTATTAACGATAGGAATTCTTTAAGTAATAATGACTAACTTTGATTATTAAAATTTGTAAATATATAACCTGATAAAATCAATAAACGAAATAAACATTGCTAACGTTAATTACAGATTAGAATAACTACGTGTCCAGACCATGTCCATTTTTTATATTTTATTTTACGGCCTTCTTCATATGAATAAATTGAACTTGTGGTGCCACACACGGTGAGATAATCTAGAACAAATTATAACAGTATAATTAGACTATTCAGAATTAGGTAATTGTAGAACTGTTTACCAATTTAACGAATTTGTAGGACCCTTCCCCACAATTAAGTTGTGTAATGCAATTGGTCCACTTTATTGATTTGAATTTGAGGCATAGCTTATTGTTTACCCCGCAGTTAAGTTGTGTAATCCAATTGCTCTACTTTGTTGATTTGAATTTGAGGCGTAGCTTATTTGTTTACCTGAAATACTTGTACACTTCATGTTTTTTTCTCATAAAAATCGGGGACTATTGATAAAAATTGATCGATGAATATTCGGCCGAATTCAGTAAGTCTTATTTTTTTTTATTTCAATGTTATCAATATTTATACGAACACATTTTATTATCACTGTATAGCCAAATATGATACTAGAGTGAAGGAAAGAGAAAGCCTGAAATTTATTCACTATTTTTCATCTTGTTAGGTTCAGCTTTTGAAAATTATAACCTTACGTGATTAGCTTTTAACGTTGTCATTATTCTTTTAATAAATCTGTTTGATATCAAGCAGGAGTGTTATCATCGAACAATTAGAATTATTGACTTTTACTTATTTGTAGCATGCAATCATTCATATTTTACAAGGTCAGGTTTGATAAGATGAAATTTAGTGTATTAATTTACACGTTTTCCTTTCCGTCACTCACTTTAGAACATGTCATAGGCATCTAATTGAATAAAATTTAGAAAGTTTGCCAGTTTTGAATCATAATTAAAATTTTAAAAGTTAAATTCTTGTTTTAAAATTTCTATCACTTTCAAAAATACATGTTTATTATTGGTCTAGCTTACATAAAAACTTTTTTTCGTATCTCAAATGAAGTTCACTGGCTGAACGAGAGCATAAACTGTACAATATCTGTATCAAAATATAAATTTATTTCAAATAATAAACAGATTTATAAAACTTTAAATATACTAATGAAAACTAAATAACGTAAGAGTTATTATTTTTTTGTTTCAACGAAGAAAAATGATTAGTGATATTGGATCAATATTTATAGACTTATATATATGGGGGGACCCACAGCAAAAGGTGGTGATACTCAAAAAAAATTTTTTCTGTAGTTTTTTAATATTGTGTTCTAAATAGTCTAATTTTTGCAAAAATAAAGTTTTTACAAAAAAAATTTTTTTTGAGTATCACCACCTTTTGCTGTGGGACCCCCATATACAAAGGTCTCAAATTAAATGATATCATATTCAAGGTATAATTTCTGTTATTATGAATGCGTGCTGTAGAATGAAAACTGGATGTGAATATTTAAGTCTTACAAAACGAGTTTACCTCCAGAAAAATTGCATCCGGAAAATGTGTACCAGGTAATGAGCCATTGTGACTAATAAATATGACGCAATCGACAATGAAAAAAGTAATGTTGAAAACAAATTTCAAATTTATAACTAGTTGCTAACGATAATATATAAAAACATTGTTTATAAACTAGTTTATAAATTGTATTTTTTTCTGCTATTTTTCGCCCTTTCATTTAATTTTTCTTTATTGTACTAAAAAACTGAATCTTAATTTCAAAGAATTTATTTAGATTTTTGCTAAAATGAAAATTAATTTCCTAAAAATCGAAGTGAATTCACTTTTCACAAAAATAGGCCAAATTTTAATAAAAAAAAAACCCCCACCTTAAAAGTGCTCCTCATGAATTTTACCATTAGGTTCTAAGTTACACTAATTCTAACTACATCGCAATTTTATTGACAGGAGTGGACCGATTTTTGGAATGCGCTAATTAAAATAGTCAATTAACAATAATAAATAGTACTTATTGCACGGTGTCTGACGTAAAATCCCGTGCCAATAAGTAAATGAAAAAAGCACGAGTTGTCACTAAGACCCGTGCAATAAAGAATCATATCCTTATAAACTTTTTAATCTTTAATTTTACAAAAAAAATTGATTTATAACGACGTTAAATCCATACTAATGATGCAAATCCTACGACGATTGATGAAGTATAGGACATTTACTCTTTCCTTTCATAATACAGTAGAAATAAATTATTCTATGCATAATCATACTGTGTCTATTATGCGTCATTTTTCAATTTATGTCAATTATCAATTGACATCCATTTGTCAATTTTCACACACTGCTTGAAGCTTATAGCTAGATTTCAGGATCAGCTGAAACGCAACACGAAAAGAAAATTCAAAAGATTGTCCGTTTTGGGGTCGTCTAGAGCGGACAGAATCACTAGACATCAATCGAATTATAGATCTTGACGATCCCGGCGAAGAAAAAACAAGAAAAAAAAACTTGAAAATATGAAAAAACGATAACCTGTACCTACCTTGGTGTATTAACAAAAGATGACGGGATGGTAATTTTACTTATATAAAAACCACTTTCAACCCTTACCCAACTATAATCTAAAGTAAACCTTACCCTAATGTTAATAAAAAAAGAGTCTATTCCGCTTTAGGTATCCTCTATTTTTGTACAAACATATGAAGCTATCTTTAGTGCTCTAACACAATGTTTTCATTGGACAATTAAATACTCTCCAATACCTAACCCTGACACTAACTTTAATATAAACGGACTTAAAAGAATTTGTGCAATGTCACAAACTGGCACATATCAAGTAGTGTTAAGAAATAACCTGGTCGCGATTTTTTTTTTTTTTTTTTGCCACCGCCGCTGTTTTTCTACCTTTCTTAACGAAATCATGAAACTTAATATAACGGCTATTTAGAATGATAATTATGTATGTACTATATTTACCGTATTAATGATGCCAATAAAAAAAAATATTAATTTAAGTGGTTCTTTTAGCGCTGCATGCTCCATTTTTTTTTTTATTTTTTATTTTTTTTTTGTTTAATTGTATCTTTTTATTATACTTGAATCGATCTTCATCGTTAAATGAAAAAAAGATTATTCTCGCTCGGATCTTTTATTAAACATAATTTTATGAAGATACATATGGGAGTAGTGCTCCACCTCTTTACTTTCTCTTCTGTCGTGAAATACTGTACTTGTGCTACTTTACAAATCTTATTACATGTTTACGTGTCATAAGTCAATTTGTCAATTTTACTACATGCTCACGTGTTACTGCGTTGCTCACGTGACGAAGTACGAAAATGAGGATCGAAAGTACGGGCCTACGCTATGGTGAGGCGCATTCTACTTTCTTCTTTTCTTCTTTACTTCTCCCTTTCTTTACTTCTTTCCTCTCTTTCCTTTTTCCCTTCTCTTCTTTTTTTTTTTTTTTTTTCAGCGTATTCAATCCACTATGCATGACAACTGGCAGAATGCCAAAACCGGCGACTCGAAGGGAGGGGGTGGTGGGCCGTCATGAAGAAGCCAGATCAAAATCGGACAGCGAAGAGAACAGTAGACAAAACCAGCGAAGTAAGAAAGCACTAACTTACCAATTCACGCCCACATGTATCTTTTATAACTTCATTACATGCACCTACCTGCATCACTATGATGTCAATCATATGAATATTCCTCATTCACATGCATTTCTATGATTACAATCACTCACAATCGCATGCATATCAAATGCTCTCATATAAGCCTCAATTCACATTAAGCCACAAAGGGTGATCCTCGCGATAATAACCCTAGCGTGACTTCGTCAACGCATAGGGCTAAGTTCAACGAATAGAAGTCATTATAACGAGTGCCTAAATATACTAAAAATATACGTTCAAATAGTGAATGGTTAGTATTTTCAAAATTCTTTGTATCGTTACGACTGACATACTTAAACATGATGGGTAAAATTAATTTATAGGAACTTAAGTTCGCTAAATCGAACAACCGTACATGGAGGGTTGAAAAATGAATTGCACACTAAGTCTCGCCTCTTTAGAAAAAACAATTCGCTACGATCAAGAAAAAGCGGAAATTTATTACTGGTAAATGCAAATATTCCTAATTTCAATGTTAAAATATACATGAATATGTGAAATATATTTGCAAAATGGGTCTATATTTAATCGACATGTATTAATTCCTGCTCCACCTCAAACTGAAAACGGGTGATAAGTTGCATTTGAATTTATCATGAGTTACTGATAAAAATTCTGCACTATTCTGATGATAAACAGTACGTGAGAAAGGTTGAATTAGTTTGCATTGAAATTATCGTAATTTCCATCATGAAGTAATTCATTACCAAACTTAATTGTTGTTTAATGAAGCACAGTATGTGATGAAGGATAAATTAGTTGTTTTGAAATTATCATAAATTTTATCATTAATTACTCAAAAAAATCTCTTGCAGAACTTACTTGCTCGCTATTCCAATGATACACATTATGCAGTAAGGATGAGATGATGTGTGGAACGTATCAGTAAATTAAATTCAAATCTAATTATTAATATTTAAACTTTGAATTATTGTCATCCAGTGTGTTATAAGCAACGTTAAAAAGTAAAATTTATGATAAAAAGTCAAAACACAATGCAATGTCTGTGAATTTAATCGTTCAGATAATCATTATTTTTAACACCCTGTGATGTATGAAGCAGAACAAGATGACAAAAACAACGAGATATAAACGTTGCAATTTCTGTCGGTTCATTATAGTGGCAATTGCAAGCGAAACTGAACATCAATAAAGAATGTATTAATTCGCTGATGATCTGTAACCTTTTTTTTATTTTAATAAATTGGCCAAATGTTAGAACTTTATTTGCGATCTTTATTATTAATTTACAATCAGTTAGAAATTGTTAAATAACCAGTACTTTGATATTCAAATAGACTTATCGATGATTGACTAAGCTATTTCTCGCAATATATTTTCTGTATTTTTTTTTTTTTGTATTTTTTGATCGGTGTTTCAAAATTAACTTTTTCGAAAATAAATGGGGTTCAAATCCTATTTTCTGCTTTAAAAAACTAAAATGGGCATGGTAATAAAATTAGCATCTTTTTATAAATATCTACCGGTATGAGATTAAGTATACTTTTAAAAGGTGCTCTCAATCGCCATTCTCAATGCAATTAGCAAATGACAGCAATGGAGCTCACGTTAATAAAATTTTCATTGAGAAATCGAATATGTAATTTATGACTTCTCATCATGATCGATGAAATTAATCAGTGATCGTAATGGAGCCCAAAATAATTGCAATCAATATTTCAATTAATAGTCAATTATTATCGTCAAAAAATAAAAAATAGAAAACCAAATCGAACGTTAAATAATAAGTAAATAAACAAATCCTACGGATTTTGAAAATATTCTGGCAAAGCATCAACTTCAGCAATCCTTGCTGTCTATTAATTGACTTCACCAATTATAATATGTCATTAATTTTAAGTCGTTGAACTTGTTGCCATATTGGTAAAAAGCTAAGAGATGATTAGTATCAGCTATTGTTTTTTGGGCTTCCCAGTTTTTTTTTTTTTTATTGTTCATAAAATATTTAACGTAAGAAGTAAAATAATAATTCGTTACAAATCATGATACTTTTGCGGTCTCTCTGAAAACTCAATTGATTATAGAATTTTTTATGTCAGATATAAAAAAACTGGTTTGTTGTAAAAAGTTTAATGATTTAAATGACGGACTCATATCGAATTTTTTACTTCATAAGCTTTATCAAACTACCATTATGATTAACCTAATTGACTAATTTAAAACATTTTCGCAAATAAATTTTATTTCTCGACACTTTTTTGCTCATTGATTAAGGCACCCATAGTCACTTTTTTTGGAATACAGTAAATAAATCACTTATAATGAAATTGGACCAAATCTTTAATTCTGAAACCCTCTATTAGATTTGCAAAATAACACAAATAATTTGAATACTCTTTGAAATTAATTCATAATCACAAGTTAACCATTTTCATATTTTGTTTTGTAGCTAATAATATTTAAAATCACAAGTTCAAAATAAGATATATCTTCGTGGGTAGTGTCTGACATCATTATTAAAATATATTAAAGATCAATATTTAGATATTTTAACATACGTGAAAACTTAACGACATGTAGTTACGTTAATAAACAAACTTAGCTATGTTAAATAATAACAATATCTTGTAGTCAATATCTTGTAGTTATATTATTATATTACGCATGCATCTTAACTGATGGTAACACTAGTTTATATTCTTGGTTTAATGCAACTGCTATCCACTTTTTATTCAGTCCTCTTATGAATTTGAAACACTTCATATTCATTTACAAAATAATGTCGGACAGTGGAAGGCGGACCCACGTCAATTTGTTTTTCATAACGATTAGGATAGAAACAAATATAACAACCATTATCTTGTCCATTATAATTGTGTACAAACATGATAAGAGCATGACCAAAATATAGACCGTAATTAGCAAAATTATAAATAGCACATTCTGGATTTTTGACACGACTTAAAATAGAATTTTGGATTGCACTATTTTTTAACGAAAAAACAAAGCTATCATGACATCCAACCCAACCATTTTTGCTGTTATCCCATTCAAGTGGATTATATCCACCAAAAATTCTTTCAATATTATCTTCACCTTTCACATTTATAACCGTAACAGTATTTGTTTTTCTATTGCATAAATTCCAAAATGATTCACGAGTAAATCCATCTTTGCTTCCGCGAAGAAGTAATTTAAATTCATATGGATTATTTCTTATATTATATGTGGTATTATTTCTATCAATCCATGATGCAATTTCAGCTGCATGTTCCTCGTTAATAACGGTTGAGAACGGTTCAGTTGATCTAGTTGGTAATTCAGTTTTTAAAATTATACGAGGTGGTAGAATTGTTGATGTAACTTTATACTTAGATGATAAATGACTTTTAGTCAGATCTTTAAAAAGTTGTTTTTCAAGAACTTGAAAATATGGTAACACATAATTTGCGACATCATCGCTAGACATTTGAAAGTAACGGATATGAGGCAAACAATTTTTTAGTGTATCTTTTAGAGTCATGAAATTTTCATCAGGCCACTCTTCAGGATCAGAAGTGAAATTAGGATTTTGTGCAATTCCCCACTTTACAACATAATTCCAAATCTTTATTTCTTCCATTTGTAAATCATCCCGTTTAATAAGTGAAACCAATGCAGTTTCATTAAGTGTATTAAAATCTTCAGAGTCAAAAATAATGTTTGGGTGTTTTGCCAAAACATCATTGCACCATTTTTGTAGTTCTTTTAGTTTATTGTTTTGGAAACATGCCTTATAAACGTGAGTAAAATGGGTGCGCAACCAATGAGCTTTCGACTCAATTAAATAAGTTTCAAGAGAACCAACTAATTCTTCAAGAAGAAACTCATCAGCAACTAAAATAAGATCAAAGATAAATTGGGTATCGAAGCTTTCCAAAGAAATAAAACCTCCGTAAATATATCTGATAATTAAAACTCAGTTACAAATTTATATACATATTGTGTAGTAATTAAAGTATTAAATAAGAATTAAAATATTATATGATTTACCTAATAATTAATTCAAATTGTTGAATAGGAATATGCGATTTTATTTCAATTTTTATAATACCATTAACATCTTTTATGAGATTTTCTAACTTGTTTCGAAAATAAGAAGACCTATATTTCAAAATGGCTGAATGTACTTTAAATTCCTTGACGTCTGTAGATTTTCCTACTTTAATAATAATATTAAAGTCATCTCCTTTTTCTAAAAGTTCAATATAATTATTTGAAAGTTTTTCAAAGTGCTTAATTGACATTTTTCTGTATAAATTCAGTAGAGTTTACTGATACCGATGTATTACAAATATACTTGAATTTATGCATGTATGTTAGTATGGTACGAATGCTTAATATGGATTATCTGAAATAAGTACGTATGTATGTACAGTACGTCATATTTCAATGAAATTCTCTGAGTAAAACACGCTTTATTAAATCCTTTTACAATTATATTTCCAAATTATTGAAAACATTAATTTGGATACACAAGATTTACTATATCTGTCGAACGTCAATTTTACTGTTGGGGCCATAAATTGCATTTTCAAAGGTGATAAACTTGTGAATGTGAATGCTATTAAAACTGTTTTAATTGGAATGTTTCTATGAAACAAGTATTGAAGGTTAAATATTTAGAATTTAGCAAATGTATTTATAATAAAGCACTTGAAATTTTTTGTAGAGGTACTGTATAAGGATACACCCAGAAATTAACTGACAAATCGAAATTCATAACAAAATGTAATTAATACTCTTAATTTGTTAACCTATTCTCATACTTAACCATGATAGTATTTTAATATGAAAATTACTTGAAAAAAATTCAATTAATTTAACTTAGCATTCACAACATAATTCATATTTATATTAACTTTTAGCAATAATATTAAATCGAAGAGTGTCTAAAAGTAAAACTTTTTAGTAATATGATGAAATGTATTTAATTATTGATTCCTATTTCTCAAAATATATCAGATAAAAACTTTATATATAAAGTTCTTTATTAAATAGATTTTAATAGATCACAATCTGAATTTCTTGAAATTCCTTTTTTAATTTGATTATTCAGGTATACACTAATGATTAAGTTCATTTATTCATGCTTTCTCTACTTTTAGTTAAAGACTATTCTATAAATGCTTTTTCTCCTTCTGATCCAAGATTATTCTTACTAATATCCAAATAAATCAGGTAATGTTTTTACAAAGTGCATTTGCTAATTCTCTTCCTTTTTCTGTTCCAAGATTATTATTGTTTATATACAAAAAAATCAGTATAGTCTGTTTGTAGAGTGTATTTTTTAATACTTTTCCTTTTTTTGGTTCAAGGTTTTTTATTTTCAAGATCTAAATAAATTAGTGTGATGCTCTTGCAAAGACAACTGCCAATGCTTTTCCTTCTTCTGATCCAAGATTATTACCAGAAATATTTAAAGAATTCGGTATGGTGTTATTGTATAGTGCACATGCTAATGCTTTTTTTCTTTCTGATCCAAGAACACTAAATCCAAGTTTCAGATCTTTCAATGTAATGTTTTTACAAAGTGCATCTGCTGTTATTTTTCCTTCTTCTGGTTCTAGTTTATTAAATAAAAGATTCAAAATTTTTAGGATATTGTTCTCATAAAGTGCATTTGCAAATGCTTCTCTATATAAAGCTCAAGATTAGTACAACCAACATCCAAGCAAGTTAGTATAATGTTCTTGTAAAGCCTATATATACAGTTTTGCTATTATAATCAAGATTTAAAAGTCAGTGCAGTGTTTTTGCAAAGTGTATCTGCTAATGCTTTTTCCTTTCTAATCCAAGATTATTATGTTCAAAATTCAGCAAGGTCAACATGATGTTCTTGCAAAGTGCATCAACTAATACTATTTCTTCTTTTCTTCTTTTCCAAAATCATTATAACCAAGTTCTAAAAAGTCAATGTAGAATTCTTGAAAATACATTTATTAATACTTTTTTCCATAAATATTTAAGATTTTACCAGTTCATAGAATTATTGCAATTAAAGAACATTTCTTGTATTTTCAAGCTCATATTTTTTTATAATAAAAATGAGTTCTAACTCTCTTATATCCCATTATATAAAAACCAATTTCTAATTTTATCATATAATTTATTGTCAATAGTTGTAATTTAACTTGTATATTCAAATAGTTGTTGGAATGCAACTCAGATGAGTAATTTTAAAGGAATTATAAAGCTTGTTCTTTAACATTAAAAGGAATATTCTTATAAGTCTCACATCTTTAAAATGGTGTCTTGTTGGCTTTTACAATATTGGCATAATAATTTTATATTATTGATAGTTCACAAGAGCATATTACAATAGGTTTTTAGAATTATGTCAGAAGTTATTAAATATAACATTGCTGCACAGCACACAATAGCATGCAGAACTATTTAATTAAAAACTGACATGTAGATTCACTAACAAAATGAAATCTAATATAGAAAGTATAACTAACAAATTAGCTGCATAAGAGTTAATTGCTAGTTATATCTTCTAATAAAACTTTTTATACAAGATATAACTACCTATTCCCTATTTTTATCCACTTAAATTAATTTAAAAAACTAATATATACACTACAATTAAAAAAAAATCAATTAGAACTAATGATTCTAAATATTTTAATTAATAATAATAACTATACTTAATATTTAATCAAATTACTAGGATCACTAACATGATAACCATTATTGCAAAAAAATTTTAATTTATCAAAAGTTAAAATTTTTTAGATTCCTTGTTATTGTTTGATATACAGAAAGATGACTATTCAATTTATAATAAAAACCAAATAGTTTTATAGTAAATATTTGTCTTTAATTACTTTTCTATTAGCTAGTTTTGCTGATTTTAGCATATTTAACCAGTTTAATTTTACATCCCTTTTATTAGTTTCACTATATTTCCTAATTTATTATTCCCCTTTTAAAAAATTGCCAATAGCAAAACTTTAGAATTTCAATTTAATAAATAGAATACTTTAAACAATTACTAATTATATTTGTATAACCAAAATTAATAATCACTAGTTGGTTAAATTACAGAAATCTACTAATTCAAATAATAAAATTAAATTTTTTTATATTTTAAAATTGAATTATATTAGAATTATTGTAATGCAAGTGATTACAAAAATTCTGTTATAGAACTTACTTGCTATTCCAGCATATTGTTAAAATTGAGCTGGTTTGCATTTGAATTATTGTATTCTTTATTGTAAGCTATTGTAAAATTCTGAACATGACTTACTATATTTTAGTAATATTATATATATAGTTAAGGTTGATTATCTTTGAATCATCACAATTCCTATATCATTAAGCTTGAGTTAGTTTATATCAAAATTTTGATTTCAATTGAAAGTTATTGTAAAAAAACTGAAATAGAACTTACTATTCTAGTGACCAGTATATGTGATTGAGTTGGCTTGCACTAAATTATCATGATTTCTATATGATTCTAAATGATTAAGGTTAAGTTAGTTTGCATCAAAAATACTATAAAAAGTGTTGCTAAACTTATTTGATACTTAAGTGCCTATAGCATACAATAATATTAAAGTAGAATTATCAAGCTGCCATAAAAAGTTTGTTTCAAAATTTCTGTATTCCAATAATATGCAGTATGTTAAGGTTGAATCAACTTGTATTGAATTAAATTGTTGTAGGTTTTATTGCAAATCTCTAAAAATTCTGTGAATGAACTTTTTACTATTCTAGCAAGACAAAAAAGAAATTAATTTGTACTAGAATTACAAGAATTTAAAATAAGTTTCTATAAAAATTCCATAGATACTCAACAGTTACACAAAGTGTTCAATTTTTTAAATGACAATAACTTTTTATCTAAGAGGTTTTAAAAAATCTGACCAATAACTTTATAGAGCTATATCAGCTCTACATATGTGCCAAATATCTTTTCATAACCTCATCACTGTCAAAAGTTTTAGCGATTTGAAAATTGAAATTTTATATAAATTTATATATAAAATTTCAATTTTCAAATCGCTAAAACTTTTGACAGTGATGAGATTTTGAAAAGATATTTTAAAAAAATTGAAACGCTTTGTGTAACTGTTGAGTATAGATATCTTGCACCATATTATAAATTTACTTTATATATAATATGTAAAAGTTGAGTTAATCTGCAAAGAAATTGCAAAAATTCTCTTACAGAACTTGCTTGTCTTCTATAAAATACAATAGATAGTAATTCTTTGTAAATTGCTATAAAAAATTCTATTACAAAGCTTAATATACTGGAGATACTAGATAAACAGTTTGTAATTTATAGTTGTTTCTCAATTCCTATATGCTACTTCCCTGCCAACTCATTCTCCCGATCATCTACAATGTATTTTTTTAATAAGATATATTCTTGATATTACATGTTTACAACAATTCTTTTCTTAGATATTATTCTAAAAATTATTTTCTTAACAAAAAATTGGTTCAATTTAGTATTAGAGTTGGTCTAAAAAAAGGATTGTAAAAATATGTAATATAAATATACATTTATCAAAAGAATGTGCTTTAGATGAAATAGCATGTCAACATTATGGTTCACTACATAGTTGGCTTAATATTAAAGAAACAAATCATGTATAACTCATAAATGTGATCACAAAAACTATACTTTTAAGATCCCAAAGTTCATCTTCGAGTATGCATCCAACTTTCACTAACGTATTGTATTTTCTTGCTTGATATATAAACAAATACTTAATAATAGATAATTAGAACTTTATAATTAAATGACCAGTTATTTTATAAAAAATCTTACTAGTATTGATTATCAGGTTTTAAGACCTGTTCCCCTTCATTCAAAAGACAAATTATCAAAGTCAATTTTTAAAATCATAAATAGAAGATAACTGAGTTATAATATTATTGCCCAAAAGGTTGTTTATAGGAATAACCAGTCATTTTTATATCTTTGATTCACTATACCTTAATTTTTATATATTGACTATTAATTCATAGCTGATAGATCTATTTTTTATGATAATGACATTAATCATTTAAACAAATGAAATGCACAAAATGTTACAAGAATTACAAAAAATAAAATCATCATAATTTGATCATCTTTCAAAATTTCACACATTTTAATCATTATTTTTGGATAAAGTCAATTAAAAACATTAAAGTGCACATCCAAAATTTATAAATTATTATTGCTGTAATATAATT
This sequence comes from Gigaspora rosea, assembly GCA_003550325.1. NCBI lineage: Eukaryota > Fungi > Glomeromycota > Glomeromycetes > Diversisporales > Gigasporaceae > Gigaspora > Gigaspora rosea. The sequence continues at coordinate 78,632 of QKWP01000551.1, forward strand.
ATTATATGATAGATTTAATTTCATATACTTAAAAAAATCACAAGAAAAGTGTGATAAAGCAGGAAATTTCAGTTATAGCAGTTTACAAAATGGTTTGGCCCTGTGAATTTTGCGAACATGTGTAGAAACTATTCAAAGGGTCGCATCATGATCTGCAGTTGTCACAACTTTTTGAAACTGCTATAGAGTGGGTTTTAAAAACTGGAGACCTGGAAGTCTACTATATAGAAATTTGTTAATTTTTTGCAAAACGAAGACCACCATATCGTGAGGATTCATGATTTACCGAATTTTCATTAATAGGATATTTTCTCACATAAGCATGACTTTAATTCCGTATAGCATAGATATGTGTCGATATTATATTATGTTTTGCTACTGTATGTAAAAATCACTTTCCAACCGTACCCAACTATAATCTAAGGCAAACCTTACCAAAAAATAATAAAAAAGAGTCTGTTCCCTTTAGACATACACCGTTTTTATCAAAAATCGCTTAATTTTCAAAAAAAAGCATATGAAGCCACTTAGTGCTCTAAAAAAAAGTTTCATTGGGCAATTAAACACTCTCTAACACCTGACCCTACCCTAACACAAATATAAACGAACTTTAAAGAATTTTTGCTACGTCACAGGCTGGCACCTATTCAAGTAGTGTCAGAAATCACCTGATAGCGAATTTTTTCGCCACCACTTTTCTACCTTTCTTAACCATATAATAATGGCTATTTAGAATAATAATTATGTATATACTATATTTACCGTATTGATGATGGCAATAAAGATATTAATTAAGTAGTTTATTTAGCGCTGCATGTTCCTTTTTTTTTTTTTTTTTTTTGTTTAATATACTTGAATCGATCTTTTTATTACGCTTGAATCGATCTTCATCGACAAATGATAAAAAAGAAGTTCAATGAATAGAAGTCATTATAACGAGTGTCTAAATATACTCATACTTAAGCATGATGGGTAGAATTAATTTATAGGAGCTTAAGTCCACAACCGAACACGGAGGATTGAAAAATGAATTGCAACACTAAATCTCACTTCTATAGAAAAAATAATCCGCTAGGATCAAGAAAAAGCGGAAGTTTACTACTGGTGAATGCAAACATTCCTAATTTCAATCTTAAAATATACATGAATATATTTGTAAAATGGGTCTATATTTAAGCATTATGTATTAATTCTTGCTGTAGCTGAAACTGAAAACGGATGATGAGTTGAATTGGAATTTATCATGAGTTACTGATAAAAATTCTGCAATAACTTCATCACCTTCCATATGGAAATATAATAGAAGACAAATGTCAAATCAATTTATCAAAGCTGAAATTATAGCAGAATTAAAAGAAACAAAAGAGGAGCACTGGGACTTACATAAAATGAGAATTCAATCAATATTTCGAGCTTTCCGACTACCCAAAGCTCCAGAAACACAAATAGACAAACTTAATCAACGAATAAATAATATAAACTCCAAATTAGCAGCTAACCCACATCTTAATGATCTTTATATTTTGAAAACACAACTTACTACACAACTTCAGCAGGAACTAGAATTTCTTGCAGAAAAATGGCATATTAGATCAAAAACTCGTTGGGTAGAAAGTGGTGAAAAATCTACAAAATATTTTTTTTCTAAATATAAACAAAATCATTTATACTCTGCCACATCTAAAATTCAATTACCACATGCACCACAAGAAAACAATCCAAGTATAGTTCTTCAACACATTCAAAAAACTTACAAAGAAATATATCAAAAAGAGGAATTTGATCTAAACGCAGCTATTCTCTTAACATCTGATCTTAAACAAGTTTCATCAAGCCAAAATATACTACTAACAAAACAAATAACAGAAGAAGAAGTGTTAGAAGTCATTCAACAGTTACCAAATTATAAAACACCTGGTGCAGATGGACTTACATATGAGTTCTATAAAGATACTGCAGAAATTATAACTCCTGTCCTGACCAAAATCTTCAACAAAGTGCTTAAAATTGGAGAACTTCCTACTTCCTGGTGCAAAAATCTTATTATACTTATACCTAAAAAATCAGATAACTTAGAAAATGTAAATAACTGGAGACCAATATCCTTGGTAAATAGTGATGCCAAAATCTTTATGAAGATTTTGGCTAACCGTTTAAATCCAATTTGTCATGAAATAATTGGTTCACACCAACAAGGCTTTATCGCAGGAAGATCCATTACAGATACTGCATTTGATATAATTACTACAATAAGAAATATTACAGACCAGAATATGTCTAACTGGTTAATGTTTCTAGATCAACAGAAAGCTTTTGATCGAGTAAACCATAACTTTCTTATTCTTACCTTACAACAAATGGGCTTCTCTTCCAATTTTATATCAGTAATTGCAAATCTTTTTAATAAACAACATGCACATATTATAGATAATGGAATGCTCTCAGAACCTTTTGATATGAATAGAGGTGTACGTCAAGGAGATCCTCTTTCACCTTTGCTATATGTTTTAGCATTTGAACCTTTTTTACAGAAACTTACCAATAAAATTCAGGGCATTACTATACAAAATAATTCATTTAGAGCAGCAGCTTATGCTGATGATCTTACTATAGGGCTAGGATCAAATATAGATTGGACTACTTTTAATGAAATTCTAGCTTTATATGAAAAAGCCTCAAATGCAAAAGTAAATAAAAATAAATCTATTCTTGCTCCACTTACAGAAAAAGCAAAAAATACACAACTTTCTGGCATGGAAAACTTTAAAATTCTTAAGCAAAATGAAACAGTTACAATACTTGGGTACACTGTAAATAACAAAGGATATGCTCCAAATTCTCTTTGGTCTAATACTATTCAGAGATTAAAGCAAATTGCAGACAACATAAATAGCCGTAATTTATCCCTCAAAGGCCGCATCCTTATTGTTAATACATTAATTATATCACGTATCTGGTACATGGCTACTCTTTTGCCTCCTTCTAGTAAGCAAATTGTAGAGCTTAACAAAATCATAATGAAAAGTATTAAATGTGATACAAATATATTACCACGATATTCTATATTTCAGCAATCATACTCCACCTTTGGCTTACAAGCTCCTGTACTCTCAGACATCTTAATAGCTCGTAAAGTTAATATATGGATTAAACTTTTAACTGGAAATTTTTTATGGGCAAAAATAGAACGAAATATAATAGAACAACAGATCTTTAATAGTAGAGGAATTTCAATATCTATAGCCCTATCATCCAATCCAATAAGTACCAAATCATGGCCATCTAGATGGAAGCCATTTGTCAAAGCCTGGAAAAAGGTAGAAGGAACAATTGGTAAAAATAAAGAATCATGGCCCTGGGTTCCTGAATCCATAGCACTAGCACATGAACAAGGCAATACATATTCAATTAAGAAAGTAGTTCAATTCCTTAGAAATAAATCAATTTCTACTTCAATTACACAAAATAATTTGATTAAGGAACTTCCGAGCTCAACAACTCCACTTCATTGTAATTGGATACCTAACAAAAAGGTAGATATACTATGGCGACTTCTTCATAGAGCACTTCCTTTAGGTTATCGTTTGAGAAAAATGATCTCAACAGAAAGTGGTAATTGTATATGGTGTGAAGGGGAACTCCAGACTATTCATCACTTTATTCTGGAGTGTCCCATCAGTCAACAGGTTTGGAATATGGGCTATCGCATGTTAAGTAATACCTCAAATATATCGATACCTACCACTATTAATGATATTATTTTTCCTACACAAATTCTCCCAATAAGTGTTAAAAGAGCAGTTAAATGGTTAAACATTAATATAGTTTATGAAATCTGGTGCTTATATACCTCTTCTAAATGGGGCAATAATATAATCAACAATATTAACATTAAGACTTTAATCACACATAAATTAAACAGAGAACTTAACGTTCTTAAACAGATCCCTCATGCAGTAAATAAAGGCCTTATATCGGCCTTAAAATTTCTTAGATAATTATAAATTTGTAAATTTTTATGTACATACTAAATAAAGAGCCATAAGCGCACCTTATATATTAAGGTAAAAAAAAAAAAAAAAAAAAAAAAAAAAAAAATTCTGCAATATTCTGATGATAAACAGTACGTGAGAAAGGTTGAATTAGGTTGCATTGAAATTATTGTGATTTCTATCTGAAGAAATTCATTACCAAACTTACTTGCTGTTTAGTGGCATACATTATGTGGTGAAGGATAAATTAGTTGTTTAAAAATTATCATAATTTTTATCATTAGTTACTCAAAAAATTCTCTTGCAGAACATACTTGCTCGCTATTCCAATGATACACATAATACAGTAAGGATGAGATGATGTGTTAGTTTAAATTAGAATTGTCAAGATTAATATAATGAATCTCTGGAAAGTATCATTGAAATACCAATAAATTAAATTCAAATCTAATTATTAATATTTATACTTGAATTATTGTCATTTAGTGTTTTATAAGCAACATTAAAAAGTAAACTTAATGATAAAAAGTCAAAACACAATGCAATGTCTGTGAATTTAATCGTCCAGATGATCATTATTTTCAACACCGTGTTGTATGAAGCAGAACAAGATGACAAAAACAACGAGATATAAACGTTGCAATTTCTGTCGGTTCATTATAGTGGCCAATTGCAGGCGGAACTGAACATCAATAAAGAATGTATTAATTCGCTGATGATCTGAGTAATACTGTAGCCTTTTTTTATTTAATAAATTGCAAAGCCAAATGTTAGAACTTTATTTGCGATCTTTATTATTAATTTACAACCAGTCAAATAGACTTATCGATGATACTAAACTATTTCCCGCAATATATAAAATTTTATTTTCTGTATTTTTTGTATTCCGTGTTTCAAAATTAACTTTTTTCGAAAATAAGTGGGTTCAAAAAATCCTATTTTCTGTTTTAAAAACTAAATGGGCTTGGTAATAAAATTAGCATCTTTTGTTAAATATCTACCGGTATGAGATTAAATATACTTTTAAGGCAATGGAGCTAAACGTTAATAAGATTTTCATTGAGAAGTCGAATATGTAATTTATGACTTCTCATCATGTTCGATGAGATTAATCAGTGATCGTAATGGAGCCCATTTATAATTTGAAGCAATCAAAATAATTGCAATCAATATTTCAATTAATAGTCAAATATCATCGTCAAAAAATAAAAAATGGAAAACACAATCGAACGTTAAATAATAAGCAATTAAGCAAATTCTACGGATTTTGAAAATATTCTGGCAAAGCATTAACTTCAGCAGACTTCACCAATTATAATATGTCACTAATTTTAGGTCGTTGAACTTGTTGCCATATTAGTAAAAGCTAAGAGGTGATTAGTATCAGCTATTTTTTTTTGGGCTTCCCAGTTTTTTTTTTTATTGTTCATAAAATATCTAACGTAAGTAGTACTAAACATGATACTTTTGCGGTCTCTCTGAAAACTAAACATGATACTTTTGCGGTCTCTCTGAAAACTCAATTGATTGTAGAATTTTTATGTCATATAAAAAAGTGGTTTGTTGTAAAAAGTTTGATGATTTAAATGACAGACTCATTTTAATATTTTTTACTTTAAAAATGTTATATTACGTAATAAGCTTTATTAAACTACACCTAAGTATTCTAATTTAAAATATTTTCCGCCAAATAAATTTTATTTCCGACACTTTTTGTCCATTGATTAAGGCACACATATTTACTTTTTTGGAATAAAGAAGTCCCTTATTTTATCATGAATTGGACGTCAAATCATTAATTCCAAAATCCACCCACTATTAGATATGCAAATTACTCAAATAATTTGAATATATTTGAATTTAACTCACAATTACAAGTTAATACATTTTTATCTTTCATTTGTAGTTAATAATATTTTAAATCATAAATTCATTTATTATTAGAATTACAATTAAGATAAGATATATCTTCGTGGATAGTGTCTGACATCATTATTAAAATATATTAAAAGATCAATATTTAGATATTTTAACATATGTGAAAAATTAACGACACATAGTCACATTAATAAACAAACTTAGCTATGTAAAATCATAACAATATCTTGTAGTTTATATTACTGTATTATGTTAATGAACGAACAAAATGATTCTCTAAATAGTTTACGTTCTTGATTTAATGCAACTGCTATCCAACTTTTTATTCGGACTTCTTATGAATTTGAAACACTTCATATTCATTTACAAAATAATATCGTACAGTGGTAGGTGGACCCACGTCAATTTGTTTTTCATATTTCTCAGGAACAAAATAAGTATAACAACCATTATTTTGTCCATTATGATAGACAAACATGCCAAGTTGATGACCAAAAAATAAACCGTATGTACCATTACAATTAAAATAGCATTTTCTGAATTTTTGACACGACTTAAAATAGAATTTTGAATTACACTATTTTTTAACGAAAAAACAAAGCTATCATGGCATCTAATCCAACCGCTTTTGCTATTATCCCATTCAAGTGGATTATATCCACCAAAAATTCTTTCAATATTTTCCTTGCCTTTCACATTTATGACCGTAACAGTATTGGTTTTCTTATTGCATAAATTCCAAAATGATTCACGAGTAAATCCATTCTTACTTCCACGAAGAACTAATTTAAATTCATATGGATTATTTCTTATACTATATGTGGTACTATTTTTATCAATCCATGATGCAATTTCAGCTGCATGTTCCTCATTAATAATAGTTGAGAATGGTTCAGTTGATCTAGTTGGTAATTTGGTTTTTAAAATTATACGAGGTGGTAGAATTGTTGATGCAACTTTATGCTTAGATGGTAAATAACTTTTAATCAGGTCTTTAAAAAGTTGTTTTTCAAGAACTTGAAAATATGGTAACACATAATTTGCAAAATCATCGCTAGAAATTTGAAAGTAACGGATATGAGGTAAACAATTTTTCAGAGTATTCTTTAAAGTCATAAAATTTTCATCAGGCCACTCTTCGGGATTAGAAGTTAAATTAGCATTTTGTGAAATTCCCCACTTTACAACATAATTCCAAATCTTTATTTCTTCCATTTGCAAATCATCCCGTTTAATAAGTGAAACCAATGCAGTTTCATTAAGAGAATTAAAATCTTCAGAGTCAAAAATAATGTTTGGATGTTTAGCCAAAACATCATTGCACCATTTTTGTAGTTCTTTTAGTTTATTATTTTGGAAGCATGTCTTATAAACATATGTAAAATGGGTGCGTAACCAATGAGCCTTAGACTCAATTAAATAAGTTTCAAGAGAACCAACTAATTCTTCAAGAAGAAACTCATCAGCGATTAAAATAAGATCAAAGATAAATTGGGTATCGAAGCTTTCCAAAGAAATAAAACCTTCGTAAATATATCTGATTATTAAAACCCAGTTACAAATTTATATACATAATGTGTAGTAATTACAGTATTAATTAAGAACTAAAAGTATTATATGTGGTCTGCGCCTTGAAAATCAAGTTATGATATATATAATTTACTATGTTTCATAACTTGATTTTCAAGGCGCAGGTCCCATATGGCTTACCTAATAATTGTTTCAAATTGTTGAATAGGAATATGCGATTTTAAATCAATTTTTATGATGCCATTAACATCTTTCACTAGACTTTCTAACTTGTCTCGAAAATAAGAAGACCTACACTTCAAAATGGCTGAATGTACTTGAAATTCCTTTATATCTGTAGACTTTCCCACTTTAATAATCATATTAAAATCATCTCCTTTTTCTAAAAGTTCAATATAATTATCTGAAAGTTTTTCAAAGTGTTTAATTGCCATTTTTTTGAATAAATTCGGCAGAGTTTACTGATACCGATACATTATACTTGAATTTATGCATGCATGACAGTATGTACTACAAGGTACGTAATGCTCCAAGTGCCCACGTGACATTTTTCGTGTAAATAAACCAACCGGATTCGCGAAAATTTTTTTGCCCGAAGAAATCAAAAAAAAACAAAAAAAAACGCAAGAATATAAAAACGCCAGTCTAAACCTATCTTGAGCCATTAATAAACAATGTTGGTAAGGCAATTTTACTTATATGTTGGCCCTAACGTTAACGACCTTAATGCTCCTGACACCCCTTTAAGGGTAGGGTGAACGTAGATCATTTTTAATAGTGATCACGTTGTGATCATATGAAATCATGTGATCGACCAATCACGATTCAGGGACACGGAAAAATATCGATTTGATTTGGCAAAAATATCTATCGATATAGCCAAAAACATCGATTTATATCGATATGCCCATGATTGACCAATAAGAATTTAAGATTTAGTGTAACATTATATAACGTGATCAGTATCTATGTCAGTTTAGCTTGGCCAAATTCATATTGCCCGGCCCAAATTATACTTTCAATTTTTCCCGAAATGGTGTAGTTACACTGCATAAAAAATTGTAAAAATATCGATTTCCCTATGATTTTTGGCCTAAAAATATCGATTTATATTGATCTATATAAATCAATATTTTTCCGTGTCCCTGACAGTAAGTCTACGGCAGGGACACGGAAAAATATCGATTTGATTTGGCAAAAATATCTATCGATAGCCAAAAATATCGACATGCCCATGATTGACCAATAAGAATTTAAGATTTGATGTAACATTAATAACGTGATCAGTATCTAAGTTCATGTTTTTCTGGAAATTAACGGAAAATTTGTTTGTTGATTGTCTACATTTCCGAAACCTGCCGATGTTTAGCTTGGCCAAATTCATATTGCCCGGCCCAAATTATACTTACAATTTTTCCCGAAATGGTGTAGTTACACTGCATAAAAAATTGTAAAAATATCGATTTCCCTATGATTTGGCCTAAAAATATCGATTTATATTGATCTATATAAATCAATATTTTTAAAACAACATAGATTCGACCAATCAGAATTAATCATTTTTGTGTAACTAAAGAAAATTTGAGCCAACTTAGGAAAACTTTACGACATATAGAAGTATAATTTTTTCAAATACTATGTTATTAAAATTTTACTATTATGAAAAGAGTATTTTATACTACATATTATAAAATTTTTGGCTATATTTGTAACAACAGTAAAAAGTTTTATTTGTAGCACATTTTTATTTTCTATATAAATCTCATTGTACCACTAAAATCATATGATAAATGATTTAGTTCACCCTACCCTTAACTGTTAATATGGAATATCTAACGCGTAGTGATGGTACCCGGGTTGAATATTAACCGGGTTATCTGCAGATATCCGGGTGCTACCCGGATAAATATACCCGGGTAATATCCGGTTAGACATACCCAGATAATCTTCGGGTAACAAAAGTTTAAATATTCATATAGGCTATCCAAGCTAAGTAAATATAAATAAATTAATAATAATATTTCAATATACTTTACAAAAAGCTATTCTTGAAAGTTATGTGTAGAATTTTTAAGCCTAAAAAGGTTAAGCGATCAACCAAAATAAAGTAGTGCTTCGATAAAAGACAACACGTATGTTGTTCAATTGAATTATTCAAAGATAAGCTAACAATCATTTAATTTGTTTATATTCAATTTTTAATCGATACTGTATTTCAATTGGTCATTCAGAGACAAGTTAACACTAACTTATTTTTTTATACGAATTACACCAATACGATTGAAGTTCAGATTTTTCTTCACACGTTGACGTAGGTTAATATAGTTTACAAGTGTAATGTTATTATTTTTATTACTTGAGAAATTCTGGTCGGGCAGTTGATTTTTTTTTATTAATCTAAACTAATAGACTGAATTTCATGAAACTAAAGTCTTTTAATTTCTAAGGCTTTCTTGAAAGGCATTCTACTTGTTCAGGTACTATAACCATGATTTCAAGTTCTTTAATTAATTTTCGAATTAGTTAAATTGTAAGACATTATAAAACTATGTTGAGTTTAAACCTATCGGTAACTTAACAAGTACAAGAGTAATTTGCAGCTGTAATATATGTACAATACTAATCCGTTATCCAGTTTAAATTCTGAAATTAGTGTGTTTTAGTGAATAGACTTACAAAACCTGCATTTCTTTCCGAATAATACAAAATTTTTAATTTATCAAAATTGGAATACTATTAGAATGATTCATCTTTATGTCAGAGGTTGTTATCAATATGAAGCTAGAAATGACAGCCTTAGATAGACCCGGGTTTACATATTTATCGTAGACTTAATTGTAACTTTAAAAAAATTACATGGTATTCACGCTAAATTTGTAAATCTTTAGGTCTAATGTGAGATGATCGTATAGATCTCGCTGATCAAACAATCAAAAACGATCTACATTATCAGAAACATATTCAAATTTTTTATTTATTTTGTTAGAGCGGTATTAGAGCGGTGTGACTGATAATGTTCAAAAAAAAAAGATCGATAGTCTTACATTTTACGTATTATTTATGGCCTAGTGCAATTTTTACGTAAACACGACTACACCAAAATTATGTCACCAGATTTTAATGTAAACGTTGTGATTTTAGTGTTAATGACTTGAAAATTTTGATAACAATATGAAAGAGTTATTTAGCTGTGTTAATAATATTGGGACGGATGGTGCTGAAATTTGTAGATTCAACAAGTTAGGTTTCGACTCGAATAATTTTTGTAGGTCTTTATATTTTGATTAAATATTAATTTTTTTTTAGATAATTACTTGATAGATATATCGCATATCGATAAAAATCAGCATAAATAAACACATCGTGTAAACAGTTGAAGATAAAGTAATCGGTTAGGCACAAATTCTTACATTTTAGTTGTTTTCTTTTTTTAGGTTTTCTTTACCGGTAACGTCGTGCAGCTATCTAGTAAAGTAAAAGTATTAACCTTACCCGGGTATATCGGGTAGGATTTTATACCCGGATAAATCTGTTGATCACCCGGGTAACCCGCCAGGTATACCCGTCGGATAACCGGTAGCATTTTTTTAATCGGGTACCATCACTAATTTTGACAACTTTCCCAGTATTGGCAATTTAGGATCATGATCCGTAGGGAGTTATCGGCCGAGTTTAATTTAGGTAATAATGTTTCCTTCGTAACACAAAAAAATAAGAAATAATTTCATGATCGTATGAGTTTACCGGATAACCGAAAGCTTGATATCCTGTTAAATCCTAAACAGATATTATAATCCATTTGAGCAGCCAACACAATACTGTAATGAGGTAATTTCTTGGATTTTTCAGTTATGATAAAAGTCAGAAATGTAGAAGCCTGCGATTGTATATGGTGTTTATTTAACACTTCTGAGCAGCATAAGGCAAGACGCCGTAAATAATACCCCTAAGTAAACTTCATCATTTTTACTAGATTTGCAATGTAAGTGTCGTGACTGTCTGAAGCTACACTTATCTAAAATCACCTATTTAATGCGTGCAAGATGATCTAATTTCAGAACTAATTTCAGGTACCTGAATTTTGATCCAGCTCAAATTTTTTAAAATTTGATTTTAGGAAATTATGAAGAATTCTTTTACTTGTATATTGAAATACCGTCAATAGTTGTGAAAAATATTCTTAAATTTCTCAATAATAAGTTTGTCAATCATTGTCAAGTCTTTTTTATTACATGAGTTGGCTTATGAGTTCTGTATCAAAGTTCTTCAGGATCCATTAAATGCAATTATTGGAACCGTTATTAGGACAAAAAACATCATATATTCTGTCAATAGAAAATATTTCACACTTCGTAGTTATATTAAGTTGTTTTAAACATGCCGATTTTCAATATATGGAATGCGGTATGTAATTTTGTATCAAATTAAAAAGCAAAACTTAGTATAGGTTTTTTTTTAATTTATTAATATATTTCTGAACAATACTTATACGTTTGATAATCATTCGTTAAAGAATTTAACAACATATATAAGAAAATGTTTTTTCAATCTAGTTGTGAAGAAACCAACTGCCGCTAATAATTTCATATTCAGATTAATTTCAACGACTAACCTTCCAGATGAAGACTTTAATACGAGCCAAAATTTCTTCTTTAGGGTTTAAACAATTCCTGAAGCAGATATTTTTTAAAAGATATAAGTGTGTCATGCTTCACAAGCAATTAGTGCCACGAAAATGTAAAATAAATTGCTGCAAATGTAAAAGGCAAAATTGCCTTACAGAAGTAGCTGTCATCCCAATAATCCCGCTTATAATAATTAGTATAGTTACAATATAACTTATGGCTAAAATATATTCAAAAATAGCTTTGCGATGTATTTAAATTGAATTCAAATGTTTCTAATTTTACAATAGAACATGTGCTAGGTGGATTTAAAACAATCTTAAGCTAGTTGAAATTATTTAGCAATTTAAATTTAAGTTTATTTAAAATTAACTTAATTCAAAGATACCAAGATTCCATCCCGATGTACAACATATATTATTTAATAACGGCAATAGAGTTAATGAATTTATGTAGTTCTTTTGGTGCCACAAGCTTTTTTTTCTGTCATTCAATGTACGTACGCTGTGGAAGAGGGAAATATGTGTCACGCAAATATCAACCACACTATGCTATCTATAACTCTATTGGTTGGCTGATTAAATCAACTTAAAGATACTTTTTAGAATGCAATATTTCACAAGAAAAATTGTCGTTAAAGCCATTTCTAGTTCTAAACGAACGTTAAAATTCCCGATTAAAATAATCTAAATTTGAAAGCTTTACTTATAAAGCAATATTTACCTTATATGTCAAGTTTTTCGAACTTGGATTATTTTGGATTATTTTTAGCAGTTATCCTTATAATAAGGCAGAATGGGGGGATAACGGTGCCAAATAATCCTTTTTCATGATGGTTGTGCTGATTATTATATTGGTAACGGGTGGCGTTTTTGCTTTGCGATGCACTTACGTAATATTCATGCATATGTGTGCATATTACATGAATATTAAGTATACAGGATTCGTACATTTGTATGTACTGTACTGTATTCTATTTTTTCTCACAAATTTTATTTTAAAATAAGATGTTAATACTTGCAATCATGATTAACATAACAAGAAAAGATTCTACGGCAATACCCGTGAATCCTGTTATTGATCATCGCGACAAGCTTTTTTTTCGAGTCGACGTGAGGTCGACGGATCGAAAAGATGCCAAGCAGGGGAAGGTGCCCCTGAAACCAATGGTGGAAACCAGTCCGAACTGGTTTGATCAAGCTCAAAGCCGAATTGATGCAACCAACTTCAGGTGAGTATGAATTTAATGTCCTGCCTTAAATGGCAATCACTAACCCGATAAGGATCGCTGTGAGAATAAAAGCAAGTCAGAGGTGCAAATGGCCACACGCAAACTCAAGTTGCGGCAGACCACAATTCGCAATATGAATTGCTATTTTCGGAAGCTTATCCCGTATCAGTTTAATTATGCATAACGACAAACTACAGTTAAATGTAATAAGTGCATTCATCAAATAAAACTTAACTCCGGCATATTAGTCCGGACTAATCCAACTTTTGGAACATGCGTGCAATACTTTTCAATATATGTTGTGCATTGGGATAATCATTCACGATTAATATGGTGAGTAGGCTCCGCTAATAAGTTGCATGTGTACAAGATTTTTTCATATATGTTAGTTGATCGTGATACTCAGTAGGTGCTCGCGCATGATATTTTATCCGTAAATGTAGTTATGAAAAAACTTATTTAAAACCAATTTTGCCTGACCAGTCGTTTCTGGTGATCCCTGATTAGTTATCTTTTCGATCTGTTGACTTCTGTCAACTGACAAAAAAAAAGATTTGTAACAGACCACCAGGGTGAAAATGAAGTTTAATTCTTTTCACTTTAACGATGGTTTTCAAGAGAATGTGTGTATAATTAACCATAATCATTTAATCATTCAATAAATACCAGGGTGAGTACGAAGTTTAATTTTGTTCACTTTAACGATTGTGTTTTAGAAAAATGTATGATTAACTATAATCATTTAATCATTCAATAAATTACCAGAATGAATATGAAATTTAATTCTGTTCAAATGTATGATTAACCGTAAACATTTAATCATTCAATAAAATTACCAGGACGAGTATTATGTTTAATTCGGTTCACTTTAACGTGATTGTGTTTCAAGAGAATCATCTAATCACTCAATAAATCATCAGGGTGAGTATGAAGTTTAATTCTGTTCACTTTGATGATTGTGTTTTAAGACGATGTATTATTAGCCATAATCCATTTAATCGTTCAATAAATTACCAGGGTGAGTATGAAGTTTAATTCTTTCCACTTTAACAATTGCATTCTATGTGCAATTAACGATGATCATTTAATCGTCCAATAAATTACTAGCATGAGTATAAAGCTTAATTTTTTTCGGTATATCTATGCTCACTAAAAATTATTGCAAAATCGCGCAACCGGACAACAACCAAGTAATTGCTCAATTATTATTGCTCGATTAGCTACTTTATTGCTATATACGAAAAAACATATGGGAATAGGTTCGCTATCCAAAAAAACTCTAGATTAAAACTTGAAACTCAATACCTAATAGTCTATGAAAACTTATCTGAACCTGTACCAATCATTCTCTCAACCTATCAGACACTAACTACTGACCCTTCAGTCCCCAAATTTCCTAAACCCAAAGGTCTCACCACACCCTGCCTACAACATGAAACCGCAACATAAGCAAGATAACTAACATACGTATATAGCTAAAAAGAGAATCGGAAAGTCATCTTGTGTATCTTCAGGTACTTGCACTGACACTGCAGCTGTGGACCCTAACTGTCCATTAATAAGGTCCTTGCACTGCCACTGCAGCTGCGGAGCCTAACTATTCACTAATAAGGTCCTTGCACTGCCACTGCAGCCGCGGAGCCTAAATTCATTAATAAGGTCCTTACACTGCCACTGCAGCCGTGATTCTAACTTACCATTAATAAGGTCCTTGCACTGCCACTGCAGCCGCGGAGCCTAACTGCTCATTTTTAAGGTCCTTGCACTGTCACTGCAACCGCGGAGCCTTCTATTCACTAATAAGGTCCTTGCTGCTACTGCAGCCGCGGATCCTAACTGTCCATTAATAAGGGTCGCTGCACTGCCCCTGCAGCCGTGGAGCCCAAAAATTGCTACTGATGGTCCTTGCACTGCCATGCAGCAATAAAATCCAAAAAAACATACTACAATATCTACTGTAGCTGTGACTGATACTAATAATACTTGCAAGCCACTTAAAATAGGGGGCGGGAGATAGAGCCAAGGCGAGCGATAGCAAAACCAAAGGTAACTTCTTCAATTCCGAAACAACAAACCCTTATAACTTCATTCCTTAACATCCGCATGCCCATAGCCACCATTCATACACTTAGCCCTACTTCAATATATCCTCTTTACCAATATTCGTCGAAACCTAAATTTGCTAAAATCATACGATACTACAACAAAAACAACAAACAAACCCACCCTTAAACAAGAAGCCTCAATCAAAACACAAACTATAAAAAAAAAATTTACATGATCCGCAATAAAATCAGCTGATCTCGCAATAATGACTGCTCCGTCACTTTGTTGACGAGCTTATCGGTGATTGCAGTGATTGATGTCTGTGCAGAGATCTACAAATTTGATTATTCAATAAATTACCAGCGTGAGTATGAAGTTTAATTCATTTCGCTGTAACAATTGTGTTTCAGGACAATGTATAATTATCATAATCATTTAATTGTTCAATAAATTACCATGCATTAATTTAAATTGACTACCCTTAACCCGTGCCGGAGGCACGGGCTAATATGCTAGTTAATTAATAATTAGAAATGACAATTTTTGTTTGTGAAACGTTGCATTATCAAATTTATATCCGGGCATTTGCATAATGTATATTGCATATTTTTATTGATTTTCGGACTGATCCGGGATTAATTAAATTTCACGATTTTGATTGGTTAAAGGCTTTTTTATTATGCAAATCGACTTTCATTAATAATTGAAAAATATCAATCATGTCAAAATTTACATGAATTTAATAAAAACATATTTTTCAAAAAATTGTCCCTTTTAATACGGAGCACTCCATATTATTGTCCGAAGCGTGGCGAGGACTCACCTGTTACAATAAAATGTTAGTCAGAAACTACCAAGGATTGACGGTTCCCGTGATGATCTGCAGTCAGTCTAACACATGTGCATTATTTTGCATATTCGTATTGTTAATTAATAAAAATTATGTATTCATTATTTATGCTTCGGACCTATATCAGATTCTTATTTCCTAGTGCTAACTACTGAATTACCTCTAACCGACTTAGATTACGTATCAAACATCTCTACCAAAATGTAGGTATAATTTATTCATCGATAAAATTATTTATTAAATATTACCTTTTGTTCTTTCACTTATATACTGTATTTTTAAATTACCAGGAAGTGAGTAAATAGTTTATTCATAAAATAATATTGTCAATCAAGTTCTTTATTAAATATTAGTTTTATTCAAATACCAGCGGCGAGTAAGTATATAGTTTATTCAAAGCATTGTGCTCATTTATCATCAATGTAATTCTTTATTAAATATTATTTCTCTGTTCTTTCACTTATGTATAAAATTACCAGTTTGTAAGTATATAGTTTATTCAAAAAAAGAATGTATTCATTTTATCGTCAATAGAATTCTTTATTAAATATTATTTCTCTGTTTTTCACTTACATGTTAAATTACCAGTTTGTAAGTATATTTTTATTCAAAGATCAATGTACTTCATTATCATCAGTTCTCTATTAAATAGTATTTCTCTTACGTATTACATTGCCAGGGTGTAAGTACATATTTTATTCAAAAAATACTGCACATTTTATCATCAATAATATTCTCTATTAAATATTATCTTTATCACTTTGTTCTTTAACTTATGTGATAAATTATCAGTTTGTATGTGTATAGTTATTTAAAAACAATGTCTCATTATCATTAATATTAAATATTACTTTTCTGTTCTTTCACTATGTGTTAAATTATCAGAATGTAAGTATATGAGACCTCAAAAGTATTAAGTAAAAAATTTGGTCTTTAAATTTTACACCTGATCAATCAAACAGGTTAATCTTCAAAAAATTGTCAAATTGTCTGGTTTCTACTTTTGGGGCCCATATGGTTTATTCAAAAAACATTGCACTTCAATAGAATTTTTTATTAATTATTATTTCTTTATTTTTTTTTACATGTTAAATTATCAGAATGTAAGTATATAGTTAATTCAAAAAACAATGTCAATATAATACTCTATTAATATTTTTTCTCTATTTTTCATTTACATGTAAATTACCAGGATGTAAGTATATGGTTTATCCAAAAAATACTCTCATTTTATCGCCATTATTAATTATTTTTTATTAAATATTATTTCTCTGTTCTTTCACTTACGTGCGTGCTAAATTACTAGTTTGTAAGTATATAGTTTATTCAAAAAACAATGTATTTACTTTATGGTCAATATAATCCTCTAATAAATAATATTTCTCTGTTCTTTTACTTTCATGTTAAATTACCAGTTTGTAAGTACTGAATATAGTTGATTCTCTCTTTAAATATTACTTACATCTCTATTCTTTTACTCACATATTAAATTACCAGTTTGTAAGTATATGGGGTCTTTGCCTTGAAAATAGGGTTCCGAGGTCCCCCAAACCAAAATTGAGATTTTTGTTAAGCCTTAATATGAAGCACAAAGTTCATTTCGTGCAAGTTTTACAACCGATTAACTTAATATTAAAATGAGTTATGGAAGTCCGGAAATTTGATGTTGAATATAATGAAAATGATCGACATAGCGGATAAATATTTTACCATCAATTTTATCCAATAACAAAAAAGATTTGCGAAGATCATTTCTAAAATTAGCAGAAAATCAAGTTTGGGTTGTTTTGGTTACACAATCTTTATTTACGATTTACTCAAAAAAAATTTATAGTGCCGTAGGGTCATTTTCAAGGCAAAGACCCTATGGTTTATTCAAAAAACAATAAAAACAATGTATTTACTATCGTTAATTTAATTCTCGATCAAATATTATTTTCTGTTCTTTCACTTATTTGTCAAATACAGGACGTAAATATATAGTTTATTCATAAAATAATACACACATTTTATTGCCAATCAAGTTCTCTATTAAATACTATTCTCTGTTCTTTACTTATGTGTAGACTTACAGTTTGTAAGTATATAGTTTATTCAAAAAAAAAACGTACTCATTTATCACTAATATTTTCTCTATCAAATAATGTTTCTCTGTTATTTCACTTAATTATTAAATTGCCAGCTTGTAAGTATATAATTCCATAGTTTATCCAAAAGACAACGTACTCATTTATCTCAATATCATTCTCTATTTAATATTATTCCTCTGTTCTTTCACTTACGTGTACCAGTTTGTAAGTATATAATTTATTCAAAAAAATTGGATTCAATTATCGTCAACCTAATTCTCTATTATTTCTCTGTTCTATCTCTTAAATACGTATCAAACTACCAGGGCGTATGTATATAGTTTATTTCTAAAATAGAGTCACATATTATCATTAATAGAACATGCTCATTTATAGTTAATATAATTCTTATTAAATATTATTCATTTACTTGTTAAATTACCAGTTCGTAAGTATATAGTTTATTCGAAAAACAATGTAGTGTAAATGGCCGTATAAAATACCTTTTTGATAGATATCCACTATATACTATATTCGGGCGCGGGTCACGAGATCTTCTTTAATTAAATGTAATTTTTTAAAAATCTAAATTGCCTGTTACAAATGCAAAGTGTATATACTTTTTAAATTTTTACACTATATGATAACTCTCGGCAATGTATTATACCCGGGGTCTATTAAAGAATTTTAAAATCGGTGAAATGTAACAGACTCGTGTCTTTTATCCGGCCATTTATAGCATTCATTTATTGTCAAAATAATTCTCAATTAAATATTATTCCTACCTATATATTAAATTACCAGGGCGTAAGTATATAGAAACGGCACACATTTTATAATCAATACTGTTTTCTATTAAATATTCTATTAAATATTCTATTAAATATTCTTTCTTGTTCTTTCACTTACATGTTAATTTATCAGTTTGTAAGTATATAGTTTATTTAAAAACAATATGCTCGTTTTATTGTCAATATAATTCTCTATTAATTATTATTTTTTGTTCATTCACCAACATACGTGTTAAATTATCAGGTTGTATGTATACAGGTTTTTAAAATAATGAACATTTTATCGTTAATAGAATTTTTACTATATTGTTTCTTTATTTTTTTTACATATCGTATTTGCGCGTAATAGCGGGCCGGGCGTTAATTCGGATTTTGTTTTTTAAAAAATTTGGCTTTTTTGCTCAAAATAGCGCCCATGCGCGTCCCGAAATAATGCGCACACCATTTTTATTTAATTTAATGTTGCTAAATTTAACTCAATCGTGACAAAAATAAATATTTATACTAGAAACGTAGTATGAAGTATGTAGAGTATGATTTACATTCGAGTTTTGCGTTCGGCACAAAATCTTGATTCTGATTGAATATAGATCATAAGATCTTATGACATTATGATCGTAATATTAGAAATTTCAAGTTTGGATCTAAGTATGTTTGATTGATGAGATGCCAATACTGGGCATCATCATCATAGAGGTGCAGACGAATTATCTCAGTGATTCTGCGGCAATACGACAATTTACGGTTGCGATTAAGCAGAAGTCATATAATCCCATAATCAAAATTAGTACCATAATACTGTATTATAACTTACTGTAACTAATTAATCAATGCCATAACTTGCCGTAACTAATTAATGCTGTCATGTAATAACTATGATTAGCTTTGTAGCTGATTAACTTCATAGCAAATTTAGCTAAATATAAATAAACTTCGTTTTACTTTTTTTTTTTTTTTAAATTGCTTTCGTTAAAAATTTATTAAGTTACCTAATGAAATAGTTACGGTATACAATACGAGTTACAGCATGTTATATAAGTTTGGCACAAGTCGCAGATTTCAATTTTCCGCATTTTTAATTGACCAGTTACGGTTGAGTTTTAACACAGCACACCCCAATTAACCAAGTTTCGCCTGCACCTCTACTAATGATGCAAGAGGTCATATTCTTTTTATTAATACTTGAACTGCTGTTGCTAATTTGGTACTATCATAGTGCCGTGCGCCTTATTTTAAATACCGGTACAGAATTTCAAAAAAAAAACACATTTTGACTCAAAATAAGGCGCATGCGCGTTTCAAAATAGCGCGCAGGGGTTCAAAATAACACGCAGAGGGGCGTTATTATGCGCAAATACGGTACTAAATTACCAGCTCGTAAATATATGAATTATTAAAAAAATGCGCACATTTATCATTAATATAATTCTCTATTAAAATATTGCTTCTCTATTCTTTCAATTATATGCAGTTTGTAAGTACTGCAGATAGTTTATTAAAAAAAAAACCGTGTACAAATTTATCGTCACGAATTTGCTATTAAATATCATTTCTTTATTCTTTCGCTTACATATTAAATTTACAGCTTGTAAGTATATACCGTATAACCGCGAAATAACGCGCAGAAGTTAAATTACAATTTTTGGCCTGAATTAATCTTAATTCGGGCCAAGATTCGAAATAACGCCCCTGTGCGTTATTTGTGGTTATACAGTATAGTTTATTCAAAAAACAATATACTCATTTTATTGTTAATAGAATTCTTTATTAAATATTATTTCAAATCACTAGGTCGTAAGTATATAGTTTATTCAAAATCATACTCATTTTTATTGTCAATAGAATTCGTTATTAAATATTATTCCTCTGTTTATTCATTTAAATGCTAAATTATCAGCTTGTAAGTTTATAGTTTATTCAAAATACAATGTACTCATTTATAATTAATATAATTCTCTATTAAACTTTATTCACTTACTTGTTAAATTGCCAGGATGAAGTATATATCTTATTTATAAACAACTCATATAGGTGAGGTCTCCAAAATTCTGGGTCGGGATATGTCGGAGCGCATCAGAATCATGGTCGGTTGGATCGGAATTGAACAATTTTGCCACAAGATCATAAAAACCCTATAAGAAAATTGGACCGAATCGGCATAGGTTGCGTCGGATAGGTTTGTGGCACGGGTCAATATCCAAATTGGTATAGATTCTGTGGACCGTGTAAGACCGTATGTCCGTGCCAATTTGGACCGTAAATGGCTCGGGTTTTGCAGCAGTTTACTAGTCGAATCGGCACGGGATTTGCACGGGTAATGAACATAAATTCACATGCCACCGAGATAATGATGTTGATTAACTATTAAAAAATTTATATAAGTAATCAATATGCAGATAAACAATCTAACTGCATATGAAGCAAAATTTTGTAAGGAATTTTTTTCGTTAAGATACACGGAAGCTTCATCAGTGAAATCATGAGATATCGCTCTTTTTTTTTAAAAAAAATCCTTAACTGATCTTTCGTTCTCCATGAAACGTGCTAGCACGTGTATAATGTATGATATGTTTTACATGCCACCCTTTGCCGTTATGTCTGTGCCATTCTGTAAAACGTTCCTGTGCGTGCCACAAGATCCGTGCCATTTCGAGCATTCCTGACACCAACCTGTACTACTTTTATCATAGGGAAAATAGGGTGCTTCTGGACATCTCCTGTGGGATAGATATGTCTCCTGTCAATAGAAGCCACAATTTTAGTGCAATATAATACGATTAGCAAAATTCAAAACATACGTCCGCTTGAAAAAGCATTGTTCACTTTTCAAAAAAGTATAAAAAACCTCCTTTTGTGTTTTAATTATTTAACTCTAAACATAATCTAATGCTATCTAACATAAATATAATTCAAAGAAATTTGGGAGATATATTTCCCGTGGGAGATGCCCATAATTTCCCAAAAATAATATGCACATTTTATTATGAATCAAGTTTTAATTAAATATTTCTTCTCTGCCCTATAAGAAAAATGGACTGTAAAGGTACGGGTTGGGGAGTAAAGGCACAGGTTTTGGTAGCATGGATTAAACCCGTATTTGGTACGTAGGAGGCTTGGATTGGCACAGATTTTTGGCCCGTGGTGACCATATGCCCGTACAAAATGGTCCGTTAATGACTCGGGTTTTGCAACACTTTACTAGTTCAAATGGCACGAGATTTGGCCAGGTAATTAACGTGAATTAATGTGTGATAAAAAAATATATACATACAAGTAGATTACATAAATTTATATCAACAATAAATACAATATAAACAAACTAACAACTGCTCATGTATCAAAATTTTGCAAGGAATATTTTTTGTTAAGACATCCAGAGCAGTTTCATTAGTAAAACTATAAGATATCGCAATTTTTTAAAAAAAATCGTATATTGATCTTTCGCTCTTCGTGAAATGAGCCAACACGTACCACCTTCGACACGTATCATTCCGTGAAATGAAGGTGCCATTACGTATGACGTGTCATAACGTGCCACCTCCCCCGTACCACTTTTTACCATGATATTCCGTCAACAGCTCTATACGTACCACTCTGACCGTGCCATTCCGTGGATTCCAGACACAACCCGTACCACACACCGGACCACTTTTTTTATAGGGCTGTACTTTAATATACGTGCAAATTACTAGAAGGTAATTATAGTTATTCATAAACTAATGTTCTGTACACATTTTATTGTTAACAGAATTCTCTATTAAATATTACTTTCCTGTTTTTCTTTCACTTATGTGTTAAATTACCAGCGAGTAAGTATATAGTTAATTCGTGATCTGTCTAAGAACCAGAGAAATAACATAGTAAATCATGAGGAAATTTACTATTATTTTTGTCTTTTCTGGAATCTGGAGTTTCCCAAAGGACAACCTGATTTCTACTAAGTAATCATCTCTTTTACATTAAGTAAAAGTTGTTGAGGAGAAAATTCCTGTTATAATAGCAGTTAAATCATTAAAATTGACCCAATGTATCACGAGACCTGAGCATTTCGACTATAGGGTTCGTATTATTTCACCAAGAATCACTTCACCGACATAACATTTTACTGACAAATACTCATCGATAAGTTCATTTTACCAACAGTTTGTTTCACCGAAGTTCATTTCACCAACAAATTTTTTTTCAAAAAGCACCCTAACTTTAGCCCTAATTCTACCTAATTCTACCCTGACCCTAACGACAATGACCAGAATTACTTTGTCAGTAAAATGAGCTTCAGTGAAATAAACTGTCGGTAAAATGAACGTGTCGTTAGTGAAATATTATGTCGGTGAAGTGATTGTTGATTAATTGATTGCCACCCTCGACTATATGGTGTAAATAAAAAAAGTAACTATATAATCACGAAGACAAAAATGCTCATATCTCGCGATCCACTGGACCGATTTTAATGATTTATCTAATTGCCATTATGATCGAAATTTTCCCTCTACAACATTTATTTAATGTAAAAGAGTGATGTTTATTTAGTAGAAAATCGGTTGTCCTTTGGGAATCTCCAGATTCCAAAAATACATAGCAAACATATCTCCATTGTTTACTATGTTTTTTTCATTGGTTCTAGGCGGATCATGAATTATTTTAAAACACAATGTATTCATTTTTATTGTCAATATCATTCTCTATTAAATATTATTCTTTGTTCTTTCAATTATGCTTTAAAGTACATGGGAGTAAATATACAGTTTGTTCAAAAGGCAATGTACACATTTTATCGTAAATAGAATTTCATATTAAATATTATCTCTCTGTTCTTTCATTTATGTGACAAATTACCAGTGTGTAGGTATATGGTTTTTCAAAAAACAATGTACACACTTATTGTTAATAGAGATCTCTATTAACTATTATTTTTCTGTTCTTTCACTTATGTGTCAAATGGCTAGGTCTAAGTATACAGTTTATTTAAAAAACAATGTACTCATTTTATCGTTAATATAATACTCGATTTCTTTAAAGTACCAGCTTGTAAGTATATATTTGTTCAAAAAATAATGCATGCTTTTGTTCAATATACTTCTCTATTAAATCTAATTTTATGTACTTTTACTTACGTGATAAATTACTAGGTTGAGGTATATAGTTTATTAAACAACAATATATATTTATATCATTAATATAATTACTATAATTTAATTTTATGTACTTTTACTTACGTTATAAATTACCAGTTTGTAAGTATATTGTTTTTTCAAAAATATCATTAGAATAATTTCTATTAAATGTTATTTCTTTATGTTTTTACATGTTAAATTATCAGGCTATAAGTATATGCTGATTCAAAAAACAATGCACTCATTATCATTAATTTCTATTAAATATTATTTCTCTTTTCTTTCATTTACATGTTAAATTGCCAGTTTGTAAGTACATAGTTTATTCAACAAATATTGCACATTTTATTGTCAATATTATTTTCTATTAAATGCTATCTATCTCTTTGTTCTGTAACTTTTTATCAGTTTGTAAGTATATAGTTTATTCAAAAAACAATGGACCCATTTAGCGTTAATATAATTTCTTTTATGTTTTTTACATTTAAATTACCAGGGTGTATGTATATAATTCATTCAAAAAGTACTGCGCATTTGTTTTAATTTTTTCTCTATTAAATGTTATCTTTTTGTACATTAACCTACGCGATAAATTACCAGGGGGTAAGTATATAGTTTTTTCAAAAAAAAAAGAATGTAATCATTTTATTATTATCATTAGAATTCTTTGTTAAATACTATTTCTTTGTTCTTTCACTTGCATATTATCAACAGATCGTAAGTATTATAGTTTATTCAAAAACAATATACCCATTTTATTGTCAATATAATTCTCTATTTAATATTATTTCTCTGTACTTTCACTTACGTATTAAATTACTAGAGCATAAGCACTTATATTTCTTCATAAAATATGGGTACTTCTAGGCATCTTCTGCTGAAGATAATTATATCTTTTGCCAATAGAAAGCTGAAATTTTAGCATAGCGTAGCACGATTAGCAAAGTTCAAAGCATACGTACGCTCGAAGAATACATTATTTATTTTTTAAACAATGCATAAGTAACGTTCTTCATGCTTAATTACTTATTCTAACCCTAATCTAAATGCAATCTAATATAATAAGCTTTGAAGAAGTTTGGGAGATATACCTCTACAGAAGATGCCTATAACTCCCTAAACATTTGATTATCAAACAAGTTTCTATTAAATATTGCTTCTCTTTTCTTCATTTCATGTTAAATTATTAGATGGTAATTGTGGTTCGTTTAAAAGCCAATCAACAAAATTCTCTATTAAATATTGCTTCTCTGTTTTTCTTTCACTTATGTGTTAAATTACCAGCAAGTAAGTAATATAGTTTATTTAAAAAACATTGTACTTATTTATTGCCAATATAATTCTCGAATAAAATTATTTCTCAGTTCATTTGCTTGCATCTTAAATTTCTAGGATGTAAGTATATAGTTTATTCGAAAAACAATGTATCATTTATTAAATTCTTTATTAAATATTATTTCTGATCTTTTATTTAACTGTTAAATTATTAGGTTGTAAGTATATAGTTTATCAAAAGGAATACTCATTTATTGTCAATATAGTTCTCTATTGAATATTAATTCGCTGTTCTTTCACTTGCATGTTAAATCACTAGGTAGTAAGTATATAATTTATTCAAGAAACGATGTACTCATTTATTGTCAATATAATTCTCTATAAAATATTATTCCTCTGCTATTTTATTTGCATGTTAAATTACTAGCATGTAAGTTTATTCAAACGACCATGTACTTATTTATCATAAAAGTAATTCTCTATTGAATATTATTTCTCTGTTCTTTCACTTACATGTCAAATTACTAGTTTGTAAGTATATAGCTTATTCAAAAAATAATGAACCCATTTATCATCAAAATAATTCTTTATTAAATATCATTTCTCTATTCTTTATGTCTTAAATAACCAGTTTGTAAGTATATAGTTATTCAAAAATTAATATGTTTATTTTATCGTCAATATAATTCTATAAGAAATTACTTTTTTCTATCTTTGTTAAATTGATAGTTAGTAAACATATAGTTTATTCAGACAATAATATAATTCTCGATTAACAATTATTTCTTTGTTATTTCACTTATATATTAAATTACCAGGGCGTAAGTATATAGATTTCTCAAAAACATTGTACAGTCAGACTTCTCTATAATCACCAAGTCAGTCGCACCCTATTTTGGTGAATGTTAATATAAAAAATTTTAAATCTTTAATAGTGAATAACTTTTTATCTAGTGGCTCAATTTGGATAAAATGACTATCAGAGTGTTTAACACAATATGACAATTCTAAGAGCCAAAATCGTTCAAATCTAATTACAAAATGCTAAGATAATTAAGGATTTTATACTCAGATATTTAAATTTAATCAATTCTTAAACATGTAAAATGATACAAATCCTTAACGATCTTAGAAGCTTGTGATTGGATTTTAATGATCTTGGGCTCATTAGAATCATCTCATCTAGAGGAATGTTTTGGTGGTTGTTTCATCCAAATCGGGCTATTGCATAAAAGTTATTTGCTGTCGGACTGTATTCATTGGTCAATATAATTCTTTAAATATTATTTCTCTGTTCTTTCATTTACGTGTTAAATTACCAGGCTGTAAGTATATAAAAATAATATACGCATTTTTAGTGTTAATCAAGTTCTCTATTAAATACAGCATTATTTCTTTGTCATTCACTTATATGTCAAATTGTTAGTGAGTAAGTACATAGTTTATTCATAAAATAATACATAATTTTTATTGTCATTTAAGTTTTTTATTATGTCTTTGTTCTTACACTTACGTGTTAAATTGCCAGTCTGTAAGTATATAGTTTATTCAAAAAACAATGTACTCATTTTATTGTCAATAGAATTCTCTACTTTATATTACTTCACTGTTCTTTTATGTGTCAGTGAGTGAGTATATAGCTTATTTAAAGACAATGTAATCATTTTATAATTAAAAAATTCTCTATTAAATATTCCCTGTTCTTTCACTTATGAGTCAAATTACCAGTAGGCAAGTTTATTGTTTATTCAACCAATTTGCTCATTTTATCAACATAATTCTCTATTAAATATTACTTCTCTGTTCTTTCATTTATGTGTTAAACTACCAGGACATAAGTATATAGTTTATTCAATATACAACATGCTCATTTGTCGTCAATAGAATTCTCTATTAAATATTACTCTCTTTTCTTTCACTTGCATGTTAAATTACAAGTCTGTAAGTATATAGTTTATTCAAAAATCAATATTTTCATTTTATCGTCAATAAAT
The DNA here is from genome assembly GCA_003550325.1 of Gigaspora rosea. Lineage (NCBI taxonomy): Eukaryota > Fungi > Glomeromycota > Glomeromycetes > Diversisporales > Gigasporaceae > Gigaspora > Gigaspora rosea. The sequence continues at coordinate 106,027 of QKWP01000551.1, forward strand.
TCTCTATTAAATATTACATTTCTACTCTTTTATTTGCTGGTAAATTACCAGTACGTGTGTATACAGTTTATTACAATGTACCGGTATACATTTATTGTTAATATTAACTTTCTATTAAATATATTTTCTCTATTCTTTCACTTATGTGTTAAATTACCAGTTTGTAAGTAGATAGTTTATTCAAAAAACTCTGCTCACTTTATCATCAATATTATTCTCTATTAAATATATTCTCTGTTTCACTTACATATTAAATTACTAGGGCATAAGCATATTATTTATTTAAAACCAATGTACTCATTTTATTATTCTATTAAATAAATATTTGTTCCTTCACTTATGTATTAAATCACTAGTATGTAAGTATATGGTTTATTTAAAAAAATGATATTCTCATTTATTGTTAATATGATTATTAAAGATTATTCCTTTATTTTTTCATTTATGTACAAATTACCAGTTGGTAAGTATATAATTTATTTAAAAAGCAATGTACTTATTCTATTGCCAATATAATCATTATTTATCTGTACTTTAACTTACGTGTTAAATTACCAGGTCATAAATATATAATTTATTTAAAAAACAATGTACTCAATATAATTCTCTATTAAATATTATTTCTCTGTTCTTTCACTTGCCTATTTAATTACTAGGTAGTAAGTATATAGTTTATTTAAAAAATAATGTACTAATTTATCAATATGAAAATATTGTTTTCTATTAAAAATTGTTTCTCTGTTCTTTTATTTACGTGTTAAATTACCAGTATGTAAGTATATTTTGTATTCAAAGACAATGTACTCATATTCTGGTCATTAGAATTCCTACTAAATCTTATTTCTTTGTTCTTTTATTTGCTTGTTAAATTTTTAGGGTGTAAGTATAGTTTATTGAAAAATTAATATACTCATTTAATTCTCTATTAAATATTACTTCTCTGTTTTTAATTTACGTGTTAAAATACCAGTATGTAAGTATAAAGTTTATTCAAAAAAACAATAAACCTATTTCATGGTCAATAGAATTCTCTATTAATATTATTCTTGTTCTTTCATTTATTTGTTAAATTGCCAGCGCGTAAGTATATAGTTTATTCAAAACTCATTTCATGATCAATAGAATTCTCTACTGATATTATTTTTCTGTTCTTTACTTGCGTGTTAAATTATAAGTTTGTAAGTATATAGCTCATTCAAGAAACGATGCCTCATTTTATGTGTTTCTTATCAAATTAGTAAAATCCTAACTAAATTCGTAATGCTACATGAACTTTCATCTTTATCTATCTTCGATATCTATCAATCTAGTGATCTGATTTGGAGGATTTTAGTATAATTTGAATCATCTTCTTGAGACGATTCGAATGACACCAAAATCATTAAAATTATTCCAACTGGGTCATTTGATCGCGGGATATAGAAGATAAATCAAAATGAAAGTTCATATAGTATTACGAATTTGATTGGGATTTTTGCTAATTTGAACAGAAAACCAATTAATCAATAAAATTCTTTATTAATTATTACTTCCTGTTTAATACTTATGTGATATTATCAGTTTGTAAGTACATTAGTTTATTCAAAAAAATGTACTCATTTTATTGCTAATATAATTTTCTATTAAATATTATTTCTTTGTACTTTCATTTACGTGTTAAATTTCAGAGTGTAAGTATATGCATTTATTTCAAAATATGGCTGCTTCTAGACATCTCCTGCTAGAGATTTTTATATCTCTTGCCAATAGAGAACCACAATTTTAGTGTAATGTAACACAATCAGCAAAGTTCAAAATGACTGAAGAAAATATTTTTTATTTTTCAAAAAACTATGAGAAACCTTTTTGCTTTAATTATTTACCTCTAACCTAATCTAAATACTACTACATAAATAAATATTGGGAGATTACCTCCAGCGGGTGATGCCAATAATTTTTCCCTAAATAATATGCACATTTGACTATCAATCAAGTTTCTATTAAATATTGCTTCTCTGTTCTTTCATTTACATACTAAATTAATAGATGGTAAGCCAACGTACTGTACATATTTTATTGCTAACGTAATTCTCTATGAATATTACTTCTCTGTATTTATATTTTCACTTATTTGTTAAATTACCAGCACATAAGTATATACTGTAGTTTGTTTAAAAAATAATATGCTCATTTATTGTCAACATAATTCTCTTTTAAATATTATTTCAATATTCTTATATTCGCATGTTAAATTACTAGGGTGTAAGTAAAAAATAATGTACTCATTTTATCGCCAATGGAATTCTCTAAAAATATTACTCCTTTTTTTCACTTAAATGTTAAATTACCAGTTTGTAAGTACTGTATATATTATTTAAACAACAATGTGCTCATTTTATAGTCAATAGAATTATCTATTAAATATTCTCTACTCTTTCAAATTACCAGTATGTAAGTATATAGTTTATTCAGAAAGAAGTGTACTCATTTATCGTCAATAAAATTTTCTATTAAAAAAATTGTTTTTTACTTATATGCTAAATTTTCAGTTTGTAAGCACATTATATAATTTATCAAAAACAATGTACAGTCTATGCACATTTATTTCAATAGAATTCTCTATTAAATATTATTATCTTTCCTTCACTTATATGTTAAATTACCAGTTCATAAGTATACGTTTTAAGCAAAAAAAAACAATGTACAAATTTATGGTCATTAGATTCTCTATTAAATATTATTTCTCTGTTCTTTCATTTGCATGTCAAATTGCCAGGAGGTAATTATATATTGCATTCATAAAATGCTGCACACTTCTTGTTATTATTCAAGTTTCAATTAAATATTGCTTCTTTATCTTTTTATTTATATACTAAATTAATAGAAGGTAATTATAATTTACTACAAACCAATGCACTATATACATTTATAGTAGATATGCTATTTACTTGGATAGCTAGTTTAGTTCAGATTAGCCACAACCAAGTTATAACTAAGTCATGGTTCAAACTATTGGCTACAGTTAAAGCCATAATCAATGGTTATTCTTTTGTAACTTTAAACAAATTTAAAAAAAAACAATAGCTTAAGCTATTATCTTGGCTTAATTTAGAGTAGTTTCAAACTGTGACTAAGGTGAAACCAATACATCCTATTTTATTATTAACAGAATTCTCTACTTAATATTACTTTTCTGTTTTTTTTTTCTAAAATACCAGAATGTAAGTATATGTTTTTATTTATAAAATCGTGTACATATTTAGCTTAATTGAATTATCTATTATATATTACAATCCTAATGAATTTACTGATAGGCTTTTCAACCTCGGTCACTGTCATCAACATGGAATTGGAGTCGAAAAAGATGAAAATAAGGCATTTATTTATTATAAAAGATCTGCTTTGTTAGGAAGTGCCGATGGATTATTTTATCTAGGTTATTGCTATCAACATGGAATTGGAGTTGAAAAAGATGAAAATATAGCATCCGTTCATTATAATGATTCAGCATATCGTTACCAATATGAGGATCAAAATAAGGCATTTAATTGTTACATAATATCTGCTGAGTTAGGAAATGCTTTTGGATTATTTAATCTTGCATATTGTTATCAACATAGAATTGGGACTGAAAAGGATGAAAATATAGCATCTTTATATTATAAAAAATCTGCATATTTTTATCAACATGGAATTGGTGTCAAAGATGAAAAAAAGGCATTTACTTGTTATCAAAAATCTGCAGAGTTAGGAAATGCTGATGGGTTATTTCATCTCGGTTATTGTTATCAGCATGGAATTTGAATCGGAAAAGATAAAAATAAGGCGTTTATCTATTATCAAAGATCTGCTAAGTTAGAAAATACTGATGGATTACTTAACCTCGGTCATTGTTATCAACATGAAATTGGAGTTAAAAAGGATGAAAAAAGGCATTCATTTATTATCAAAAATCTGCAGAGTTAGGAAATGCTGAAGGGTTATTTAATCTCGGTTATTGTTATCAACATGGAATTGGTGTCAAAAAAGATGAAAATGATGCATTTAAATATTATAAAAAATCTGCAGAGTTGGGAAATGCCCAAGGATTATTAAATCTCGGTCATTGCTATCAGCATGGAGTTGGAATTGAAAAAGATGGCAATATGGCATTCATGTGTAATATTAAATATGCCGAACAAGAAAACAATAAAGGGCTACGTGAAATCAATAATTTGCCATTAATTGATTATAATGAATTTAAGGATGTTGAAGAAATCGGAAAGGGTGGGTTCTCAACGGTTTATAAAGCTCGATGGAAAAATCAAAATCGATGGCTATATGTAGCTCTCAAGTTAATCCATAATCAAGAATATATACATGAGGTAATTAAAAATTTTTTTACTATTTGATCATAATATTTACTAACATAATTTATTTAGATAAAGGCATATTGCGAAATTAATTTTAAAAATGCATCATTTATAAAATTCTATGGATTGTCACGAAATAAAGACACTGACAATTATTTCTTGGTATTGGAATACGCTAATAATGGTTCTTTACGCAATAATCTTAAAATTATTACAAAAATAAGATGGGAAGAAAAACTAGAAATTTTGAATTCCATTGTTTTTAATCTTGAAGTAATTCATTCTAATGGATTTATTCATAGAGACCTTCAGAGCGGCAATATCTTGCAAGATAATTTGCATAATGCATATATTGCTGATTTAGGACTAACAATATCAGCAAACAAAATGCAAGATGGAATTTATGGTGTCATGCCATATGTTGCACCAGAAGTTTTACAGGGAAATCCGTTTACATCAGTATCAGATATCTATAGTTTTGGAGTCATCATGACGGAGATAACAACCGGAAAAGGACCATTTGATGGTGAAACATTTGATGCTGGACTCTTATTAAGGATTCGTGAAGGAGAACGGCCGAAATGCGAATTAGGGACACCTAATTTTTATATAAAATTAACCGAACGATGCATGAATTCCGATTTTCTGAAAAGGCCTACTGCAAATGAAATTAAGAATGAAATTGAAGATTGGCTTAAAAAAATTGAAAGTTCAAATGAATCCGAAATCAAAAGAGAGTTTTTAGAATCTGACATGAATAAACAAGAACCGATCGAACAAAATCATCCACAACATATGTACACTTCAATATTCATCAACACCCGAGAGATTACGCAGGAATTCGATAGTAAAATTATGGACTCATTACTAAATTTAAAATAGGTTTATAAAATTAATGTTGTCAATATTGTATTTCAATTGAGTTTTGAGAATAGAATAGAGATGGATTTACGTTGGAATAAGTTTGGATTGATGTATTATTTTTCATAATTTTTCATAATTTTATGCCTTTGAATTATTTATTATTTATTTAGTTTTGAGTGATCATTGTATACCTTTAACTAATTAAAGTAATTAAATATATATTCGGGTTCTAATTATAATTTGATGTTACCAGTTATATGTAAAACTAGAAATTTTGCAATGTAAATGTTAGGATTGTGCATGTTGTATGTCGAAATCGATGTTTTTGGATTCCGAATCAACTTGTGTTGCAACGTAATTCTAAATTGAATCAGTCGATTAGAGAATTCAAATCTCACATAATAAGTGGATTTAAATTAGCTTAAAATATAATCATTATAAAATCATTAGAAAATTTTTAATAAAAAAAAGATTAGAATCCTAATTAGTCAAATCGCCCTATACTGTAAATGATCAAGAATGGCCGAGTTACAAAAATAAACATTTTTTATTTCGCAATGCATTTGAACGCTTACTAAATTTCTCAATGACAAATCTGTTAATTGACGTCGTAAATCTTTATTTATTAAATTAAAATTTCTATATTAAAGTTCTTCAAAATCCATTAAACACAGCTATTAGAACTGTTAAAGACGTTGGGGAAAAACATTCAATTTACAAAATCCTTGAATATTGTAATCAAATTTGTCGATATGTCTTATCGACAGAATATATGGCATATAGTGCTTCGTAGTTTTATATAAAGAGTTTTAAAACATATTGGTTTCTGAATTTTATTTTGAATACGTTTCACAAATCATTCATCAGTTAAGTTGCGCTAAAACTAATCAATCGTCACTTGAATTTCTTAACTGGTTTAATTTAAATGACTAACCTGCAGATAGTGTTTTTAATTATATCAGTCACACGAGCTAAAATTTTTCTTCAGAGTCTAATCTAAATTGGATAACTTTCCATTACTTCAAAGTTATAAACGTGCGAGAAAATTTACAAGCATAATTAGTCATAAATAGTGTGACGAATTATTTTTTTATATTAGTTTTTTTAACAACATTAATTTACTTGATGTTTATTTTCGGGTAATTTCTGGTTATTTCTAAGTTTGTTTAAATTTACGAATTTCGATTTGTTGATTAATGCTTTGGTGTATCCTCGTGAGCCGCCACATTGCCTATTTTATCCAAAAAGGAAATTGATTTTTATATAGTACTTGTGCTAGTGCTTGAGCGTTACGTATCAGTTCTGGTGCTGTTCCCCAAAAAATTTTTTACGAATTCGTGTTGTATTTATAGAGAAAAAATATAGGGCTTTGTATTTTTTTAAGTAAATATTTGCAAATTTGCTTTGTTTATTTTGACAAATAACGGCAATGATTCATCTCACGTGAATTTACTGCGTTCAATTTTTCATTTCTTGAACTGACCGAAATCTTAAACGTGGTTATTTATCATTGTAAATTGATTTTTGATTATAATTCGTGACACGTTTCATGGCACTTAAGTGTGTAGTGGTAATGACATGTATTATCAAACGTTAGGCATTTTATTTATTGGTTGGATTCTTACTCGTGATCCTCCACATTTCCTTTTAGACTAAAACAGAAAAATTTTCATATAAAAATTTTATAATTCTAGTGTGCGCTATATGAATTGTGCGCGCGGATTATCAATTCGTTCTGATTATGCCCCAAAATTTTTTTATCGTATTCGGGTTGCATTTATAAGATTTATTCCATAAGTTATAGTTATTGTACGTGTCTGACATAACAACCTTCACCTCAATAAAAACAATTTTAATATTATTGTCATGAATTATTTAATATACGCATTATATAAAAGCGTAAATAAAAAGAATCTATCTATGATTTAAATTATTGATTCTTTCATGCAAAATATCAAACAATAAAATCAAAGTTAAAGCATAAACCTAATAATGTAAATTCTCATTAATAAGAATTTTTTTTTTAAAAAAAAACAAAGAACTAAATCTAATCTAAAAACTAAAACTAATAACGTATAGACTTATCTGAAAATTTTAAAGAAAGCGAAAATTTAATAACATAACTTCGTTTAGTGAAAATTATATAAAGAAAGTAAAACAAAATGACATATGCCTCAGTATAATTAGAATTAAAGAAAGCAGAAACTTAATAACGTGCAACCCGCCCAAAAAGGATTTTAATAAAAATACGAATCTGTTAATTAGAATTTGTAGAAAGCGAAAATTAAAGACGAAGATCTAATAATGTATGACTTGTTCTATAAAATTTTTTAAAAAAAGGCAAAAATCGAATAAATAAAGAATTTTAAAGAAAGCGAAGATCTAAAAGCGATGAACTAATAATGTATGACTTGTCTAATAAAAATTTTTTTTAAAACAAAAACAAAACGCCAATAATATGCGATTCTATCTAATAAGAATTCAAGATCTATCCAAGACAATTTTAAAAAAAGGTGAAAACAAATTAATGCCAACATCATCCAATAAAAATTTAAAAAAGATCTAATGATGCAAATGTTCCAATATTTTAAAAATGTGAATACAAACACTTTAATAATAAAAATAAAATAATTAAGCGGAACTTTTCATATTTTTATCAAATATGAAAGTGTTCCAATTTAGTTATTTTTTAAACATGTGCCAATAAATGAGTGAAAAAAGCACGGGTTGTTACATAAGACCTGTACAATAATAAGATATATGCATTGCTATGTAAACTTTATCTTCCAAAACTTATAGTAATAATGTACTGTATATTGTGAAATCAAGCCTTCCAAAGTTATGTCTTGACTATGACATTCACAGTCTTCTACATAATAATATTGAACTCAATTAACTATTGTGTGTTATGCGTTCTACATATCTTTTATATTATTAACTTAGGTATAGATAACACTAATAACATGCATTGGTGAATCGCATGCTGTGTGTTCAAAGAATAATAATAAATTTGGCAACAGAACTTTTACAGTACTAACAATAGAAATCACTGAAAAGGAATCATGACAATTTTAATGCAAACTAACTCAAGCTTAACTACGTATTATATTCATTAGAATAATAAGTTCTGCAACAGAATTTTGTTTAAAAACTCATAATAAAAAAATGATGATTCCAATGTATACTCATCTTAATCAAAATAGCAGTAAGTCCTATAACAGAATTCTTTTAGAAATTTATGTGCAAATTAATTCACCTTAACCAATATTGTAGTCACCAGAATAGCAAGTAAGTTCTGTAACAGAATTTTTAATTCATGATAAAATTATAACAATTCCAATGCAAACTAACTTACCTTAACACCGAAATAGTGAGTAGCTTCTGTAATAAAATTATTTAAAGTAGAGTGTATGATAATTCCAATACAAATTAACCACATATTGTGATCTCTAGAATGGCAGAACTCAATATAAATCATGGTAATTTTAGTACAAACTAACCCAATATTAACTAAAATTTAGCATTAATATAAATAATTCTTTTTTTTAATTATTAATTATTGTTTATTTTTAACTTTGCTATCTAAATTAGCTCTACGTAAAGCTTTTAAAATAATAAAGGGAATTCCATCAAATTATTCAAACTCATTCTTTTTGCTATCTAAATTAGCTTTACGTAAAGCTTTTAAAGTAATTAAGAGAATTCTAGCAACATATTCAAACTCATCATATTCATACTCATCATAAATCTTGCAACAAAGCTCAAGGTTCGCAATATGAAGATATTCTACTGCCCTACGAAATTCTTGGATTATTTTTTTAAATCTGTCATTATTTACTCCATTTCCAAGATTCCTTTCGGGATTGAAAGGCTCTTCTATACATAAATTCCAATGCATCCAATTTTTTTCCCATTTATTCAGGCACTTTCCTAGCCGAAAAGAAATAACGTAATTTTCATAATCAAAGTCATAAGCAAATCTGATGTAAATTACATTTTTATTAATTTAGTGAATTCTATTTAAATAATAAAAATTTTACATAATTTAGAATTTTATTTTTCATATGTTAAACCCGATTAAATTAGTTTAACAGGTTTTAACATATAAAAAATGAAACTTCTAGCTCCTCTAATATTACCATTTAAAAAAAGCAAATAACAATCCACCAATTGATTCATTATTTTTGTATTCAACTTCCAATAATTCATTTTCATTTTCTTTTTCATTAATTTTTAATACTGGTAAATTGGAGGATAACGCATTTGAAGGAAATTCAAAGTCATACATGTCCAAGTATATGATGATAGGGTTCTGCATGCTATAGTAATGAATAGAAATAAATCAAGAAATTTTGGGATTTTATACAAAATAAATGTAAAATCAGCATACCAGAATCGTTTAAGTCTCGTCTCTGTGCCCAATGTTTTATTATCATTACTAGCGGACGAACTCTTGAAACTAAACATACATATGACTTTATTAGATTTGTGTTATGTAAGGCCTGCGCATTGTTGACATTGATGTCACATGCTAACTTCCTGCAAATATAATAATAGTAAGATTACAATAATAAAAAGCACAGTGACATTAGAATAATTATATACAGAGTAGGATTCCAGAATTTAACAATAGGCACTTTAGCTTTGGGAATACATTTAACTACTTTCATTTCATCTGTTTAATATACAAAAGTTTAAGATTAATTCATTTTTTGCAACACAAATTGATAAATAAACTTAACACACGTTTTTGCAACTTCTCAGACAATGTAAGTATGTTTTCTAATTCTTTATTTGGCGTCGTAACGCATATATCAACGTCCGAAGTTGATGTTCCAAGAAAATTCACGGATGATCTCATAAAGTGGACAATAAGCTCAAGTAATACATATATTTAAATATCATTATTTAGAAAATTTTATTTACCCAAACATATTAACTTTTATTTCAAAATTAGGCCATTCATAATTTAAAATTCTTTCAATTTTCTTGACAAAATTTTTCTTTTTTCTTCATCTATACTTTTTGGGAGTAATTTCTGAAGGCAAAACACGTGATGTTGTTAATATGAATATGATTTCGTTCTGATACGAATAATATAAAATCAACCTTGTACAGTTTCCACATTTCGTTAGAAAGAGTACTTTCAAACGATTGATTTATTAACCACTTTGAAAAACAATTAGCATACTTATGTCCACTTTATTACAATAGTAGCATCGAATTTGTTTTTTATAATTCATAATTTTAAGGTTTCTTTTAATGGTAAATAATTACTATTAAAATTGCAATGAATCAATTTTATGATGCTATTTATACTTACCCACTCAAAAAACAGACATTTAAAAACATATATGCTATAATAAAAACATACACGACTATACGGGGCTAATATTTATGTATATTTTATCTAATAATAAGATAAACCGGTTGTCTTTTTAATGGCTAATATAAATACAGAAACATATTTACTTTAAAATTATTTATACAATATGTACGTGTTATACACTAAATGTGGCATAAATATATTTGTAATATATTACATATCCTGCCTCAAATATACAGCATGATGACTAAATCAATTGGGCAAACTAAATTTTAAATTTATGTTAGTATACTAAATAATTTATTCGGTTACACTTTCAATATTTATAAAGTATATAAAGAGCCATTTTATCCAGAGTTAACCAAATTATTAGTATAAAAAATCTTCGCTATACAAGATACGTTTTTCATTCAATCTTATAGTTTTGCCATTAAAAATCCTCGCTCTTCAAAATTCAATTTTCAAGCATAAATCCACCCACCCAGAATGCCTAAAACTATCCACCCTAGTATATACAGAGATAAAAAAGGATTTATCTCTAGTATGTTGATTAGAGGAAATATTACTGCAAAATTCAAATTTAATAAAAAACAAATTACCAAAACATCAGATAATCAAATAGAAGCAAGGTTTGCTTCAGTTTTATTACAAAATTCTGAAGAAAAAACAGAAGTTATAACTTTCAATCTTGAGAACGTAATTTACAACAAATTAGGCAAGAATTTAACTGTGACAGCTACAAAAGGAATGATTAAATTCCCTGTTCATAAAATCAGAGAAAAAATTACAAACCTGACTTTAAATTTAGAATAAACATTAGTCTTCTTAATTAATAATTTTAATATTTTTTTATATAAAATTATTCCGTTTCCTAAAATTCAAATTCAAATGTGATTTATTGAAAAAAATTTCATTCTTAACAAATTATTAATGTGACAATTAAGTATACTTTTGAATCGAATATTAGAATTCAAATTTTGATATTTTTAATTTTACAGGTACAAATTCAGAAATAATATATTTATATAATATGAACTAATAAAATCCAAATTGGAAATCTACAAAGTTTTTATTAGTGAAAGTAGTATAAGTTTAGATACACTTGCACAATTTGAATTAGTAATGTACATAAGTTAAATGTCATAATTTGTTAAAATCCTCGCTATATAAGATTCAGTTTTCACAATATTTAAAATCCTTGCTCTACAATTCAATTTTCATACAATTTTATTTAATAAAAATGCCTAGCCATAAAACAGCATCCCGAATTCCTAAACATAAACCTGTCATCCCTCGTTTATACAGAAATAAAAAAGGATTTATCTCTAGTATTTTGGTTAGAGGAAATGTAATTGCAAGTTTCAAATTTAATAAAGAAGATATTCTCATAAAATCAGATAAACAAATAACAGCAAGTTTTGCTACAGTTATATTACAATGTCCCGAAGAAAAAACAGACGTTGCAACTTTTATGCTCGAGACAGTAAAATACAAAAAATTTGGCAAGAATTTAACAAAAGTAAAAGCTGAAAAAGGAACAATTGAATCCCACGTTCACAAAATCAGAGAAGAAATGAAAAACCTGAATTTAGTTTTTGAACTTATACATTAGGTTTCTTAATAAAAAATTTAAATATTTATCTATATATTGTTAATAAAAATTTCACTTCTCAAATACTGTATAAAGTAAAAACAAAGTAACCTCCCTTAATTAAAATGTAGTTTATCGAATTTGTCATTTGGCATTGTTTTGCAACAAAAAGCTAATTTTTTTTATTGATAAAGATTATTCTTTTTAGTCCTTACTTTTAAAAATAAACTGTACCGACAATTTGTTTACTAAGTACTAAACAAATTAGCCCTAACACTAATCCTAACGTAGGTCGAATATTTAATCATGTGATGTGAATTAAAATGTAGTTATTGATAACATAGCAGGCTTTCATAGTGATTGGCCAATTTTTGTAGATCATCTCGTGATATTATAAAATTTTATTGGTTGATCGAAAATTAATAAAAATATCAAAAAATATCGAATCACGAATAAAAAAAAAGTAATATGTAGAAAATAATTATATCTATAATCAAGTTAATACTGGTAAAAGTCTTTACCATAAAATCTCAATAATTTAAATCTAAAATTATAAACTTATCACAAACAAAACCGAACAAAATCAGAAAAACTCCAATAAACTAAAATTTTATTAAAAAACTTCAATATATTACAAATCAAAGAAAGAAATGAAACAAAAAATAAAAAATACAAAAAATAAATGATTAAACCTATCCTATAATGCTAATAAACAATAAAAAAATGCTAAAAATAACCTATAATGTTCGTTCTAATATCAAACTAATTAATTCTATTTAACCATCGTTACAAGGTTAAAGTATGCTACAGTATTTTTCTTTAACACTTCTCATGAAATCTATTATCCTTATGGCGCCCAACTTCATATTATTAGCCTATATTATAGACAGGTTTCTTTATTAGTTAAGATTACAAAAAATAAGTTTTCACAAACAAAAGACGGCTTAAATTGTTAAGTTTGATTAATTTATTATACTATAGACTAATTTTAAGCGTCCAAACATACCTCTTATCTAACTTCCGAATTACTTCGCGGATTACCAAATTACTTTGACAGTATATAGACCAGAAAGTGCTCTTTCACTTTCATTTGGTATCAAGTTTGGCCAACAAATTTTTCTAACTCATTCTTTTTGCTATCTAAATTAGCTTTATGTAAAGCTTTTAAAGTAATAAAGGGAATTCCAGCAACATATTCAAACTCATCATATTCATACTCATCATTAATCTCGCAACAAAGCTCAAGGTTCGCATATAAAGATATTCTACTGCCCTACGAAATTCTTGGATTATTTTTTTAAATCTGTCATTATTTACTCCATTTCCAAGATTCCTTTCGGGATTGAAAGGCTCTTCTATACATAAATTCCAATGCATCCAATTTTTTTTCCCATTTATTCAGGCACTTTCCTAGCCGAAGAGAAATAACGTAATTTTCATAATCAAAGTCATAAGCAACCCTAATGTAAATTAAGTTTTATTAATTTAGCGAATTCTATTTAAATAATAAAAATTTTACATAATTTGGAATTTTATTTTTCATATGTTAAACCCGATTAAATTAGATTAACAGGTTTTAACATATAAAAAATGAAACTCCTAGCTCCTCTAATATTACCATTTAAAAAAAGCAAATAACAATCCACCAATTGATTCATTATTTTTGTATTTAACTTCCAATAATTCATTTTCATTTTCTTTTTCATTAATTTTTAATACTGGTAAAATTGGAGGATAATGCATTTGAAGGAAATTCAAAGTCATACATGTCCAAGTATATGATGATAGGGTTCCGCATGCTATAGTAATGAATAGAAATAAATCAAGAAATTTTGGGATTTTATACAAAATAAATGTAAAATCAGCATACCAGCATCGTTTAAGTCTCGTCTCTGTGCCCAATGTTTTATTATCATTACTAGCGGACGAACTCTTGAATCTAAACATACATACGACTTTATTAGATTTGTGTTATATAAGGCCTGAGCATTGTTGACATTGATGTCACATGCTAACTTCCTGCAAATATAATAATGGTAAGATCACAATAATAAAAAGCACAGCGACATTAGAATAATTATATACAGAGTAGGATCCCAGAATTTAACAATAGGCACTTTAGCTTTGGGAACACATTTAACTACTTTCATTTCATCTGTTTAATATACAAAAGTTTAAGATTAATTCATTTTTTGCAACACAAATTGATAAATAAACTTAACACACATTTTTGCAACTTCTCAGACAATGTAAGTATGTCTTCTAATTCTTTACTTGGCGTCATAACGCATATATCAACGTCCGAAGTTGATGTTCTAAGAAAATTCACGGATGATCTCATAAAATTGACAATAAGCTCAAGTAATACATATTTTTTTTATCACACATTAATTCACGTTAATTACCTGGCCAAATCCCGTGCCATTTGGACTAGTAAAGTGTTGCAAAACCGAGTCATTAACGGTCCATTTGGCACGGGCATACGGTCCACCACGGGCCAAAAATCCTGCCAATCCAAGCCTCCTACGTACCAAATACGGGTTTAATCTGTGCTACCAAAACCCGTGCCTTTACTTCCCAACCCGTACCTTTACGGTCCATTTTCTTATAGGGTATATTTAAATAACATTATTTAAAAAAATTTATTTACCCAAACATATTAACTTTTATTTCGAAATTAGGCCATTCATAGTTTAAAATTCTTTCAACTTTCTTGACAAAATTTTTTCTTTTTTTCTTCATCTATACTTTTTGTGAGTAATTTCTGAAGGCAAAACACGTGATGTTGTTAATATGAATGTGATTTCATTCTAGATACGAATAATATAAAATCAAACATGTACAGTTTCCACATTTCGTTTGAAAGAGTACTTTCAAAGATTGATTTATTAACCGCTTCGAAAAACAATTAGCATACTTATGTCCACTTTATTACAATAGTAGCATCGAATTTGTTTTTTATAATTCATAATTTTAAGGTTCCTTTTAATGGTAAATAATTACTATTAAAATTGCAATGATTCAATTTTATGATGCTATTTATACTTACCTACTCGAAAACATACATTTAAAAACATATAAGGTAGACAGGGGTAATTTGGCGAAGTTAACATTGCTATTGGGTAAACTTTTATTTAACCCATGCAGATTTTCCAATATTTAAATCACAGAATAATACCGTATACAAGAATAAGCCTGATAAAAAAAAGAATCATGTGACAGATCAGATTAATATAAAAATCGTCACTTTGCATATGGCATTAAAAAAGTGGAAATTTGATTGACAAGGGTAATTTGGCGGATTCTCAAACTTTATTTGAAAAAAAATTTTTTTTAATTTTTTTCTAATTTTCTAACAGCCTTTTATTTCTTCTGAACTTTCTGGGCTCGCTTTTCCTTTTTTTGAGCCGAAAGTAGTTCCCGTTCGGCTTTTTTTCGGGCTGCTATTTCTTTTTTTTGATGTTTTTCTTCGGTTTTTTGTTCTGCTTCCCTGGTTGACTCTTGCAGTTGCTGCCAACTTTCCTCACTGGTCAAGAGCCTTGCAAATGGAAACGTCTTTCTTCTCTTTTGTGGAGGAGGTACTTCAGACTCTGTCTGATTCTCAGCAACTACCTGTGGATTTTTAGGAGGCGGAAGGCGTGAAACCGGATACTTAAGGGCCAAACGCAAATCGCATGTTCCAGGATTTTTGTAAGTATCCAGTTCCTCCTTTGCTGCTGAAATTTGAGATTTTAGCAAGTCATTCTCATTTTTAAGCGCTTCATTTTCTTCAATTAATTTATTTAAACGAGTAGAGCGAAGATGATTCGAATTAGTTAGTTTTTGGTGTACTGAAGATGGTTGAACAGAAGGTTGGGTACACAAAATTGAAAGATTAAGTTGTTCGGTCGTTAATGATGGGTCTAAACGATCAGAAGTGATAGCATTTGGGTTAAAGGGCCATATCCCTGTTGATCTGTAAGCATTGCAAATAGCCTGTGGTGTGTAAGTTTCAATAAAGGCTGGGCCAAAAACTTTCGCGAACGTGTATTTTGTTACTATCATTCCGTCATTGTCATTGTGATACTTGTCACATGCTTTACCATATAATTTTTTCAATTTAGCAAAAGGAATTTCTGACGGTTGTAAAACATGTGTCGTATGTGGTGGAAGCGCATAAAGAAGGATGCCATGATCGCGACAAAAGTCAACAGTTGTATAACTAATATGACTTTTGTGGCCATCTAACATTAATAAAACAGGTCGGGCAGGCGGAATTGAATTAATAAAATGGTCAAGGTACATCTGAAAGAGTTCTTCACGCATGTACCCCGTGTCTGTAAAACCCATTACGGTTCCCGGAGGTGCACCTTCTAACAAACCGGGAATCATACGGATGCCTTTATAAATAATTAATGGTGGAATATAGGATCCAGCTGCCGAAATAGTTGGTGCAACGGAAATATGGTCATGGGAATTTCCATGTGCAATTTTATGGACTTGACGTGCACCTTTTCGGGCGATAACTTTTTCTAATTTAGGGACAATAACGAATCCCGTTTCATCCATATTCCATATTTGTGTTGCGGTAAGAGAATTTTCATTTATAATTCGTTCAAGTTTTTGAAAATGATCTTTAACTATAGTTTTATTGGCTTTCTGCGCATGTGCTTCTGACAATGCTTGAGGGACACGAAATGATAATTCTGGATGGTCCCTCATGAATCATGTCCACCAATCCTGACCCGGCCCATTTTCTCCAAAAGGATGCGATCGCTGATTTAAACGCATAATTTCCATTACACAATGATTAACCCCAGACCTCGTTAAACCAAACCCAAGCTTTTGCATGTTAATGCAATAGCCTACAAGTTGGTTTTCTTCATGGGCAGTCAAAACATTGGGTGCACCTGGACGATTAGGGGGGCCACTATTTTTAATGGCATGTCGAAGGGTAGTTTCTGCAAGGCCAAAGTCTTTCGCCAAACTACTTATGCTTGGAGACTTTGAACCAGCAGGGCAATTTTCTATTTTTTTAAGTGCAGCACAAATAGCCTCACCTCGTTCAATATAAGATACTTCTGGCATATTTATTTTAGTTTTTTAATAGTAATTACAGATTAATATAAGAGTATCGGTATGATAAAAGTTAAAAAATAACGTGACTACATGTGACGAATTTTGCAAAAAATAACGTGACAAGGTTTCAGAAAACAATAAATTTATTTTAATATAGATTCATAAATCAGTAAAGCAATTATTTTTGTTGCACAAAAAGCATCCATCGAGCATATTATTTATCTACACGGTGTGATCCACGCGAGAAATATATTATAATAAATAGAATAATTTGACAAATTTTAGATATCTGAAATCCGCCAAATTACCCATATCCGCCAAATTACCCCTGTTTACCTTATGCTATAACGAAAACATACACGACTATACGGGACCAATATTTATGTATATTTTATCTAATAATAAGATAAACCAGTTGTCTTTTTAACGGCTAATATAAATACAGAAACATATTTACTTTAAAATTATTTATACCAATATGTACGTATTTATACACTAAATGTGGCATGAATATTGTAATATATTACATATTCTGCCTCAAATATGGCAATGTTTTGCAACAAAATGCTAACTTTTTTATTGTTAGTCCTTACTTTTAAAAATAAAATGTACTGTCAATTTGTTTACTAAGTTCTAAACAAATTAGTCCTAATACTAATCCTAACGTAGGCCGAATACTTAATCATGTGATGCGAATTAAAATGTAGTTATTGATAAAGATTTATTCTTTTTAGTCCTTACTTTTTAAAATAAAATGTTCCGTGATCATGTGATGTGATAACTCAATAATTGAATCTGCCTTTTGGCTGAATAAAATTTTGTAATTATGTTATGTGCAATAAAAGGAATTTGACTCGTAAAGAAAAAATTAATCACAAAGAGTTTTAAATCCATAAATAGATTTCTATTTTTCAAAATAATTGCACCTTTATATTTAACAATTCCTAACGATATTGATAGAACTTTAAATGTATTCAAGTTATCAGTGACACCTGTATAATTGTCGATATTTTGTGTGCAACTTTAAAACGTATAAAAAGTATTAAAAATCCACATGAAAAAATTATTTTATTAAACATACATCTTCTAAAAAGTACTTCTTAAATAAATATAATTCATAAGTCAATTTTGAGTTAATTTTTTGTAAAAAAAAATGAATAGACTTTCAGACGAATGACTCCTCGAAATATTCAAATTATTTTATCGCAAAAGTTTATTGTCATGCATGCGTGTCAATCAGCATTGGTGCAAAATTATTGTGCCCATCTTATGGGCAAACCCAAATTTCAATAAAGAGGTTATCGATGCATACCTTTCAAGCCTAAATAATGATGAGCAAAAATTGTTATTGTCCTTTAATATTAACATTTCATCCAAAAAATACCTATTCAATTATCCACGATACATTAAAATTTTTGATATGAAATTATTAATATATAAAATTTGAATACAAATAAAAATCGATCAAACAATTTTGATCACAAACATTCTAATGAAGATGATTCTAAGATTATGTAAAAAGTTGGAAAAATTGAAATTCGATCAATTCAATCTAAATATGAATGATATTGAAAGAAACGCACTACTAGAACCTTTAAAGAACTTTACAATTGATTAATTATTCTTTTCATATAATATTGATATAGAAACAATTGCAACTTTTTCGAACAATAGTTCCATAAAATCATTATGTTTTCGATCATGTGGATTTGGCACAGAAATTTGTACCTATTTTTCGAATCAACTTGTAAAAAACAAATCGATAACTTTATTAGATTTATCCGAGGGCATCTTTAAAAATTTTGAAATAATTATTGAATCTCTTGCACTAATCAAACTTTAACCACGCTTATTTTAAATCTAATTGGTTTCAAATCTGGTATCGGAAAAACAATCGCTCAATTCCTCCGTAAAAACAATACTTTAAAACGCTTGGTATTAAACGGGAATAAAATCACTTCTGATGAGGGAAAAGAAATCTTCAATTCTATATGCGAAAACACTTCTTTAACGCATTTGGATATTTCAAACAACTTACTTAACAATAATAGTTGCTTTAAGTTAAAACAAATGTTTCAGAAAAACACTACCCTAATCTCCTTAAATTTAAACAACAATTTATTAGGCGAACCCAGTGATCTAATCGAAGGCCTTGATGAAAACACCAATTTAAAATATCTTAACCTTCAAAATAATAACTTTACTGTTGAAATTGTGCACTCATTCATCAACCATTTGCTTAGCAATGCAACTCTAACACATCTAGATCTTAAATTCAATCTTGATTTAGAAGAAGAGATTCCCCATATTTGGCAACAAGAAAAATATGTTAATGTCCGCCAAAGGATTACTTTGTAATTTTACATACATAAGTAAAAAATTTTTTACATATTAAATTCAATTAGTGATTGGTGTTCTAATTTTAATTGAGCATTGCATATTGTGCATAATAATTAATTTAATATTGGGCGCTGAGCGTTTTATATTAAGGCGCAGTTTACGTAAAGCTAGATTTAATGTCCTTTTTATAGCGAGCTGGACAACGAAAACTCCGATACTGTATAAAGTAATGTCTTTATTATAAAATCTGGGTTTAATATTATTATTGGCAAATAATTTATACAGTATATTAACAATTTAGATTATATTAATGATTTTGTACATAATTCATATATTATGTAATTATATATATAATATTTTATAAATTTATAAATATATTAATACTGGAAAAAAACTTAATTATATAAAATTTTAAATTTTTTACTTTAAAAACCGGTTTTTATATTATACTGTTTCACAAAGAGATCTAATATTTATAATTCAGGTAACAATATAAAGTACGAAGTACAAGCGCGTTCTAGTACGCGTATCTAGCACAAAATATGCGTGATAATGCATCCTTTATTACAATAGAGAATCATAAAGAGCAAAAGCGCGTACTAATACGCGTGCTAAGCCCCAAAAGGCTGCGCGATAATGCACATTTGCGAAAAATCAGGTCTTGAGCATTAAAAAAAATTATTTTTGAATCAAAGAGAGACTCCCGCCCCAAGATTGATTATAAATTAAAAAGAGTTATGCAGAAGTCGAATTCCTATAAAAATATTTAAATTTTGATAGAAGCATTCTTGGGGAATCTGATTTACAAAATGGATATTATTTTCATTATTTGCTCCCTTTTGTTTATTTTTGCTCTTATTTTTCATAATACCTCTTATTCCGAAGAAAACAATGCAACTGGTTATGATGATTCAATATTGGTTATTGAAGTGTTTGACGACGATGAAGAGGAGTCCAAATATGAATTGAAAGAAAGTATCATAATTACTCTCCAATGACTCATGAAAAATTTAGATAAATTAAAACAATTAAATGAAAAAAAATATGAATTGAAAGAAAATATCATAAATGTTCTCCAACAACTCATGAAAAATTTAAATGAACAAATATATGAATTGAAAGAAAGTATCATAAATACTTTCCAACGACTCATAAAAAATTTAAATAAAGAAAAGCAAGAAAATGAACAAATTAGAATCCTTGAACAAGAAAATAAACTTCTTATACAAGAAATTCAACGAATCAAAAATGAAATGAATAACCTGTATATATAATTGTATTTATGCATTAGCTAAATAGGTAATTTTACTACCGATTATAGGACTGATCCAGGATTAATCAAATTTACAGGTTAAAGGTAGCATGTGACTATCAGGCAATCTCGTGACGTATTGGACAATATGCATGCTACGATAAAAATAAAAAATGTTTACAAAGATTTTTCATTATCAGTCATAGGAAATGCCCCCTTAAAATAGCCTTGAAATAAGTTTATAATAAAAATTATAATAAAAACATATGAATTTACTATAAACTTTGGGCTAAAGATCCTTTTCAGCTTAACTAATTATATCGAGGATGATAAAAAAATGGTTTAGTTGATCAGAATGATATTACCGAGAAAAAACTTTTAGTTGATTCTAATAATAATATCGAGGATGATAAAAAAAAATGGTTTAGTTGATTCATTTACAATCTATTTACAAAATGATATTACCGAGCTAAATAATACATTGCTATATAATAATTTGGAAATCAAATATATTTAAGACTTACGTTGACATTATTGAATCGAGAATCAAAGATCTCGATAAATTTATATATAAGCAGTTAATCCCAGAATTCAAGAAAGTTTTTAATTGTTTTTAATTTTATTTCGGATTAAATATAGAAAAGGTATCACTTCCTGCAAATTTCCAGGAACAAAGAATTAGACGAATTACGTATTTATGAAAATTGATTCAGCCCGACTTCATATGACCACTCAGTATTGCGCAAACAGATTGGTCATATGAAGTCGTGCTGAATCAATTTTCGTGATTATGTGATTCGTCTAATTCTTCATTCTGGAAAATTTGCCGGAGGTGTTACCTATTCCATATTTATTTTTATTGTATAAATTTTAGTTTGTAAATTCTTAATATTTTAATTGATCAGGTGTATTGTTTATATTTTAATTGATCAGATGTATTGTTTTGTAATATCTTATTTTCATGATAGATTTCGTTTCATTTAGTTTTTTTTAATTAATTGCTTTATTAAAAAAATTACAGTTATAAATTCGTTAATATAATTCAATCAAAAAATATACTAAATTAAACAGTTCGTTAATTGAATCATAAAAGTCTTATATACAAGAACAATTATGCACCGCAGAATTCTGGGCACTTCAATTAATTTTAATTGTGAAAATGCTAGTATTTTATTGACATGTACCTGAATTTAATTAGACTTTTTTTATAATCATATGCTAAATTGTTTGATATAAAGTGCAATAATTTAATTTGATTATTTAGTTTATGAATTAATATTAATTAAATTTCACTCACCCACAAACATTTTTCGAATTACATAACTTATGTCAGGTATATCTTCCAAAAAGCTTTAGTTATTTTGAAGGATTATTATTTACTTTCTGATTAATAGATCTAGCAATTGAATGAGCTGTTGCAATTAATGCAGTCTTAAGGGCTAGCAAAATTTGCCAAAAAGTTTTTCAAAAACTTGTGATGAGTGATACTGTTATTAAGAAGGATAGATCCCCTGTTACAGGTATCTAGAAAAAAATCTTTACATCCTTGTTTATGTTAAAATATGTATTTTATTTACATTATTTTTTTTCTAATTCAATTATATTAAAAAGTTGCAGATTTTAGTGCACAAGCAGTGGTAAACAAAATTTTATATGAAACTTTTCCAAATGATCTAATTGTTGGAGAAGAAGAATCAGGATGTCTACAAGGTGATAACAGAAAAGAACTGAAAAATAAAGTCTTATCATTGGCTAACTCTGTACTAGATACTCCCTTGAATGATAATGAGGTTTGAAATAATGATATTATTTTATGATTTAATATTAATATTATCGTCTTATATTTCTAATTTAATTAATTTGAATAACAGTTATTGGATACTATTAATAGAGGAAGCTCTCCTGGTGGCTCAAGTGGACGTTAGTAATACAATAAATTTTGAAATTATTCATTGTACTTGATATATTAAAATAACTATTAAAAAATTTGAATTAGGAATATGGGCTCTTGATCCGATAGATGGAACCAAGGGATTTCTTCGTGGAGAACAATTTTGTATTGGGTTAGCTTTGATTATTGATAGAGATGTTCACCTTGGTGTTTTAGGATGTCCGAATTTACTAGTAGATCTTAAAACACCTGAGGGTGAAAAAGGATGTTTGTTTGTTGCCATTAAGGGGAAAGGTGCTTTTCAGGTAATAATAATAATAATAATAATTCAGCTTTCACAATTTATATTTAAAAATTTAATCTTTTGAATTAAATAATAGCATAAGTTTTCTTCAACAGAAGAAACACAAATCCATCTTGCAGATATTTCATCACCATCAGCGGCCTTATTTTGCGAGTCAGTTGTAGCCGAACATTCTTCACACGGTGATGCGGCAAAAATTGCATCATTTCTTGGAATCACAAAACCACCTCTCCACATGGATAGTATGTGTAAATATTGTGTTGTTGCGAGAGGTGATGCAGATATTTATCTAAGTTTACCTGTCCGTGTTGATTATGAAGAGAATATCTGGGTAATATTATTAGAAGTTTATATATTTTTTTGTACTTGAATTAATAAAAAAAAATTTTGTTAAAAGGATCATGCAGCCGGATGCATTCTTATTAAGGAAGCAGGGGGTATTGTTTCAGATATTAACAATAAACCTTTAGATTTCTCTTTGGGAAGAACATTAAAAACCAACAAAGGAGTCGTAGTTGCACATTCTAAGATACATGGACAAGTTATTGATGTGGTTCAGCAACTTATTTTAAAAAAATAGGCAATAAATAACTAGAGTTGTTCATAATTATAATAATTCAAAGGATGTATAATCCAAATATTTTGTTTTTAGTAAAAAAACATCATAATTTACTCTAATAAATTACTTATAGTATACAGCATTTTCTTTTCAAAATCATAATTTACTCTAATAAATTACTTATAGTAAATCTTATCGAAATTATTAGAAGCGAAGCTTTATAAGTTTTATAAAAGGCAACGTAAAAAAAATGCCGTTGAACCTCTAAATTTATAAATATATGGGCACAAATTTATCCTGAAAATTTTGTTTTTAATCTTGCTGCACACAACTTCATAAAATCATCATAATCACATGGTTATTATTATTTTCTACATCTAAAAGCTTCCTTTCACTCACAATACACGAATAACAAAATTTGTCTATTTCTTGAATTCTTTTAATTAGTGAAGTTTTAATACATACGTCAAATAATATTTTATATTCGCAAATTACAATTAAATTTGTATATATTATATGATCTTCTTTTCCTCCATAGCTAACTAAATCAATTAAATAAGATTTTGTAAACTAAATTAGTTAAACTAAAAATACTTTTTTCTTATTGAAAAGTTTTGTTGAATTCAATTATCTTGACAAACAAGAAAAAATTCAAGTGCCAATATTACTTATAGACCTGAAACAAAATCATATTATGAATATTTATATCAAGAATTATCAAAAAGATATTCTTTATTACTTGATGAAATTGGGGCGACTAAATTATATTTCAATCATCAGAAAAAAAACAAATTCCAATTCACTTTTTCGATTATTATACAAGTTAAAAAAAAAAGAAGATAATTCCTATGATATCAAAAAGGCTCAGAAAAACTTTGAAACGATTACATCACTTAGTCTTTCAGATTTAACAGAATATTTTAAAGAAATTGTAAAAAAGAATCATTCTAATTGTGACATCACTAATCATTTATCTTTAGAACCATTCAGTTTATCCAGTAAATCTACTTTAGAATATTTATCAAGACATTATGATTTAGTTAAATGGCTTTAATTAAATACAAAACTTTGTTAAGCTAGTTATGTAACAAAATAAATATCAAATACTTAATCAATTAGAATGAATTTAGTTATAT
The DNA here is from genome assembly GCA_003550325.1 of Gigaspora rosea. Lineage (NCBI taxonomy): Eukaryota > Fungi > Glomeromycota > Glomeromycetes > Diversisporales > Gigasporaceae > Gigaspora > Gigaspora rosea. The sequence continues at coordinate 130,679 of QKWP01000551.1, forward strand.
AATTTTATTTACTAAATCAAATATACTTAACTCTTTAGTAGTCAAAATTATATATCAAAAAAAAATACTTTGCAAAAAAACTATTTTTCTTTTTCACAATAAAAAATATAACATTGGCTAAGAGTATTGTACCCTTTTTCACCATCATTATTTGTCCTTCTTAATTTTTTTAAGCATTTACTTTGCTTGTGCTCCTGACAGAACTACATGAATCAATACATAATAAAATAGCAGCAACAGTTAAAAAAGAAGCGCTCATACCAGCCAAATAAATAGCAGGACCAGTATTTTGGCTTCCAATACCAGGAATAATGGAAATAAGATCAAATACCCAAACAAAAAGTAAGAAATCAAAAAACCAAGCAATGATATTAAGTAAGAAAGAAGTTACTATGAGTAAAGCAGCAATAATTGTAAAATGAAAATATAATAAAGATAAAGAAATTACATTAAATATTAAAGCTATTAAATAAGGAATTGAGAAAAACCCAGAAACATTAGCGGTAGGACTCTTTGGTTTAAAATTATCGAAAGCACTCAATAATTCAGATAATAAACCCGGGGCTACCGCAGCAATTTCCCGGCAGTATTTGTAGCAGTATTTGCAGCAGTATTTGCAGCATCGCTGACAGCACTGCCAACAGCCGAAACACTAGATGGAACATTAGGAATTGAAAAGGTTGAGATTGAAGAAATTGGAATGTCGAAACGTTTTTGATTTGAGGATTTATTTGTGATTTCTGAAGAAGAGGGCACTAACAATTGAAAATTTATTTAATAAAAAAAAATAAGAAAACAATCAAATTTAATTTAATACATAACTTACATTTATCAAAATTATTAATCAGTGAAAGTGTAGTGCATGAATTATCTAAACAATAACCGTATAAAGTGAAAGTTATATCATTTTTTTTGTAATAAATTTTATCGGTTCGTCAAAAATAAATTTTGACAAATAAATAGTTTTAGAAATATCAAGCAAAAGGATAAGAAGAAGTAAGATAGACAAAAGAATTAATAAGACAGAAGCAAATATTAAAGGGTATTCTTTTGATGGCCGGACTACATGAGAACGGAAGAATGCTTGAAATGGAGAAACAACATAAGTATGAAAAGATGAATAATTTTCAGGTTTTGACGTATCATTATTGGAAAATTTTTCATCCATCTTTACACTAGTATATTAATCTAGTTCCGGTTGACTTGACAAGAATGCGCTGCATTCCAACACCATTCCTTGACGGATGGAATCCTTATATTTATAAAAAAAAATCATGTAATTTAAACAAATAACTTAATTATTTTTTCGTTAATTTGGGAATAATACTTAAGAAGGTGGCCAGTTCCATTTCATAAATCTGAAATTTGTATGTTTAACAATACAACAATATGAGAAAAAAAAACCAAAAATACTCAATTGCATTGGATATTGTAATTGCCGGAACTTTATTATTAATAGTCTTTCAGTAAAGAGATTAAATTTAAATCAGGCAAAAAATTAAGTATAATTCAGGGAAAATTAAATTAAGTATATATTCCAGGTACTATAGGATTTTAAATTTCATGTCATGTAAGTTACATAAAATTTAATGACGTAAATTACTCTGTAATTTACGTAAGGTATGTAAGGAATAACAATTTATAAAAAGTTTATTGATAATTAATCATTTGTTTAGCCATTAAGGCTGGGTGCTGCTGGAGAAATTGTCATACGATTTGGTCAACTTTAATGCCATATTGTAACTTACATATTGGCCAGGTAAGTTACAGATAACTTACCGTAATTTACCATGTAAAGTATGTTGTCAAGTTATAACCCTAATTCCAGGTAATTAATATATAATTCCGGGCAAAATTAAATATAAATTCAGAGATATAAGAAACCTGCTCGTCATTCGATTTGGATAGGTCTTCAAAGTTTAAAAAATTGGCCTGTTCATAGATATGTGTCACTGAATCAAAATTTATTAATAAATTTATTGAATATTCACTGGATTTTATTAATAAATTTCGATTCAGTGAATAACGGCTCACATCTCTACTTGTATCAGATTTATTGTTATTTTTCACAAGAATTTTCTAAATGAGACACAATAACAACCAGACACACATTTTAACTTGTGAAAATCTCACCAAAATGAGCTTTTTTTTTATAGTTAGCGCTAGAGTTAGAGCTAGAGATGTGACTCCTTAGTGACTCTGGTAAAATAATTTAATTCTTTAATTCGTAACTCTGGTAAAATAATTTTAGTGAATTAATAATCTATGGTAGAATTAATTCGTAACTCTGGTAAAATAATTTTGGTAAAATTAATAATCTATGGTAGAATTAATTCGTAACTCTGATAAAATAATTTTGGTAGAATTAATTTATAACTATGGTAAAATAATTTTGGTTGAAATTAAAATATACTATACTGTATTGTCTTTCCGAATGGGTAATTATAATTGAAATTCTTAACTATTTTGAAGCTTTAAATAATTTTAAAAATATTTTGATATAAATACAAACTACGAATGTGATCCGTATATTAAACATCGAAAAATTTAATTACCTGTATTGTGTTAAAACTAAGAATGATTCATTTTGATTACATATTATGTAAAAAATATTCAGAACAATTTACACTCTTAGTATATAACTACATCCTAACTCTATATTTTAGCCCTAACAGTATGCCACTGATAGTAAAATAATTTAATAATTTTCTTCCTCTACACTTCAAAATGAAGTTAGCAAAATTAACAAACGATTGTTTTTTAGAAATTATCAAAAACTTTGAATACGATCACCACACTTTATATAACTGCCTCTTGGTCAATCGCTATTTTGTCACTTTATTGTGCCTCTGTTATGGGCTAACCCTTTTTATAATAGTTCTAAATATTCGATAAATGTTATATCTATTTTTCTTACTTATCTTGATGAAAATGAAAAACATAAATTGACTTCAAACAAGTATCAGGTCGATCTATTATGTACACATATTTTCCAAAAAACTTTATTTGAATATGCTGACTTTTTAGAGACTTATTCTAACTTCGAAATAAGAAATGTCATATCATCATGGTATCAATATACTCAAGATATATCTAAGCCTAGTTTAGAAATAGCAACATTAATGGCTATCCAAAGCATGTTGTTTCGAAGATGTAAGAGAATCAAGAAATTCTACATTTTAGTAGCTGAAGATAGCTCATCATTTCCTTTAATTCCTATCTCATGGTACTTTTCTTCTGAATTGAAAGAATGCGAATTTAAATTTATTTCTTCGAATAGTCGACATTGTACGAATGTATACAATTATATTAACTTAATTTCTATAAGCAACAAAAGAATTCAAACCATTTGAATTATGGATTGTAATGAAGTTATGCAACCATATTGTCGAGAGCCATTATTAAATATATAAATAGTAGTAACAATATTCATAATGAAAATAAAATTTCAGATATATGTTTAATAAACTTAGAAATCATCTTTTGTAGAATTCTAAATAGATAGATTTTCTTATTTAAAATTCCATGGAAGTTTTAAATTTTTAATATGTAAAAATTTTTACGCGTCATTACAAAATATTTTATAACAATCCTTTGTCTGAATGGTTATTTAAATCACTTTGTGAATGGCGTTTGGGTGTGGGACTAGTGTTGGATAATCAATAAACATAAAGTTATTATAAATATTTAAGCAAGAGAGGAATTGTCTAACAAGGCCAATTCTGAATAGAAATGGTTATTTTTATATTATTAAAATAGTATCATTTAAGTAATGCTTACATATGTGGAATAAAATATTTAATGACAAATAATACAAATAATTAATCACTCTGAAATGCACAAGATAATATTTTGTCAAAATTGACCTTTTTCATGAATAATAGCATATACTGGGCAAATTTTAATGTTATAACCACTATTAGATGTGTCTCACAACTTTCAATTAAATGAACTTGAGCAGCTTACATAATAAAAAATCACTTACCAATAGTTAACCATTCATACCAAAGAAGACTTTAATGAATGTAGTTTTTTTTTTGTTTTACGCTCGCATAATGATTAATAATTATATAATAATATGTTTCGTCAAATATTATTTAAACACCATCTTCCGCACCTTTTAATATATAACAAACAACTAAAAATTCCATACTATTAAAAAAATGCCACGTACTCGTTCTTCTTATAATACACAACTTAAAAAGAGTAGAGTTAATATTATTAACTACAAGTTGAGCGACAAAAAATACGAGATACCTTTTACAGATGAAACAGAAAAAAAAGATATAAACGTTTACATTGATCCATACAAAGAACATAAAAATAGAAGCTTAAATAATAAAAAATGTGATTTATGTGACCAAAAACTGTTCAAAAAAATGCTCTATTCAAATTATTTGTAGAGATACATTCCATTTCAATTGCTTCAGAAGTAACATAATCAAAAGATGTATTTTTGAAAATTCTCCTATTATATGTTGCCCAAATTATCCAGAATTAAAAATTTTCGACGAGATTTATGATGAGATTCTTTCTACATATGAACACCTATATAGTAGACGTTTCGAAATTGAAATTTGAAAGATTATATACAAAATTATGAAATCGATCGTAGTTATGTTAGGGAAAATGCACTAAATCAATTAGAGAAAAATAAAAACAATCTAAATTCTAAACAATACAAAGAAGCAATAGAGGAAATAGATAATAGTTTTAAAGTCCGTCCAAAAAATTTATATAAGGAAATTACTAAAAAGCTTGAACTTTACAAATATATTTTACCAAGAATATATTCAAGAAGTGACTTTGATACTAAAACTTTCATCGATTTAGTTAATAAAAATACTAGTAATACTTCTAAACTTAATGGCATAAAAACTTTTTTAAGCTCTATAAAGAATAGATTTGTTTATTAATTTATTTATTATAATAAAGTTATTTTTAATATTCATAACGTAAAATCTCTCTATTTTATTTTTATTGTCTGGCGTAGATTTTGTGCATTCCTAATTAAGAATGAGGTTGTTCTAAATTCATTCAATCTCAGCTAAAAAAATTTCTGTAGTAGGGTCAGCAGACTTTGAACTGCATAATTCTTGGGATAGATTGTGAGCATTCCTAATTAGGCACAAAGTTGATTCTTAATTTTTTACAATGACGCCTTTCAAACCTAAGATTACTCATTAGAAGTAGAAGAATTAATTAATAGCAGACTTTAAATTCCGATTAATAAGCACTCTAATAGTGACGTGCAAGACTTTTTTCTTTGTTTCAGCAATGGTCAAGGACAATTTTGAACAAAAAATTCTTGCGCATTTCTGAGTGGAAATATTCTTGAGCATTTCTGAGTGGTTAATTAATTCGATACCTTTCATATTAATTTGAAATTCTACACAACCAAAGTTTTCTAAGATTAATTAGGTGCAATTTTTGACCAACCGGCATTAAAAAAAGCAACAAGATATTTCGTATTTTCATTCAGAAATATAAAATATACTAAATATGTATGTAAAAAAAGCAAACAATATAATTCAGCATATTTGCTAATAACGATATCGAATATATTTCTAATAATAACCTTTTTTTGCATTTTATCATGCGGTAGTACATGCTCTTGACCAATCATAATTTGAGTAATTTATCATATGTTAGGCGGTTTGATATCTTGCTTTATTAATATTAAAGACTATTATAAAATATTTCAAGTATAACAAATGCACTTTTAGGTTGTCCAATTCGATATTCATTATTTATTCTTCAATTTCATTGCTTTTTAGTTGCCTTCTTGATACATATATTTTATAACATTTGCTCAGATAATAAACATGCATAATTTTGTATGTCATCCTGCTGCATTCCTTGAGCAAACTATTACATTTTAAATTAAATTAATTGAACTTGATTCGATATCTCTCGTATAAGAATATGATATTTCTATTAAAGAATAATACAAATTTGTTAGTTATGTTCATAAATGCCGATATTATAAAATTGAAATTGGTTCCATTTATTAAAATTAAAATGTATTCTGTTTTATTGATTAATTTCAATTAAAAAACAATTCAAGTTTATATGAGTAAATGTTATAAACGGCTGAATAATTAATGAAAACAATGAATATTGTTTTTTACGTAATTATTTTCAAACAATTATACATTGGTAAATTTTATAAAGAGTCTCATGTTAAAAATTTGCTGATAACCTTTATTATTTAATTAAGCTTTACTCTTGGCTGACTTCTTTAAAAAAATGTTCTCTACTTTTCCTACATGCGAATAGCAAAAACGTAAAGAAACCAAATTACTATTCTTGTAAAAAGCATCTACTAATGTTTTTTTATCCTCAAGTACAAGTTGACTATCATTAAGGCTTAAGGAGATTAAAGTGGCATTTTTGCAAAGAGCATCTGCTATTGCTTTTCCAATTGCAGGCCCGAGTTGATTATCGCAAAGGTTTAAGGAAGTTAAAGTTGTATTTTTGCAAAGAGCATCTGCTATTGCTTTTCCAACCTCAGGCCCAAGCTGATTATTACAAAGGCTAAAGGAAGTTAAAGTTGTATTTTTGCAAAGAGCATCTGCAAATGCTTTCCCACCCTCAGAACCAAGTTAATTACGACAAAGACGCAAAGAAGTTAAAGTATAGTTTTTACATATAGCATCCGCTAATCTTTTTCCTTCTTCAAAACCAATAGTTGTATCTGAAAGATCTATAGACGTTAAATAAGAGTTTTTACAAAGATTAAAAACTTTCCAAAACTTGGAATCAAGTAGACTGCAATGAATTTTCAAAGAGTCAAAGTATGTTTTTTAATAAGAGCTTCTGCTATCTCAGTATCAGAATAACAAAAATTTGAAAGTTCTAATGTAGTTAAATTTTTGCAATGAATATTCATTAACGCATTCTTCCCTGTATAATTAAGAATATCATCATAAACAACTAATTGTTTTAATTCTTTACTTGTTCGTAGAATCATTTTAATCAAAGAATTTGCAATTGTCAAAATATAATCTTCGTTATATGTAAATCCTTCTTCTTGACTAAGCCAATTTTGAACACCATCAGTTAAATTGTAATCGAACTGAATTTTCTTCATAAAACTTGAATATTCAAATAACGGGGTTTTTCAGTATTTGGAATTTTGATTTTATATGGAATCAGTAATCTTTGTTCTTCAGCATTTAATCCTAAGACATATTTTGATAACTCCTGTATTTTTGAACTTAGGTTGACGCCATAATATTTGCACAATAATTCTACACCATTGGCGATTAACAAGAAGGCATGAAAATAAGCTTTCATAATCTGGCTTAAGAATTAATCCAAAAACTTTAATCTCAAGGCATTCAAATATTTTGACAAGACAATCAATTGGTAGAGGGATCATTTTAAAGAATATTAATTTGTACTAATTTGTTGTTTGAAAAGTTTTTAGATTTTTCTATATTGAATAAAACCCATATTTATATAATTTGAAATTAATATTATTTTATTAATCTGCAAGCTGTAAAAATAGCATTCAGTCAAAAAACCATATATAGATGACACCTAAAACTCCTTAATATTAGAAAACCTTCGTGTATAGAATTCCAAATTGAATTTAACTGGTATTCGATAAATTAACCACTCAAAAATTGCAAGAATACTTTGTTAAAAATTGGGTTGTTTTAAGTTTTGTTCCTGAAGTATATTGATTCTAAAAGCAATGATGAAAGGTTTTCTAATTTTCATTGATTATCTACTCTTCTTAAAGCAATGGTACCTACTTACTGTAAAAGCTCTTTTTTTCCGTATAGTTATTTTAATTTAAACAAAAAACAGTAAAAAGACGTGTTCTATAAATGTAAAGACGCGTAAAAATTTTTTGCTTATTAGTAATAAAGTTGAGCGATTAACGTGTAATACTTGTTTCATTGTGAAAATAACTTTTACATATATGCTTAATTTATTTTTGAATACCTTCTTTGTAGAAATCAAAAGAAGTAATTTAAGAATATTCTAATGACGCGTAAAAATTTTTGTTTAATAGTATATGACTAATTGAAACCAAAAATAAATCTTATAAAAATAAATTCTCACCCGGAATGCTTAAGAATATTCTTTCAAAATTGACAATCTTTACTTGAAAAGCTTTGTATCTTTTAATTAGGTGAGGGTATTTAACAAAGAAACGCGCGTAGTTATTGTTGTATAAATTTGACATATTAATAATATAGCCTTAAACTGACTTTACAGTCTTATTATTTCGGCGTGAATGATTTATATTTGACTACAGTTTTTAATATACTAACTAGTTAAACTAGTTTGAAAGACTTTTGTTGGTTCATATTTTGAAAATACTCATTACTAATACAAATTACGTTAACGCACAATTAACATTTTATTTGTTTCATGCTTATCAATCTAGTTAACCATTCGGTTTATACATGTAAATAACAACCATTTCATAAATAAAATTTATTCCTCTAATGAAGCGTGCGTAATAAGGACACAACTTTATTTTGTTTCAGCTATTAGAAATACGGAGCTTAAGTCGCGTAGATATTGGATTTAATTAGTAATGATACAGCATATACATGGAATAAGAGATGTACTTTACTCTTCACACTTAATTAACTTATCAGAAATTATTTCTCGTAGTATTATATTAAACTTTTACGCATATAATTAGTGAAAGTGAACATTTTATATATTGTATCATTACTTAAATTATACTAATTGGGTCTAATAAATTTTCAATCCCTACGCGTACTAAACTCAATTTCTTATAACGAAATCCAAATTGAAATTCTTCGAAAATTCTTATAGTAAACCAGTACATATTCTCTCAAATATTTTAAGATAAATTTTGATATTAAAAAGACTATTGTTTTTTTTTGTTTCAAGAATTCAAGAATTTAATCATAGGTTAGAAAATTATCATTTGGACAAAGACTGTTTGTAGTTAAATACTCATTTTCTTGGTTCGAGAATTTTAAATTCATTTTAAATATATTACTAATACAAATTATGTTAACGTGCGTGTAAAGACACCAATTATTTTTTTCAGGGTATTATTACTAATTTATTACCATTTGCAAGAATTTTTGTCCAGAATTTTCTTGTTTTAGAAATTATTAAGTTACATGAAAAGAGCTTAAAACAAGATTTATTTAAATAATGAAGCAATATACGAATATATATAAATAGTGACAATATTCATTGTGAAAATAAATTTTAAAATATATGTTTAATTAACCTTAGAAATCTTCTTGTATGGAATTCTAAATAAATAAAATTTCTAATTAATTATGCAAAAAGTTATTTATTTAGAATTCTATAAAAGTTTTAAATTTTTAGTAAGCAAAAATTTTTACGCGTTAACGGTCCTTTGTCTGAATGGTTAGTTTAAAATCCTTTTGAATTATAAATATTATTTAAAGCAAGAGGGGCATTGTCTAACAAGGACAATTCTGAACAGAATTTTTATATTATTACAGTGTAAAATTAATTATTATATATTAATTTCAATATAAATAGAGACTCTGTTAGATGCTGAACAATCAAAATTTTTGAATATTACAAAATTATTAAAATGTTAGTTTTACCAGTTTTACCAACAGAAATTTTAACCGAAATAATTAAATGTCTCCAAAAAGATCATAGAAGCTTGTTTTCATGCCTTCTTGTCAATCGCCAATATTGTAGAATCACTGTACCAATACTATGGAGTGAACCTAATTTTAAGAATAGAAAGCTCATTCATATGTGTCTTTCTAAATTTAATGCTGATGAAAGAGCACTATTGCCTTCCGAAATTACACTACCAATTAATGAACAACCATTAACATTTGAGTATTTAAGATATATTGAAAGAATTTGCGCTCACGATTTAACTGACGGAGTTAAGATTTGGCTTAAAAATGAGATAATATTTAATTATTACACTATTAAAACTGAAATTGCAAATTCTTTAATTGAAACTGAAATTGCAAATTCTTTAATTAAAATGTTCTTACGAACAATTAAACATTTAAAAGGATTTATAAATTATGATCTACTTAATACTGATAGCAAAGAAGAAGTTAAAAAAGTTCTTTTTGAAAATAGGACTTTGACTTCACTAGATTTTCACTTTACTATTAATTTTGATCCTAAGTTTTGGAAAGGGTTTGCAAATTCTCTTTGCAAAAATAATTCATTAACTTCCTTAATCCTTTCATCTAATAAACTTGGTTCTGAGGGTAAGAAGGCATTAGAAAGTGCTCTACAAAAGAATAATACTTTAAAATCTTTGAATCTCAAAAATAATCAACTTAGTCTTATTGAAATAAAGAATCTGGCACTTGCTCTTTGTAAAAATAACTCTTTAACTTTTTTGAATCTTTCATCTAATAAACTTGGTTTTGAAGGTGGGAAAGCATTAGCAAATACTCTTTGCAATAACACCATTTTGATTTCTTTAAACCAAAGAAATTGTGAACTTGGTTCTAGGGGAGAGAAAGAATTTGCAAAAGCTCTTTGCAAAACAACACTTTAGCTTCTTTAAACCTTTCATCAAATAAACTTGGTTTCGAGGGAATAAAAGAATTAGCAAATGATCTTTGTAAAAACAATTCTTTAACTTATTTGAATCTTTCATTTAATCAATTGGGTTCTGAAGAAGTGCAAGTATTAGCAAAAGCTCTTTGCTCAAACAGCACTTTAATCTCTTTGGATGCTTTTGATGATCAATATAATGTTGAGCATGATAACTTATTAAAAAGTGCTCTTTCTAAAAATCGCAAAAACATATCAGAGTGTGCTTCTTTCAAAAGTTCCAAAAACACATCAAAGTATGATCTTTCCAAAAATCGCAAAAAAAGTGCTATTTCCAAAAATCACAAAAACACATCAGAGTCAAAATTGAAAATTTTAACACTTTCACATAAAAAACAAACTCTTCACAAAAATACATTAAATCTTGAAGTTAAAAAAATGAATTTAAATGCCGCTGCTTTTAAAAATGAAGTTATTTTAGCAAATTTGGAGAATAGAAAGATACTGATTTCCCTAGATAAAGAGCTGTTTGGAGACAGCATTTATGATTTAATTTTGTTATTTTTTATTATTAATTTTTTAATAATTACTGGATCATTTACATTTATATTTTTTTACGGTTCTGTTTTATCCTTTACTCGCTTAAGAAATTATAACTTTTTTGAATCTTTCATCTAATAATCTTGGTTTTGAAGGTGGGAAAGCATTAGCAAATACTCTTTGCAATAACTCCACTTTGGTTTCTTTAAAATTTAGAAATGGTGAACTTGGTTCCAAGGGAGGGAAAGAATTTGCAAAAGCTCTTTGCAAAAACAGCACTGAAACATGAAGAGATTATTTTAGCAATTTTGGAGAAAAGAAGAATACTGATTTCCCTAGATAAAGAGGTGTTTAGAGACAACATTAATGATTTATTTTTGTTATTTTTTATTATTAATTTTTTAATAATTACTGGATCACTTACATTTATATTTTTTGCGGTTCTGCTTTATCCTTTACTTATCTAAGAAATTAAATAGCATTATAAATTAAATTAATTAAATTATTTAAAATAAATACTTACATATTTTGATTTGATTTTAACAAAAATGATATTTTTTTCCAATAAATAAACATCAAATATAATTTAAGTTTAAAAAAAATTTAAATTCACAAGAATTGCATAAACTGATCAAGATTATTCATAAATACCCAAAATTTAAATCTAGCCATGTACAAATAGAAATTGGCATAAATTGAAAAGTTTGATTTGAGAACCAATAAATGGTTTGGTACAAAAAGATAGTTTCTTGAGAAAACATAGTAATTTTATACAGCGAATTTTTTTATTATACATGGCACACAAACAGAAATTGCAAGAATATTTTGTTCAAATTGTCCTTGTTTCGAGAGTAGTTTAAATGATTGCGTGAAAAGACTTTCTTTTAGATTAAGTATTGAGCTTTTAGTACACTTAGCCAATTAAATTCTAATTTGGTGATAAATAATTCTATTTTCGGTGACAATTAAAATTAGAAAAAATTTATATTAGTTGTCACCGAAATTAAGAAATAGAATTATTGTTTTAAAATAAAAAATTTGATTGTTAAAATTTGATAAAATGCGTGATTACGAACTGTATTTAGCTTTCCAGTTGTCATCATATTATTATCTAATTTTGAAAAACTGCGCTCAAAAATTATTTACAAATAAACTGTTTTTTTTTTACAGATTAGATATTTTGGCCAGGTTTGGTTAAATCCAGCCAGAATTTAGATAAATTTGACACGGATTAGAATTGAAATTTCGGCACAGAAATAATTTCAGTCAGATTATTTCGGCTGAAATTTAGGAATTTTGGCTATAACACTATGCAAATTAAATCTTTGCGTTATCGTGATTTGGTTTGATGTTAATGCTAGTAAAAATTGTTACATTATTCGCAGCTTCCAGATTAAAATTGTGACTGAAATTATCTCTGAACCCGGTCGAAATTATCCTTGACCGAAATTATTCCTAAAATACCCATAATCAGCTTAGTATTGATTGCCGAGAAGAAATTTGGGATTATTTTATTTTTCTCTCCTCCAAAGTTATATCTATCATAATGACTTTAAACTCTAAAAATTAAATATGACTTCTTGGTCTCGTTGGTTATTAAATCATGTGACGCTTTGAACAAAGTTTATAATCAAAGATATCGAAACTCCCCTCATTGTTTAAGTAATGATACAATATTATTTAAATCTAATTTCGGTGACAAATAATCCTATTTTAGGTGACAATTAAATTAAACAGTATTTGTCACCGAAATTAAGATATAGAATGCTTCTTGTATTGTTTAAAATAAAAAATTTGAATTGTTAAAATTGTGTTAAAATATCGTGTTATGAAAGATCTGCAGTTATTAATGCTTTATGTTTACTTTGCCAACCCTATTTTCTTTCTACAAATAAAGGCGATCAAATTTTGGGACCAGAGATCTGCCTATAAAAATTTTTTATAAAATTTTAATGCTATAAATTTATTTTAGTATACTTCATGTTTTCACAAAAAATTTTTAAAATTTGTCAATTGAAATTGAATGAATTCATTAAAGAATCAACTTTTGCCCAATTAGGAATGTATTAGCTGCCTGGTACGTAGATTCCTAATTAGGACGGCATATTTTTTCTTCAAAAAATTTTTTTGACTTTCAAAATTTGTCAATTAAAATTGAATGAATTCATTTAAGAATCAACTTTGTGCCTAATTAGGAATTCATGTTTCACAATCTAGCCAAAGAATTTTGCGTCGCAAATCTGCTAACAGAATTTTTTTAGCTCCCAAATTCGTAAATTGGAATTTAATGAATTCATTTTAGAATCAACTTTGTTCTAATTAGGACTGCATGTTTCACAATCTAACTAAACAATTCTATTCCATGAACAAAATGTGACAAGACGTGACGTGGGTTAAAAGCGGTAACCTTCTGACCGGTTCAATATTACTCATTTTGTCATGAAATAAAATTGTACGACTAACATGCAGCCCTAATTAGGAACTGGAGAAGTGAATTATAGACATCAGATCACATTTCTATTCGCATTATGTATTTAATTTCGGTAATAATTCATATTCGGTTATAAATAAATTAATTAAAATTTATTTTCAAAAGTCATTTGAAATTTATTAATAATTCTCTAAGTTTTTTAAATAGAAATTTTAAATTCAAAAATAAATAAAAAATAATGTTCGAATTTTAAAAATTGATGCAGTCTAATAAATTATATAAAATTATTCTAGATACATCTTTGTTACGGAATAAATGTAATGATCGTTATCACAACGATTTTTCAAAAATTGTGCAAATTCAAAAACTTCCACGAAATCAATTCTTTGTGGTAGATGAATACAATCATCTTCTTTAAAAGTTTCGTATCCACAAACCGTACAGTACAATTGAATCTGTTCTTTATCATATTCAGAGCATGTTTCTTCAACTAATTTTTGGTTAATTAATATATATAAAAGCGCCTTATTGCGCGTGCCACAAATATTAATTTATACCCATTAGATTCAATTTTTACGCGTAATTTTATTTATTTGTTTAACAACATTACTTAATATAAATTCGGCATAGACTCTTTGCATATAAGGGTTCTTGAAACAAGAACAATCTTAAATAAAATAATTATTTTTGCTGAGTAACTTGTAATACTTAATTGATATGATAAACACGAAAGTCCTTATTACGCGTCATTAAATTGAATATGAAGTCAACGAAGATTATTTACTTTGTTTTAAGCGCGAGTTAACGTAATTTGTATTAATAATGTATTTTCCAATAAATACTATAAAACAAATTGCTTGTTACGCAAATTCTATTTTCTTTTATTCGAATGGTTAATCTTAACTTTTGTCTGAATGGCTAACTGGGTGTGTAGCCTTGTAGATTTTACAAGTTAAACTTTATTTATGTGTACGAAGGGATTCGGTAATTACGCATGCTTCATTAGAAGGATAGATTTTATTTATGAAAGGGCTGTTATTTACATGTATAAGCCGAATGGTTAACTAGATTGATAAGCATGAAACAAATAAAATGTTAATTGTGCGTTAACGTAATTTGTATTAGTAATGAGTATTTTCAAAATATGAACCAACAAAAGTCTTTTAAACTAGTTTAAATATTTAAAACTGTAGTCACGCCGAAATAATAAGACTGTAAAGTCAGCTTAAGGCTATATTATTAATATGTCAAATTTATACAAGCTACCTAGACAAAGACCTGGTTATTTTTGCTGAATAACTTGTAAAAGAGTCTAATTACGTGTCACTAATTATTGTCTTATTCTACATAAAAATTTTTTAAATTATACTAACGTTAATTGAGAATTGAGACTAGACTAAGTACCATAATATATTTAAAGTAAAATATTTATTGTCGTGGCTGATGCTGGAAATTTTAATTATTTTAATATGAAATTTTTAAAAAATTTTAGGACATTTTGTTAGGGGGTTTTTTTAGGGTTAGGTTAAGGTTTAGGGTTAGTTTTAATAATAAAAGAGTATAAGTGGATTTTGGTAGGACTTATTTTTTTAAATCAGCTTATCTGATTTCTAGCTTCAGCCATTTTCAGCTTCAGCCGTGACATTTATTAATAAAGAATGAATCGAATTTTCTTGTTAAAAATAGCATGTCAGACTACTATTAATAAATTTCAAAATGACATGGTTAATTTCTGTACTATTAATCAGAGTTCTTATGTGAAAATTGTGTTTGCATATGCGTCATGATATTGCATTATATGCGAAGGATTTGACTCGATTAGTATGATTTATGTAATGATATTTATGTAGAATAAGATGTTTAATGACGCGACAATTCTTTGCTTCAACTATATTAATATCGATAAATCAAACACTTGGAAATGTGCAGAAGTTTTGTTCAAAATTGACCTTGTTTAATATCTGGTAAAATTTAAAATTGGACTTTTTATTTTAAAAAGAAGTACAATTTAAAGTTTTGCGCTTTTGTTTAATTTACGTTATCTTTGCAGCAGTTATTCGTATTAATAATAAGTTTTCTTGTAAAGTCTATAAATATAACATGTAAGAAGATATTTGGTTCTTAAACATTTAAATGATTCTTGAAACAAGAACAATTTTGAACCAAATACCTTGAGCATTTCTGAGTGGTAATTTATTCATATACTATACCTTTTCAATATAAATTTAACTTGGAATTCTATATGCGAGGGTAAGTTTGTATGTGAAAGTTATTTTCACAATGATCATTGCTGAAACAAAGAATTGAGGCTTACAAGTAACTATTTATATATAGTCTTTTGACAAAACAGTTATTCGAAATGGTTTATGGGAATTCTGGACAATTTCTACGTGTGCTACATTTAAAAGATATAAATTCAAAGCTCTTTTTCCATCAATTCGAATCAATTTAACAATTTAAAAATATTATAATATCAACCATTAAACGTAATTACAAAATATATTGTGAAGATAATGAAAGCGACCTTTCATCAAAAAATAAAACTTCATCCAAAAAATTCAAAACACAAAAAACACAAAAACCTCAACCAAAGTTTAGCACGAATACAGGAATTATAGTTATATCTGATGACAAAAATAAACTGCCGTCACTTAAAACAAAATCCACCGGATCCAATAATTCAATACAAAAAATTAGAGATATCTCTGATTCAGACGAAGATGAACTGCCATCTCTCGAAAACGTGTTAAAAAACATAACCAAATTCGCCGAATACAAAAAAATGAACAATATTGAGTTTATCGAGATACAGGATGATACCACGGCTGCAAATAATAATAAAAACGATTTCACTTATACCATCAACGATGTTCGATTTCTCAGAATTAGTAAAAAGACAATACGATCTAAATTAAAATGCATGGTGAGAAGACTCAAATCCAAAAAGGCTATCAGATCTATCGCTAAAATTTGTAAACATAAAGAAAGATACAAGTACTACAACGATTTCAAATCCCTACCCAAACGGCATCTCCGAAATCCTTTAGCCATAGATCAATTAGTTCCTGGATATTATGGAATGAAAGAGTACACGCTAATGTACGAGCATTTGATGAAAAACACCGCAGTATGGGAACAAAACCTAGGAACAGATATAAATAAACAGGAATTCATGCAAGAGGTTATTATTCCCGAATTGGGTGTTATATTCATTATGACAGATCTCAAGGATAATGATTAAGACACCGCTGTAATAATCACGCGTAAGAGCGTTGAATACGGTAACCAAAATTTTTTTGGAGACAGCGATGATAATTGTTTTTGGTGAAAAGATATTTTATCATTTGAAATAAAATTAAGAAGTCTTTGTTATTTTGAGACCGGAACAAATATTTTAATAAAATCTGTATATATTATTAAAATAACATAATTTTTTATATAACATAGTTTGTATCTCAAATGAATAACTCGTAATTTATTGCGAATGATCCTAATCTATAAATTATTAATGAAAAAAAATTAAAAAATTTCTTAAATTGCCAAATGGCCAAATATTCAAGTCTTCGTATTCCGAAATATTCTAAACTTTTCAATTTGTTATTTTAACCCAGTTTATTTTCCGACGGCCTCTAGCTGCCATCGGAGAGAACAACAAAGAAATTGGTACTTACACGGGTTTACGTAATTGTATTAGTAATGTATTTTGAATAAATAGCTATTAGAACAATCTTGTCTATTTTTTATCCGATTTCTCGAATATTTTGCTTAAAAATTCTATATAGTGCAAATTCAAAAACTTCCATGAAATCAATTCTTCATGGCTTTAAAAGTTTTTTGCCCACAAACCATGCAATACAATTGGTTCGGTTCTTTATCATATTTGAAACATTTTCTTCAAATAATTTTTTGGAATATCAATTTAGAATATGTCCTATTTCCAAGAACCTTATCAATAAATCCCACAATCCATCTTTTATCTGAATCTGTCAAGAATTAAACTGGTTTAATTTATTTTCACTCTTGGTCTTTAGATATAAGATAAAGGTTTATTAATTCAGCATTATTACAATAATTCGATTGACATAATTATATGCTTTTTAAACAAATTGTAAAAAATAATAATAATTTAATATTTGAGCAATATATGGTAGTTAAAGTTGGTTTTTTTAAGTTAAATTTTAAACATTTCGTCATTATATTTATTGAATGTTAAAGAAATTTTCATTTTTTTGAATCTTCTTTAACTTATTGTAGTATTAAGTTAGATCTTTTTATAAAATCAATTGAAAATTCAATACAATAAAAAATGTGGACTGGTCCATTATTTTAATTACCTCATTAGTAGAATACTGGTTTCATCGAATTTAGTATAAATAATGAAGGGATAAATAAACATTTTCTGGGTATTGCTAAGAACAAAAATCATCAACATTTTTTCTTGAAATAAAATTTGAACAATAAATAATAAAAGTAATCCTTCCGTCACCAAAAATAATGTAATTATCATTTAAACAATTCACAATATTTCTTTGAAGAGCTCTTTAGAAATTTGTTCAGTAAAACTTTGAATTTCATGCCAATCAATTCTGTCATTGGATGTATTAACGTGTAATATATAAATGCCATTATTCTTACAGTAGTCTTCGGCATCTTTTGTTGAACCTTTATCACCTGCGATAAACATGATGTGGTTATAATTAGGTAATTGTGGATCTTCATTATTTTTAGAAGTAAGGTACGTGCAATCATGAACTTTTATTTTTTCGCCTGGTTTCATTACGGATCCTATGAATGAGATATCTCCAATCTCATCTAAATTTCTTATAAGTGTACCAAATAGATATTGACGTGTTTCATTATTTTCATCAATATTAGAAAGAACAAAAGAACCATGATTCTGTAAGAATTGGATGATTCTGTAGGTTGTATTGAAGGTTGTCATGGGTCTTTCAATATAATCCCAAGAATCAAGATTTTCTTCAATATCATAGTCTTCTCCAATAAAGAAACTTTCAAAAAGTTCTTTGGGTTTTATGATTTGCATATTCAATTTATTTTATTTATGAATGCTGGAGTTTTTTTTGAGTTCCTCAGAGGTTTTAGGATGTAGTTTATATATTTTTTTTATTTGCTGCGTAGAATATTATGGTTGGCAAAGAAATATTATTGAAAAAATGACACTTATTAAGTAACTATCCAAATATAGCTAGTACGTGGAGATTATGCTGTGATAGTGATTCCAATTTGGATCATTTAGAAAATGTCCACGTAATATTTGATTAATAATATTTATTAAAAGAAAATTTATTTATATATATTTAAATATTTTCATATTTAAATATTTATGTTTAGTAATCCTAAACTTTCAAATAAGTCATAAGGACAAAAAAATCCTATTTTCTCAATAAAGAACTTCTTTTTAATAATTTGTATTATTAATCAAAAATATTACATGGAAACACGCAGAATTCGATAATTTAAGACTCATTTACCTTGTTTCATATAATTGCGCGTAAATTTTAATTTATTCACAAAAATAATGTTCAAGTTGTTACTCAGTAAAAGGCTTATTTCTTTGTATCAATGGGCTATTTAATTCTCTTTTCAGAAGTATTTTTATTATAAATTGGGAATGTGCACGAATTTTTTACTCAAAAATTGTCTTTGTTTAAGAAATCGAAATAAACTTTTCGCATAATTAATAATATTAACGAAACAAAGAATCGGAGAATAAATATAGAGATCTCTAAATAAATAACAATTCGCGTCATCTGAAACAAGAACAAATTTGAACAAAATTTTTTTTGCATTTCTGAATGGTAGATTAATTTAGAATTAACGAAGATTTTTCTAAGGTTAATATATAAAATCGTAACAAATATTAATTTATACCCTAGATTCAATTTTCGCGTACTTTCCGTTTATTTGTTAAAGACGATGTTATGCAGTGTAATTAAAACGCCTATTGAGTCTAAATTTGGTTGTTTTTTTTTATAGACATTGCTAGCGTGATGATTAAAGATTCATTATTGTCGCGCATAAATAATTTCTCTAGAATATTTAATATACAGTATATAAAAATAATTGTTATAAAATTCTAAATTAGCCATTCGGTAAGACCATATGTTGGTTATATTAGTAATCCCAAGAATTAAAAACTCATTTTGTTGTTTTCCTACTTGATATCACAGATATCCAAAAGATATGTATAGTAAATATTTAGTGAGGTGTAAGACTCATTAGTTCTTTGTTTTCAATACCTTCGTGTACAGAATTGCGATAAATGGAAGTGCGTTTTTGTTATATCATTAAATATGTAAAGTTTATTTTAGATTAATACACAAAGAATAGAGCTAGTACATGGAGTTTATGCTGTATATTTAGCATAGGTTCCTTTTTTTATCATTTAGAAAATGAGGCGCGTAATATTTGATTAATAATATCAATTATTAAAAGAAAAATTTATTTAAATATTTTCATATTTAAAAATTTATGTTTAGTAATCCGAAACTTTCGTATAAGTTATTCGGACAAAAGAATCCAATTTTAATCTATTTCATCAATAAAGAACTTCTTTTTAATTTTAATTTATATTCTTAATCAAAAATATTACATAGAAACACGCAGAATTTGATATTTAAGACTAGACTCATTTACTTTGTTTCATATAATTACGTGTAAAATTTATTCATAAAAATTGAAAATACTATACAATTAATATCCCTAGATTCTTTCAGGAATGCGCCACTTTCTCAACGATTGCATCTATATATGGGATATATGTGTAATTATATAAAATGGAAATTTCTTTATTCATTACTATACACATTAAAGAAATAAAAGTCTTTGTTACTAGTGTTTAAATATAGTCTTTTGGCCTATTTGACAAAGAGTTCGTGTATTGTACACGTAATCCTGTGATAACTGATATCGGAAATATAAATTTATTTAGCCTTCGAGCAAAGGACCATAGAGTGAATATATATAGTATACATAAATTTAGAAGAGTTAATTAAATGATTCTTGTAACAAGAGCAATTTTAAAATAAAATATTCTTGGAATTCTATACATGAAGGTTTTCTAAAATTAAGCAAATATGTGAAAGTTATTATCACAATAAACATTGCTGAACAAAAAATGGGTCTTACGCATTTATGCGTGAAATACTTGGTGTTTAATATCTCGAAGGAAATGTGTATGCAGTCCGAATGGTTAACCATGAAACAAAAATTCTTATATTAACATAGTTAGTATTAGTAATATATTTTCGAATCAACTATATCCTAAATAATAAAACAAAATAAAAACTAATATATATAAATGCAAGATTGATCTGATTCATAAATACGGGTTTGAATATTATAAACCATTCCAATACCAGAAATCCGTTTACTGCCATTATAAATTATTTCAGTAATATTTGTCATATAATCATCAAATTTTTTGGCTGATACAGTTTTATTTTATGGATCATAAGTAACACCATAAAGTAAAATATTTTCATTGATGTGCGCATATGCGGCCCAAACTTGCTGTTTAGAGTCAAGGGTGTATTCATCTAAATCCAATGTTGTTAACAATTGGGATGGACTGTGAAAACACAACCGTATACTTTTCTTAACTGAATTTTCATGTGCCTTTAGGTAGTTGTAAAGTCTCTGAGTGGTCAGGCCGGAAGCATTAATGGTAAAGCTGTGCATTTTTTCAGATTTTCTCTTATTGGCGCGAAAGCTTTGCTTCCGGGTTATTGCCATGATTAATGAAGGAATTATTTATTAAATTTGAAATTATTATTAATATTATTAATAAAATATACGTTAGCCTGTATATACTAGTAAATTAGAACTGGACGTTTTGGCACTTTTATACTTTTTCCACAAAATATAATGGTTAAAAATTCTAATTACTGCACCATTCGGAAAAGATTTTGCGATAAAACAAAAGTTTTCGCGACATTATAAATTTGTATAACAGTCTTTTAACCGAATGTTTAATCATGAGATAAATTTTATTTGCGCGCAATTTTGTACTAAAATATATGCCGAAAGTTAACCTTATGAATGAACAAGGAAAATTGGTACTTATCGGGTTTACGTAAGTAGAAAGGTTAAAGCCGAACACTCAAAGTTACTTACGCGCATTAACGTAATTTCTATTAGTAATGAAATTTTAAATAATTTCTTATGTAGTTTTAAAATAAATCACAGTTTATTAATATGTACTGTAATTCACAGTTCACATCTCTAGTCTATGTCTAAATGCCAATTTTTATTTTAAAAGGGTTACTTATGTGTATACGCCATCCAGATGTTGATAAGCATGAAACAAAGAAATTGTTACTTACGAAATAAATACTTATAAACAAAATTGCACCTAGAGGTGTGAACTGTGACTGTAGTTTATTTTATAACTAAGAGGTGTGACCTGTGAATTACAATACATATAAATAAACTGTAGTTTATTTTATAACTACAGTTAACTAACAGTTTTACAATAAATTACAGTTTATTTATATTTAACTAATAGTTTACGGATCGTATATCAACATATGCCCTAAGGATAACCATATGAATGAACAAAGAAAATTGGCACTTATGTGTAATTGTATTAGTAATATATTTTCGAATAAAATAGTTATAATGTATTCAATTGCTCTAATATATTACGTAATTTTGTTTGAAAATTCTATGAAACAACTTAATTAATCTTATTAAGCAAAGAAATGAAAAACTACGCGCGGTTAGTTACTATTTCTAATCGGAATATCGCGTGTAGTTTATTTAATGTACTGAACTATATAAAAATTTTCAAAATAATTATAATTCAATTTGGATTTTGTCTTACGAAAGGCTTCATCTTTCTTTTAACATAAATTCCAAAAATGGATTATTGTAACATCAATTAATATTAAATTTTTTCGTGAATAAAATTTGCAATGGAAGCCTTTACTTACCTAATATTCAAACTCTCTCAACTGTTATTACTAATGCAATTTGCACAAAAAATAATATTCCGCGTAAGAATTCCAATTATTGTATAGAAATCAACCATTTATAGAATTTTAATTAATAACCTTTCGCGTAATCTGAAACAAGAACAAGTCTGAACAAAAATTTTACACATTTCTGAGTGGTAGATTAATTTAAACTTTCAACAAGAAGATTTCTAACTCAATTAACGTTAGCATAATTTAAAAATATATATTTTTATCTAGAATAAGATAATATTTAGTGACACGTAATTACAAGTTGTTCAGCCAAACTAACCCTTCGGTTAACACAATATTAAACAAAGAAATTGTGCTTTATACGTGAAGGGATTTGACCCGATTGGTGTAATGATACAGTATATATGTAATATAAGATGTTTAATGACGCGTCGTTTTGTAGTCCTCTGTAATATCAAAAATTCTTTGCACTTTACCGCAACAGGTCTTTTAACTGAATGGTTAATCAGAAGAAATAAGTGGGAATAAAGAATATTCGATTTCTAAATGATTCTTGAAACAAGGATTTATATATACCTTTTCAAAATAAATTTAATTTGGAATTCTACACACGAGGGTAAGTTTAATTTACAATATATGTGAAAAGTTATTTTCACATGAAAATTTTCGAAGTAATTCAATTTAAATTTTGTCTTACACAAAAGACTCCACCTTTATATATTAAGTAACATTAAATTTTTCGTGAATAAACTTTTACTTACTTATTTCTCAATTGTTATTACTAATGTAATCTGCACAAAAAATAATTTATACAAAAATTTATATTAGAAATGTACTGTACCTTAATAAAAATATATAAAAAAGATGTCTCAAATTTTTGATTCTATATAGCATAAATGGAGGAGATAGTCAAATTAAGTCTTAAGTCAGAAAATGACTGTTTTTTAATCCGTGAAGTAAATAGACACGTAGCCAAAGCTAAAAATTGCGTTATAATTACTGGAGCAGGCATATCATGTAGTGCGGGAATTCCCGTAAGTAATATCAATTTCTTCTTGAGATTTCAATTTTAAAAATTAATATTTTTCTTATAACCAAAGGATTTTATAAGTTCAGACGGTCTTTACAATATGATAAAAAGTCAATATCCAGGTGTTTTTCGTTCGGGCAAAGATTTATTTGATGTTCAATTGCTTAGAACTCATGATACTATTAAGGGATTTAATCTTTTCATGGGTATATTAAAAGAATTAATTGTAAATGCTAAACCCACAGCCACTCATTCTTTTATAAAAAAATTGGCAGATATGAAAAAATTAAAAAGAGTATATACACAAAATATAGATAATCTTGAAGAATTAGTAGGACTAGATATTGATTGGCAATTTGAAAGAGTTAAAAACTGCAAAGCTCAAGTAGTCCAATTACATGGAACGTTGTCAAAATTACGATGTAATGCTTGCACAAACATTTGTCCATTTACACCGCAATATTGTGATATTTTCAAGAAAGGTAAAGCGCCAAATTGCCCCAAATGTGAAGAGAGAGGTAAATATATAAAATACCGTAAATAAATTCAACCAAACAAAAATTTTTCAATTTAAGTTTCTAATTATTAATAGAAAACACTAGGGCCGAACAAGGATTACGACCACATTTTATTGGACAATTAAAACCAACAGTAATCCTTTATGGTGACACACATCCTAAAGGATTAGAAATAAGCCAAATAGCAATACGCGATCAAAATAAAGCTGATTGTTTAATAATAATGGGAACCTCTTTAAGAATTCCTGGAGTAAAGATCTTATTAAGGGTTTTGCAAGAGCGGTTCATGGTCGTAACGGTTGCGTAATATTGGTGAATGCCATGGATATAGTTAATAAAGGATGGAATAGTGTTATTGATTATCAAATAAAAGGTACTTGTGATGAGTGGGTTAAACTTGTTGACTTAGAGTTATTAAATGGCAAAAGAATTCCAACTACAATACCATCAAAAAATAAGTATGACAAAACAAATATACAGACCAGAAAAAAAAGAAAGCAAGGTTTTAGGACAGACTTATCAAGCAAGAGAAAAAGAAATTAGTAAAGGTTTCTAGTACGAATTTTAGAAATAATACAAGATTAAACCGAGTAAACATTATGGCCCGAATTAAGCTTAATTTAGACAGAAATTTGAAATCATTCCCCTCCAGACATAATTATAACTTGTATATAATTATTAAACCGTAAGTTTAAAGCACAATTGATTTATTAAATATAATAAACAACTAATATTAGAATAATGTTATTTAAATTAAATTTATAAAACGAGTATTGCAGGAGGATTATGTATTAAAATTGGATCAAATTACGTGGTTGACGAACAAGTAGAAGAATCAGTAAGGTATTATAAATTAGGTTATGAATTGGGTAATGCGCATTGCGCAGAAGTACTGTTATCCATGATGGAAAATGATTTTTTGGATCAAAATCTTGAATATAAAAAAGAATTGGAAAAATTTATTAAATTATCAAAGATATCAAAATTAGATGACGGATCATATAATGGAATTAATCGTGCTTTCGTTCAAAAAATAATTGACGACTATGAAATAAAAGGAAAATTTGAAGATGTGCTCAATACTACTGATCTTCGTAAATTTGTAATTGCATCTAAAAAAGAACAAGCTGAGAATGAATTTGAAAATAAATTTGATTACGATTTATTAGCTGTGAATGATTATGTTAATTAAACCACAAATATCTTTTTGTATTTTTCTATCCATATTAGTTATTTATATATTCTATCAGTTTTTTTATATTGTAACTTGAGTATTAAATAAATCGTTCGGAGAATTTTTTATTTACATTTAAATAAATATTTTCGTTAAATATTATGGTAAAGACTTGTTAAATGATTCATTATAAGACATTTGTCTTAGGTGTTACAATATTCAATAACGAGTCTAATGCGCCTTTTATACTGCGTGCATCGTAAAAATTGAAATAATGATCATTAAATTTTTTGAATTCCACTGCTTTAAAGTTAGGATCGATCTTTTGTTTTCCAAGATGATAACAACCGCGTTTATCTAAATAGCCTTGATTTTCCATTCTTTCTGACCCTTTCCTATTATTTATAATAGAAATGAGAGTGGACTTATACCAGAGAAAATTCTTGGACTAGTTAAAAAATACCTTCAGACACCCGAAATTTTTAATGAATAATTGGATCAGAAACTTAGATTTATTATGTATTTTTAAATGACAATAAAGAATTTAATTTATTTTATTCATACGACCTTGGTTAGCAAACATTTCGATTATTGTATAGAATATTGGTCACGAAAGTCAATTTATTTTCTTGACAAACCCCACTAACGCTAACAAAATCAGCAAACATAAAAATTGCCATTTGGTTTACGTAACATAAAAGAGTGAAGGAAAAAATTGAAATCGACAAAAAAAAACAATTACTATTTGTAATAAAAATTTCAGTATAACCTTACTAGTTAAGATAAAGATTTTAGTCATCGAGTCTATAGTTAAGTTTTCATAAAAACTTGGAAAACCTCATAATCTTCTATAGAAAAAAATTCTCGGTTTTCTCGAATTGATTTTTCATAATCAAGTTTTTTACATCTGCTTTTTTCATTTTCATTTGATACACCACAAATCTTTAAATCATTTCTTCCAAAAGCTGGACATATGTAATTATTTTGGTAAATAGCATAATTTGTATTGACTACTTTACTAACAATTGAGTTGTTTATATTTCGGAGATTCCAAGAATTTCTCCAGTATTCTTGACGCGCATAATTACTATTGTTGGACCTTTGCTATCGCACCGTTTATGAAAAACTTTTGATGTCGAACCATGTTTTGAAGCACGTTGCAGTAAATTGATCGTATAAAAAGTATTTTGATCTAAATTGCTAACCTCATTAATCCATTTTGCTATTAATTCAATGTGTTTTTGTTCAATTATATTTGATTGAATTTTGAGTTGTTTTGTAATTGCAAAAGCAGATGTGTTTGAAGTTAAAGCAGGAGTAGAAACAATGTTTGATTCATTTAATTCTAATTGAGCGTAAAATAGAAATTAATTGGTGATTAATATTAAAGGATCAAGCTCTTTGAAGTAATACCTTGCATAATGCTGATAATTTTGCAAATTCAAATAATTCTACTTGATATATGAGAAAAATGTTCTCAATGACTAGGTCTTTTTGTCCAACAATCTTATCTTCAATATAATCACATAGTTCCTTAAGTTGGAGATCACGTGCACCACATAAAAGAAAAATAATGTCAGAAAACTTAACGCCGGTGAGAACGATATTACCATCATAAATATAACTAAAAAATTTATCTGAAATTACTGAATGATATTTTAAAGCTCATCTTTAATTATTATTATTATTATTATTTTTACCTGATAAAAATTTTAAACAGCTCAGGAGTAATATTAGGTTTATCAAATAATATCACTTTTCCTTGATCACAGTTCTTTGAAAGTTCAGATTGAAAATAAGGCGAACGTGTTCGCAAAATTAAGGAATGTGCACAAAATTCTTCATTGCCAACCCTAATTTTAATATCAGCGAAAGTTGGGTCGTTTTTTAAGTTTTTAAAATTTTGAGACAACTCATTTAAGAAAGACTTCATTTTATCGAAAAAAAATAAAATCATAACCATTTTAATGTAAATATTTTTACCAAATCAAGAAACAAAAAAATTTTAATTACTTTTGATGCATGCATAATCAAATCACTACATGAATGTGATTCTGAGCACAGTGTGAATATAGGCTGGTGAAATAAATTTCACCAATTTAACCAGTCTATAGGTCTGAATTAAACTTAAGTTAGGCCAAAATTCGAAATAACATCCCTGAGCACATTTATCGATGAATTTTGAAGCCATATAAAAGCTGAAGTATGTATTTTTTTAAGACTGATTTCTATTTCAACCCATTCTTTTCCAAATAGCATAATTTCAAATCATGTTTACTTTCCATATTAACCAGAAGTAAAACTGGCTTACTGATTAAGTTGGATTAGCTAATTAGCTACACTAAAAAATATTCAGTAAACATTCAATCAACTAATTTTTAATATCTATTTATCAATGTAAACTTGTAGATCTATGTACGTATTTCTCAACTGTTTAATAAATAGTGAATTCCTGTAAATCAGTAGCGATTATTATATAATGGACAACTTGAAGATCATAGAACATTATCTAATAGTGTTTCAAATAAATCAACGATACATGTAGTACTAAGACTGCGAGGTGGTTGTAGACGTTTTAGAGGCTCTAAAGGTAATTATTCAAATTATGTATATAAAAAATAAAATTTAATTAAATTTTTTTTTAAATATTAGATGATATTGATTATGAACCATCAGATCAAATTGAATGTAAGTAACATATTTTATTTATAATTTTATTATATAATTTTTTTAATATATATATATATATTTATTTATTAGATGGAAAAAAATGTTGTTGTATAATTTCTTGATTTTATTTATAATAATATATACAAGTCACTCTCGTTATAGTGAACTCTCTATATAGTGAAGACTAATTAAAATCTCGATATAATGAAGTTAAGCTCAAAGCCAGTCTATATAAAATCCTCTCGATATAGTGAATTTACTAATAAAACTCTCGATATATGAATTTTTAAAAATTTTTATTAATGGAATGGATCACAACATTGTAACGAGAGTAACTTGCTTTTGTATTCTATATCGCATTTGTATTTTAAGTGTATCATATTTGTATGAAATTTTGATCACCCGGACTCACATTAGTTAGCTGCAGCCTTTACAGCTGTTTTGAAAATTAGTGGGACACGTGATGAAATTTGTGAATGTAATTTCGATAATAAAATTTTCGGCCGGTACGTTATCTCGGTATGTTTTAGTACAGGCAGAAAAATTATATTATCGAAAACTACACTCTACCATCAATTTGAAGATCATTACACAATTTAATAAAAATTGTTTTATACACCTTTAAAGTACTTTTTCAAAGGGATAGTGTAACCAATCTTCGCTAAGAAACGTGGACAAGGTCACTAAGCAAACTTAAAGCTTTCACACCGTTCTATAACATATTCACTTAATCCATTTTAATCCAACAACTTTCATATTACGTTCAACCTAGTGAAATCATGACTAAAAATCAGCAATGCGCAGAATGCAAAGCCACTGAATCGTCTAGATTCCGCCCGTTGAAGGGTGAAAAATGGAAAGAGGTTGAAAGACATGATTTGGTGAAGGTAATGTGGCAAGAAGGTGTTCTTTAATGTAACATTTGTTACATACATTTTGTAGAAAACCCCTTAAAGAAAAGCTACAAAAGAGTAAAAACCGTGGACGAAGCTTTCGTGAAGGAAGAGGTAAGTATATTAGATGAAGCAGATCTAGCACAAAAAGGAAGTACAAAGATTGATCTCACAAAAACTATCAAGTCGATAGCAAAGATTATCTTCAGGGTGAGATTACAAAAAATGTCAAGGCAATGACAATGTATTTGACAAAGAGTACCTTCTTTTTAATCCTACTGCTCAATCTAAAACAAATTATTCACAAATCAACAATAGCAATAATGATAAGATCTTTACCTAAGGCCAAGTGTATCACAAGATTACCCGTTAGTCACATGTTTTTTAACCAATCAAATTTGATTAACCAGGATCAGTCAGAAAATCAAAACAACTCAAAATGATATATATTGACATATCTGCCCTTTCTGCAAATATGTATCTGTTATTATGGACATGTTAAATGAAAATTTTTTTCTCGAATCTTTTATTTCTTATATCAATACTTCTAAACCTTCTCTGCCTAGACTAGAAGAATTCTTGTATCATACTCAAGACATCTCAAAAAATGGAATCCATTCTTGTCATAAAAAATTAGCACATAAAACTTTTTTTACACAAATACAAATTATATCATCACTTAGTAAGCAATCAGCTGATATAAAATGTCAATATGAATACGAGAGCTACCTTGATAAAAAGCAATTAAGAAGCATTAAAGAAAATGTAAGGGAAGATAAAATACTTACTAATTAAATTTATAATAATTAAGTTCGTAACGTAAAACAATAAGCTTCCTTATGAATTTTATATTCAATTTATTACACTTTTATCATTAATTTGATCAAATGCTCATAATAAGATATTTATCATGTATCTATTAATTACAACCTGTTCACTGCAATGATATTTGAATCGGACCATTAATTTGCTCTGAATTTTTTTCATATATTGATTGCTTTCAACAGGTTTTAGTGATCAGACCATTAACTTGCCCTGAATTTTTTTTAAACATAGTTCGTTGGAATAATTGTCTAGCGAATTATGAATAAAAAGCAATATTTAAATAGATTAGATATAAATTGGAATGACTAACTATTATATCTATTTATTTTAATTTGAAGCTCAAAATAGTTGCATCCTATATTTTTGGGCAGATGTCGCTCGTAGCGAAGAAAATGACAAAAGCAGAGACAATGGTTAGTTTATTTTAAGTGTTACAAATATATATTATATAATTATATATTCTGACTTAAATTAATATCAAATAGTTCAAAATTTAATGAATTTTGCATCTGGAAGATTTCTCCTGGAACTTAAGTCATGTGATGATTTAGTACAACTTAAAGATTTTAAGAAACTTGTCAATAATATGATAGAAGAGCATCGTGTGGTTATTATACAAAGGACTCAAGAAGCACAAAAAAATAAAATCATTCAAAAATGGAAAGATATAACGGTTAGTAAATAAAATCTGATATAAAAGTATTGATAAATAATAAATTCTTAAATATTTTTACATTTTAGAGAATTAGTTCATTATTCTCTTCAAATTCTTTTGACATTTTCGAAGAAAAATTTATGCAAAAAAATCTCCTTGATTCTTTCTATTGCATGATAATTGACCTTTTTCATGACTCTGAACTATGGCGTAATGTTCTTGGAACAAATTTTACACAATTCAAAATATCAAAATTTGAATAACTAAACCTCAAAGATATATCTGAAATTAATAATTCAGTTAAAGATTCATTTGAAAATTTAAATCTCCAGAGTATTAATGAGTTGCAGAAACCCGATATTTCTATTGAATATTTTCCATCACTAAACTTAAAATTATCAGAGGGTGTTTATAGCGAACGAGTTAAAGGATCTATTATTGAAATTTTAAAATTGTGGTAAGATAACTAAATTGAAAAATGATAAAATATTTGTATTATATTTTGTTATTTAATTTCATTTAATTTAGGATAATCACATGGAAAAAGGTCGAAGAAATTGATGAAAAAGACTATGTTCATACATTTATCATTTCACCTTTAGAAAAACTACTTGGAATAAATTTATTACGATATGTTACAATTCATGGGTAAATAATAGTCTTAGTTTTGAAATATTTGTAATAATATATAATGACATTATTAAAATATTATTAGACCAGAACACCCAACATATTGCTCATATGAACATAAAAGTTTCTTTTTTAACTTTGATAATTTGGAAGCTTCTAGTTGCAAAGTTTTTGAGTCAGTTAATAATGAGGGTTCTAACAATCTGGAAATATATTCCAAAGGAATTATGTCAAAGAAAAAATATCGTAAAAAAGTTGACATTGCAATTTCGTATCGCGTTGAAAATATGATAAATGATAGAGATCAATATGGATATTTTTATCCTATTTTGGGTGAAGCAAAGCTTTCAAATATTAGCGCTGATAGTGATTATAACAAACTCAGTCGAGCATTAAATGACAATTATAATACAATCATCAATTATTATTCTAAGAAAGTAAAAGGAATTACGGATAATTTAGTAGATTTATTTAGTAATATCAGACTCGGTGGAATTCATGTGACAGGTGATCTTTAATATATTTTTCTTTGCGAAATTTATATTTACTTAAAAAAATTTCTTTTTTTAGCTGGGGAGATCTATCTTCTACAATATACAAGGTATCCAAATCAAAAATTTGGTGTTTTGGCTGATATTAGTTCTTCAAAGATTTCTTTAAAATTTGAAGATCAACAAGCTGGATATATGATAGATTTGTTGTATTGCGTAAAGGTTAAAAGTAATCTGTTATTGAATTCTATAATATACTTATATATTATATTGTTTAAACCAATTTAAAATTTTCTTAGATTATGGTGCAAGACTTTATTAAACAAATTCAAAAAATTGATAGAGAAATACAGAGGATAAATGAGAGTCAAAATGAAGAATTTGATAGCAAGGGTGAATTTTTATTAAATAATATTCTTACGACCCCAACCACACCTCCGGTTCACAAAAGTGATTAGATAAATATTCTATTTTCGATTAAATGCTTTGCATGTAGTACATTTGATTTTTTAAATATCTGATATATAAGGAGCTAATTAAATCATTAAATTAGTAATAAAAGTTTTCTAAATATAATTAATAAAGTTATATACAAACTGGGACTAAAAATTGGGAGGTTTCAATATGTTAAAAAAAAAAAGTGTTATTCAAAAAAAAAAAAATAAAATTTTTATATTTTTCAAGGCTTGATTTTTTAATACAAACCAACTAGTTAAACCAGCCAGTATAAATTATCTTGTAAAATTCAAAAGTGGTCAGACTACTCAACATCCCTAGTTATTACTGAAGATGTGAATATTATTTAAAATTTATACAGGTTTTAAAGTGATGTTGAATTTTTATTATTGTTGGGTTTGCTGATTGATAAAAATTTTCAATAATTATATGTTGTGGCTTTAATTAAAAATACAAAGATAACAAATATAATCTAGGATTTATACAGAAGATTGAAAATTTTAATTCTACCCGTGATTAAGTTATGTGCAATAAAAGAATTTGATTCGTAAAGAAGGATTAAAAAAAATGGATTACAAAAGTTTAAAATCTGTGAAGAGATTTCTATTTTTCAAAACTATGAAATAATTGCTCCTTTACATTTAACAATAAACTTTAAATGTATATTTTCAACTTATCGGTGACACTCCTATAGAATTTTACTATGACTCAAATTTGTTTGATAGCTAATTTTCTATCAAAGCAGAGTATGCAAAAATTATTATTATTCGAAAAGTAGATTTGTGAAGTTTCAAAATGTTATTTCTTTCGACCGTTACGAGAATACCATTGAAGCCGATAAAATCGAATATATAATGTATTATCCGGATGGATTATTTTATTGGAACTACATTAAAGAGGGGTTTAATCGTAAATCTGGAACATATATCAAATATTTTATTTGAACAAATACTTATATTTTTGTTAATTCTAAAAGTACAAATACCCTTGAGAGGTTAATGGTTTTTAATTAATTTGTTATAGTAATTGAGAATTAGGCATGTTTGTTAGTTCTATTACCTTTTATATGATACTTTTTTCAGTAAAAAATAAAGTATTTATATACATTTTTCTATCGTATTTATTTGAATGTTGGCTTGTGCGGGAGTCAATAGGAGGTTGAATCGAGTAATTTCTAAATGATCTTACCAAATCATGTTATTTTACATGTACCAAGTAGGGATCGAAAAGCAGAAACAGCTCCAAATTTCGAGTATGCTGAGCAATTTAATGTATGGTTGCAGCAGGCTGCTGAAAAAAGATATGCTAAAGCAAAGGAATTGTGTGATAAAATTACAGATAGTTAACTATTATTTAACTAATATTAATAGTCTCAATTTGAAAAATAAACTAGCTATTTAACTAATATTAATAGTCTCAATTTGAAAAATAACATTAAAAAGAAGGTCTGGGAAATATTTATTATTGATTATCATTACGATTAATATGTCCATTGTCATTACTTCCCGTAAAACATTTGTGTAGCGCTGTATACGTCTTAATTTATCGGTTTGTGCAGAGAAGAAACACTGTGTACATATTATAAAAAGCCATTGGTAATTTAGTGGTTTGCTTTAAATTTTCCAACAACCGAGTATACTTTCGAATCATTCTATTTACCAACCGAGTTAATTTACTAATTATATAATAAAATAATTTAAAAAAATTAGCATGGAAATCATAAAAACTAATCTTAAAAATTCTAATATAAAAGAGTTGAATTATTCGATATTCAACGCTCAGAAAAAGATTGGATCCAGTAAATTTTCAATTGTATACTCAGCTATTTTTAATGGAGAAACTTACACATTAAAAAGCTTTAGTCATAATCTATACTTGGATAAGAACAAGCTTAAACAAATTAATCGAAAGGTATTTATTCAGATTAAATTTTTATGCTGGAAACTAATAAATAGTCTAAATTATGTTTCAGCTTAAAACTCTTTATATTGTCGAACATCCTAATATAATTAAATTCTACAGAACTTCAGAACGTAAAGTCATCGATTGCTTAATTGATAAATTAAGTTTAACACACTTAACCAAACAATTAATTAAAAATCTTAGATCCAATAACGAGAAACTTTATAATAGTATTACAATTTGCAAATAATGAAAATTTACGCGATTATTTACAAAGTAAACAACAGAATGGTGTTTTTAAAAATTCATGAAAAGAAATAATTCAAATCACAAAAGAAATAATAATTGGATTAGATCATCTGCATGAAAAAGAAATCATTCATGAAAATCTAGTATGAGAGTTTAATTTTTTTAAATAATATTTATTTTTAAAAATTTTAAGTCATTCTTGGTTTAAAATATCACTAGCACCCTAAAAATATTTTTGGTAAACCCTTAATTGCTGATTTCGGAGATTTCAGAACAACAAATGATATGGCAGCTTATGTTGATCCACATTACTCATGTGGAAAAGAAGTTGAGCGGAATAAACAGTCTGATATTTATAGTCTGGGTGTGTTGCTATGGGAACTTACAAGTGGGAGACCCCCTTTTCGGGCCTAAATGATTATACAATTGCGATAAGAATTTTTCGCGGTGATCGAGAGGAAATAATTCCTGGCACACCACAAGAATATGTTGATATTTATAAGAATTGTTGGTCTCCTGAGCCGGAAAAACGTCCTAAGTTAAATGATATTTTGAGTAATCTTGATAGGTTATCAGCAGAAACATCTGTTGAATTTATAATCAACAAAATCAAATCTAATTAGCTTGTCATCTTTATATTTCTTTTTACCAAATTTATTTTTTCTCTTATTGACTCCTTCTCTAAACATTTAATATAATGGAAATAATTGATCTTACCATTTCTATACCAAATGAATAAATGTCAGATGCTTTAGTGTACCGTTGGTTAATCAAAACTTCTGGTGCAATGTAAGGTAAAATTCCATAAACTCCACAGGACACTGATTTTAATGCAATATTAGCAGTTATTGAAAGACCTAAATCAGCAATGTAAGCACTTTTTAAATTATTTAGAAGTATATTTCCACTATGTAAATCCCGATGAATAAGTTAGATCATGAGAATGAATTATCTGAAGATCTGATGCAATACATTGTAGCAGATTCAATTTATCTTTCCAATCTATTTTCGATATAGTATGTAAATTTTGTCGCAAACTGCCTTTTGGAGCATATTTCATGATGAGAACATTATTTCCAGTAGTTTTATCTTTTGATATACCAAAACATTTTAAAAAAGTTGGATCTTTAAGTCCGATCTCGTAATATGTTTTTAACTAATTAATAATAACATAAATAATTAGTAAAATATTTAATAAATATTACCTCGTTTATAAATTCCTCGAGATAATTATTTGATTCATGGAGCAATTTAAGCGCAACAGGTCTGATCAAAATTTGACTTTTATCAAACCACGTAGCTTCGTATACAGTTGCAAAACCACCTTTACCTATCTCTTTAATCTCCGTAAATTCATCATAAGGAATCCACGATAACTGATATTTATTTTCTGTCAATATTTTTTTCAAATTATCATCAATTTCAAGATTATGCTGCCAATCACATTTATTCGCTGCTAATATTTATTTATAAAATTAATCAATTATAGATTTTAAAAATTATAAAGTATTATAATAATGATAATACTTGAGATAATACCTGATATTAAATCTTTTTCCCTAATAGGTTATTTAAACATTTGAATTATTAAATATGTATATATAAACGTAACACGACCACAGATCTATCAAGATCAGGTGTAATCACTAATAAATTCTCTGTTTAAAATTATTAAACTTTATTTTTCGGATTCAATTACACCTAATCATATCATATAATTTGATTGTGGTGCGTCATAACTTAATTTAATTTAAAATTTACCTATGAAACCAGTATTTTGCTTTATGTAAATCCCTTGCTATTCCAAATCCATTTCGATAACATTCTGCAACATTTGTTATTCCACCAGGGTTACCCATCTCTTCAGATTTTTGATAATAAATAAATGCCTTATGTTCATCCTTTTCAACTCCAATTCCTGTTTCATAACATGCACCAAGTCTACACATTGCAGCAGCATCACCCATCTCTGCAGATTTTTGATAATGAATAAATGCCTTATGGTCATCCTTTTCAACTCCAATTCCTTTTTCATAACAATATCCAACCCCAAATAATCCATTATATTTCCCATCTCTGCAGATTTTTGATAATAAATACAGTGACTGCCATATGTTTTATCGCATAATTCATTAACTTTAAAAATTTATATCGCAGCAATTACAAATGATAGAACAATGATTTTATATTAATTTTAATCCCCAAAACCCAGAGAATTTTTTAAAAAAATTTGATGTCCGATAGATAATGCCAATTTTCTGTAAATTGCTAATTTATGTTTAATTTTACCTTACTGATAAGACATTATCTTTTTAAACAAAGCAGTTGCAGTAAGACTGATATCAGATTTCGATTCCTCTCGTTGAGACGAATCCAACAAGCCCAAAATCGTCAAGTTCGAGCTGGTGGTTGCGGAGAAATCGATTGCCGAAAGTCAATGTTACACATATGTAAATTAATTAAACCGTAATTTTACATTGATTTTCGGCAATCGATTTCTCCGCAACCACCAGCCCGAACTGTACGCTAAAATTTTTCAGGTATCATATAAACGGCACATCACTAGATAAACACATATTCTCTAATTTTCTCTGATTACACTTGTCTTTAGACGTAATATTAATATAACTTTTATTATGATATTAGGATGATCAATTTGATAGAGTTTAATCTTAATACCAAAATATCGTTATAATTTATATTAAAGAATTTGAAGAATTGATTCTAATCAAGTATTTATATACCTCGCGAGTGAGATTCTTAACTGTTTTATCGTCCATAGGTAAGTTTGTATTTAGAACTTTCAATGCAAACTTTTTGCCTTGAAAGTTTCCCGAGTACACATTTGCAGATCCACCTCGTCCAATAAGTTGAAGATCGCAGAATTGCGAATAATTGAAACTTCTTATGCCAAACTCTTCCAAGGCTATTTCTATCTTTTCAAAGTAATTAGATACTAGTTTGTCTAATTATTTAATTTCTATTTGCTATGTAAAAAATCAATTACATTAATGTGACAACTCACACGCTTTTTCTGACTTTTGCTCAAAATCAGTTTGATCAATAATTATCCCTCAGAATTTATGCTTTTAATTATGTCATTACTAACTTCGGATTTTGATGAGGATTGTTTATTTTTAATAAAAGTAACCGGTACATTTTCCGATAATTTATCAAGACCGAATAAATTTTATTAAGTGTTGGACGTTTGTTAGGTTCGAAATCCCAGCACTCTTTGTAAAGATCTACATAGTCGGAAGGTGTGCCAGGGATTATTTATCTCGTTTGCCTTGTAAAATATATAAACTTAAGGCAAATTTATTTAGAATGTTTGGAGTTCCGCTAGTAAGTTCCCAGAGTAATACTCCTATGCTATATATATCGGATTTCTCATTAGGTTTTATTACTTCGTGTTGAATAAATAACTGTGGATCAATGTATTCTATAATGCCCACAATATCACCACTAAAATTTGATGAGACTAAACTATCATTCGCTTACTACAATTCCTAAAAACTCATTGATATTAGGATGAGAATTAACCATATGTAATAATTTAAGCTAAAAGTTTTATTAGTTTTGGTTAGTAAAAAATCAGATGTCTAAACAGGTCAAACTTAGTATAAGTGCATATACAATTTATAGTGGATCAATTTGTTGAAAGGTAGTCTTTTATGCTAAATTTGATCTTTTGAAAGTTATAAAAATATCACCTCATTAACAATTTTTTTTATATCTGAATGAACTAATTTTTTAATTGCAATTATGGCTTCTCAATAAATGGCCGAATGAACAATTCCTGATCCACCTTTAATTTTGTGCATTTTTTAGTTCTTGAAAATTAAATAAATCACTCAATAGAATTTACCTTTTCCGATTTTCTTAACATCTTCAATTTCTGAGTAATCATAACTGATTGTTTTGAAAAATGAATAATTGAAAGTCATTATAAGTCATTTGAAAGCAGTCTACGATAAGTTCTTTAGTATATAGTTTATTTATACAAAAGAAAAAATCTTTAATTAATAAATGTGGCAGTTTAAAAAGAACAGATCAATTCGTTCATAATTGTAACGTTTAATAAAATCAATTTTACAGAAATTTATTACTGACTTTTTTTGGTGATAGAAGACTAAAGCTAATTATATTAAATTTGCAACCTTAAATTTCTGCATAATACTAAAAGGAAGAGTACTATGTTCAATATTTAAAATACATATATAATATAAAATTATTTATTTCAATTTAGATTATGCGGTTTTGGTGATTTAAACAATAGGAAAATCACTGAAATCACATAAACTGGTCTCTTTCAATTTTCGGATACTAAAATGAAATAGCAAGTATTTTACAATTATTGCATAGTTGCCTGACGATCGAAAGTTCGATTTACTCTCACTAATATAAATCGGATATTCTCATAGTAATTTGATAACTAATCAATGTCCGGAGGTTTAAGAGTTGAATCTGCAATTACCTTAATGATAGATTGATTGGAATGAATTGGTTCTAATAAAATAAGTTATAATTAAATTAATATTGCTTATTATGTAATGCATAAATACAGTAATGTTAAAATAAATACATTTAAGACTCTTTACTATTTCGGATGTATCAATAAATTTGCTATTAAATATATTTTGGTGCAATAATGATGAATTTAAGGTTGTCTTTTTGATAATACTATCAGCATCATTGAATTTCTTTTTTATATCAAGTTTCTTATCATCTATTAAATTTTCTGATTCTATAATTTTTATCCATTCTATGACTTTTGAATAAATATGTTTAGCAATAGGCCGATTTGGTGGATTTGAATCTATGCATTCTTTAGCAAGTTCAATGTAACAATCAGGAGTTCCTTGGCCAAATTCTGGTCGTAATCCTTGGCAAATTTCAACTGAAAGTTTAAGATTAAATGGACGACCATTAAAGGGTCTCTGCCCAGATGACAACTCTACCATAATAATACCTAAACCATAAATATCAGCCTCTGGTGTATATTGCTGGCCTGACAAAATTTCTGGAGCAACATATGGCAATATTCCATAAGCTCCTCCTTTTAAAATATGTTCATCTTGATTTCTAGATAATCCTAGATCTGCTATATAAGATTTTACATCTCCATCGGTATTTTCGTTTATTAAAATATTACCACTATGAAAGTCACCATGAATAAATTTTGCTTCATGAATTCGATATAAATCATATGAAATATCTGCAAGTTGCTTTAATTTCTTTTGCCATGTAAGTTTTCTAAAATCTTGTGTTAAAAAATCATGAAGATTTCCTCTGTTGGCAAATTGTAATACCATCATACATTGACCGGTCTTTGCGTCTTGAGTCAATCCGTATATTTCAAGTTCACTACCCTCTAATCTGCATGTCATGTGATTTTTAAACTTTAAAATAATCAAATATATAATTTTAAGTTTTTATACAATATATTTATATTTATAATCAAATCAATAGTTTAGTTTACCTCAGTTAAAAAACTGTCGGTGTTCGTTTGAGAAGCAGGCAACGTTTTAATTGCAACTTTACAAGGTGTTTTACGTGATCGTACATAGCCCTCGACTGTTCGCTTACCATCTAACCAATTTGCTGAATATACTGTGCCAAATCCTCCTTTACCAACAGTTATTATATTCCCTAGTTTGTCAAAAGGAATCCATTCGATCACTTTCTCGTATGCCGTAGCTTTAAGTTGAAATTCTTTGATGCAATCATTAATTCTCTTATCCGCACTTGTTGATTCTTGGATTATCTTTAGAGGATCACATAATTGACACCAGGCTGGATTGGTATTAAATCGAATACAATGTGCACATTCTCCATTGTCAGGACTTCTTTTGTCATTATAATAATCAAGTACAACCATATATTGATTGGTTTCTGTATTTTGAGTCATTCCGTATATTTCATATTTTCCTGATTGTATATAATTTTTAAACTTATATGTGTATTAATTACTTTAGTAATAATATTGTAATATTACGTGCAATAAGATAATAATATAGTAAATAGATTTAACTTACTTTTTCTATGGAGCTTGTTTTAGAATTGTACATTTTAATGATATTAACATATGATTTAGTGCGAGATTGTTTATATTTTCCGGTTTCACCTCTAATTGTTCGTTTACCATCCATCCAGGTTGACACATATACCTGTTCTGATTCTCCTGCAATTTCTTGCAAATTATTCAGTCTATCAAACGGAATCCATTCAATCACCTTCTTATATTCCGAAGATTCAAATTGAAATTTTTTGATGAAATTATCAATATATTTATTTCCGCTTGTCCATTCTTGAATAGCTTTCCAAGGATCACATGATTGACACCAAGCTTGGGAAGTGTTGGATTGTTTGCAATGTACACATTTTCCATTAGCATCGTTTCTGCTATCATTAAACTCATCTGGTACTACTATCATGTATTGATTTGTTTGTGTATTTTGAGTAATTCCATATATTATATTTCCTTTTACCTACACGTTATTTTTAATATGGTTAATAATCCTATGTAATAAGCTGAATGTAAAGTCAATAAATTTAGCCTACTTCGTTAAAATGACTGCTTATTTGAGAATAATGAAGTGTCTTGAGATTAACTCCACATGATTCTATACGTGACTGTGCATATTCTTTATGTTCGCCTTTAATTATTCGTATGCCATCCAACCAGGTAGCCATAAAGACTATTTCTGATTCATCTTCTCTAATCTCTTGCAAATCAATCAACTTATTAAATGGAATCCATTCAATCACCTTCTTATATTCTGTAGAATTAAATTGAAATTCTTTTATGAAATTATCAATATCATCATTTCCACTTTCCCATCCTTGAGTAGCTTTCCAAGGATCACAGGATTGACACCAAGCTGGTGAAGTGTTAAATTGTGTGCAATGTACACATTTTCCATTTTCGTCGTTTCTTCTTGAACTAAATTCATCCGGTACAACCATTATGTACTGATTTGTTACTGTATCCTGAGTAACTCCATATATAAAATTTCCTTCTAACTTCACATAATTTGTAAGCTTATTGAGTTTTACATATATTAATAGTACTGAAATATCAATATTTTGCAATAAGCTGAAAATAAAGTAAATTATAATTTAGCTTACTTCTTTTATAAAATAATCGCTTTTTTGAGAACCATGCAACATTTTGATGTTAACTCCGCATGATTTTTTACGTGACTGTGTATATTCTTTAAGTTCGCCTCTAATTATTCGTATGCCATCCAGCCAGTAGCCATAAAGATCATTTCTGATTCATCTTCTCTGATTTTTTGCAAGTTAATTAATCTATTAAATGGAATCCACTCAATCATCTTTTCATATTCCGTAACTTTTATTTGAAGTCCTCTGATACATTCATCAATATCTTCATTTCCGCTTGTCCACCCTTGAGTTGCTTTCTGAAGATCACATAATTGGCACCAGGCTGGAGAAATGTAAGGCCGCTTACATCTTGCGCATTTTCCGTAAAAATTATATCTTTATAATGAAATATAATGTTATTAAACTTTTATTAATCCTTGACATTATTTTGTTTTTAGACTTGCAAAAAAAAATAGTAAACCGCATACTAACCTTTAATTTAATTGATTAGTGATGTATGTAATAGTTTGATGATGAATGCTTGTAGAATGATACTTTACAAATAAATGTAAATGGGTTTTTCTACTTACTTACTATTTAGCATGATTAAAGAAACAAATAATATTTAAATGATAAACTTATTGAGGCGTTTATTTTATAAATAAGAATTTGTTTATACCCACAAGCTAATTTAGTTTTCAATGATTGAAAATATATTTAATAAATTCCTTATTAAGTGCTGGTTTTATAAATGAACCTTAATACTTACTCCCTTCGACATGTATTAATAATAAAACAAGATTAGTGATATAATTAATATATCTGATAGTAAATTTCAAATTTTATAATGATTATAAAATTTTACACTAACCTCCTAATGAATTTATTTGATCAGAAATAACACTTGTTTATTACAAATAAAAATAATATAGTTATTTTCGGGTCTTATGTAACAATCCGTGCTTTTTTTGTTTACTTATTGGCACGGGATTGTACGCCAGATCCATATAATAACTGACATATTATCGTTATACTTACTGGATAATAATCAAAGTTACTATTTTACACACGTAATTAAATATGGTCATGAAAATCTTAAGGCAAGACGTGACAAGCAAAAGGAGTGGAATTATTTTGTATATCAAAATGGTTCTGTAATAAGTGGCCTATTTAAATAATATTAAGAATTTGAACATAAAAATGAATAATCGGTAAAATTAAATAAATGCAAGAATAGATGGTGTCATTAACGTCCTTGTTAAAATCAGTTAAGTCTAGAGATGGGACACTGCGCAGGCGGAATTTTACGGAAGCCCGGAATTATTCGTAATGTCGCAGAATTTAACAATTTTGGCCCGCATTAGCCGTAATGCAGGCCCGTGCAGGCTGCGCAGCTGCGCAGTAGATTCGAAAAATCCTCGATTTTCCCATCTCTAGTTAAGTCTCTTTAATCAGACATTATAATATGATAAATATTATAAATATACTCACTTGAATAATGATCTGTGGAATATTCCTAAAAAAAATATCAAAGAATGCACCCCATATGATCGCAACCCCAAATATGTGTTTAAATATGTTAAGTGTATTGATTTGCTCGTATCTGTATAATTTCTTAGTAAACACTGGTGCATCTTTCAAAATTATCAAATATTCGTAATCAGTTGCTGCTAAAATAATGAGTATAGCTACTAAACTTTGAAATTTAAAAAACCATTCTTTAAAATTATTTCCAATAACAGGATCTTTAATTCCCTTGTATAAGGCATAAATGGCTATACAGAAGTTTATGAATAACGGAATACTCAAGAAGAGTACACTTTAAATCGTTTTTTTTTTTTTTTTTTGCAAGTGTTAAAAAATAAAGGTGACGATTTAATGTGGATGAACTATTACCAATAGAAACAATTGATCAGAAATACCTTGGCAAGTAAAGTTCCGGTACATCATTGGAATTGTGAGCTACAAAAAGAATCGAAAGAATAAAATTAGGGATAATTAATCCAAGCCTTAATATTGTAGAACTTATTGCCTCAAATTTTTTCGATTTTAACTTTTAAACAAAAAATTTGTTAATATTTCGATGAAAGCTCATAATAGAATATTTACTTAAAAAATTCACCTTATAACTAAGTATACGAGATAATAGGCATAATATTATATAAGTTAAAATCACGGAAACTATTTGAGTCCCATAACTATCCCATAGACCACCAGCTATGATACAAAAGTTAGTCTCACATTTCAACTCATCAACACTTTAGAGCAAACTATTAACTTACGCATGTTTTGAAAGCCATCTAAATCATTTGTCGTATTGGACGAAAAGGAAGTTATAAGCTTGTTTGTGATCATTTGCCCTAAATCTGATGCTGCATTTCTATCTATTCGGAGTTGAACGATGATGCTTTTATTAACAGTCTCAAATTTCGGACCCAAAGTTAATTTAGAGTTCTTGACTGGCACTTTATCTATAAGTTCTTGTTTTAGAGTGTCAAAGTAATTTAATCGTTCAGATTTATTAAAATTAAAGAATTTTTCGGAGGCATCTGGAATGAGTTGAATTATGCCTGTAACGTCCTCGTCTACAAGGAATTTGTGAAAATCATTGAGTTTTTTTTTTAAATGCGCATAAATATAATGTGTATGCATTACCTGGGTATTTAGCCCTAGATTCTAAATGATACATATAGCGTTATATTAAAATTTATTATCGATAATAAAAGACATTAAATGTTACCTGATTTAAGGTGCCAAACTCCACTTTTAATTTCTCTTAAAGGTTCATTATATTTTTTAATTCTGGCAAAATGATTATCCATTTTCACATAATATTTTTCGCCATACTCATTAAATGTGCTACTGATGATTCTTATATTGACAGTAATCCCATCTTCGCTAAGTTTACAAAACTCTGATGTTGCTGAAACACGCTGTCTAATGGTGTGATCAGAGTCTTTGTAGATAGTGATGTTGCCAGTTGACAAAACAACGGGCCGAATGAACTGGATGCTTATATTTGTCGTTGATGAATCGACACTAGAATTAATGGACGGAGTAACATTGGCAATCATCTGATTACCGTAAATATAATACTGTCCACCTAAGTAGATATAATAACAAATGTATGGAAAAGAAAGAGAGTGCTCATGAACAAGTATTATGAATACGTATTTATGTTCAAGATTTTAATTCCACAGATTAATAAATCATCTTTATACTCACCCACTAAATTAATGCGAATAAAATAATGAATGGTAAATAAGTAAGTATTTAGGAATTTATGAATAAGTATTTATGGATAAGTATTTGTGATCAAGATTTTAATTCTACCGATTAATAAATCATCTTTATACTCACGAGCTAAATTAATGCGAATAAAATGATGAATGATAAATAAGTAAGTATTTAGGAATTTATGAATAAGAAAGAGTATTTATTAATATGTATTTATGAATAAGAAAGAGTATTTATGAATAAGTGTTTATTTTATGATCGAGATTTTAATTCCACCAATTAATAAATCG
This sequence comes from Gigaspora rosea, assembly GCA_003550325.1. Taxonomy (NCBI): domain Eukaryota; kingdom Fungi; phylum Glomeromycota; class Glomeromycetes; order Diversisporales; family Gigasporaceae; genus Gigaspora; species Gigaspora rosea. The sequence goes on from QKWP01000551.1 coordinate 175,243, forward strand.
TCTTTATACTCACCCCCTAAATTAATGCGGATGAAATAATGAATGGTAAATAAGTAGGTATTTATGAATAAGAAAGAGTATTTATGAATAAGAAAAGAGTATCTATGAATAAGTATTTGTGATTAAGATTTTAATTCCACCAATTAATAAATAATCTTTATACTCACACCCTAAATTAATGCGAATGAAATAATGAGTGGTAAATAAGAAATATTAGAAATTTATAAATAAGAAAGAGTATTTATAAATAAGTTTTTGTAATCAAGATTTTTATTCCACCGATTAATAAATCATATTTATACTCACATACTAAATTAATGCGAATGAAATAATGGATGGTAAATAAGTAGGTATTTATGAATAAGAAAGAGTATTTATGAATAAGAAAAGAGTATCTATGAATAAGTATTTGTGATCAAAATTTTAATTCCACCAATTCATAAATCATCTTTATACTCACTCCCTAAATTAATGTGAATGAAATAATGAATGGTAAATAAGTAAGTATTTAGTAATTTATGAATAAGAAAGAGTATCTATGAATAAGTATTTGTGATCAAGATTTTAATTCCACCGATTAATAAATCATCTTTATACCCACCATCTATATTAATGTGAATGAAATAATGAATGGTAAATAAGTAAGCATTTAGAAATTTATGAATAAGAAAGAGTATTTATGAATAAGTAAAGTATTTATGAATAAGTATTTGTGATCAAGATTTTAATTCCACCGATTAATAAATCATCTTTATACTCACCATCTATATTAATGCGAATGAAATAATGAATAGTAAATAAGTAGGTATTTAGGAATTTATGAATGACAAAGAGTATTTATGAATATGTATTTATGAATAAGTATTTGTGATCAAGATTTTAATTCCACCCATCAATAAATCATCTTTATACTCACCCACTAAATTAATGCGAATAAAATAATGAATGGTAAATAAGTATTTAGAAATTTATGAATAAGTATTTATGGATAAGTATTTGTGATCAAGATTTTAATTCCACCGATCAATAAATCATCTTTATACTCACACCCTAAATTAATACGAATGAAATAATGAATAGTAAATAAGTATTTAGGAATTTATGAATAGCAAAGAGTATTTATGAATATGTATTTATGCATAAGTATTTGTGATCAAGATTTTAATTCCACCGATCAATAAATCATCTTTATACTCACCAACTATATTAATGCGAATGAAATAATGAATAGTAAATAAGTAGGTATTTAGGAATTTATGAATGACAAAGAGTATTTATGAATATGTATTTATGAATAAGTATTTGTGATCAAGATTTTAATTCCACCCACCATCTATATTAATGTGAATGAAATAATGAATGGTAAATAAGTAAGCATTTAGAAATTTATGAATAAGAAAGAGTATTTATGAATAAGTAGAGTATTTATGAATAAGTATTTGTGATCAAGATTTTAATTCCACCCGATTAATAAATAATCTTTATACTCACACCCTAAATTAATGCGAATGAAATAATGAATGGTAAATAAGTAAGCATTTAGTAATTTATGAATAAGAAAGAGTATTATGAATAAGTATTTGTGATCAAAATTCTATTTCCACTGATTAATAAATCATCTTTATACTCACTATCTAAATTAATGCGAATGAAAAATAACATATTTCAGTTGAAGTAGTGAAATCTAATTACATAAGAAATTAATTCAAGCATACCACCAGCGTCAGGTAACGGAACAGCAAGCAAAGACCAAGAAGTATTATTAATATTTGTATCTCGTAGAGAGAATAAAAAATCATTATTTTTTATACCATATGCACTAATACCAGTTGTATTAAAATACGTCAAATTAACTTTCGAATCATCTGAAATTTCATCATAAACGTCATAAATTTGAATAAAACAACTGGCATTATCTACAGCAGTAAATATGTAACCGCCGATAGGTGTTGAAGACAACACACTCCAGTGTACATCAGTTTCTTTGGGGGTTCGGAATAATTGAACGGAATTCATAAGTTTTTCCGAACAAAATATAATTTTTTCATAGTTCATTGTGTTGTTGTAGATGATGGAAACAATACAATAGTAACAAAATCCAAAATATGCATCACAATGAACTGCATTGATTTTCATATCAATTTTAGTTATTGGAAAGAGAAGAAAAGTAATAGCCTGGGAATTGTTGTAAGCTATAAAGGTGACATATAGCCCGCCAACTGGTTTCATAAAATCTGTTGCATCGCTTGAGTACCTGGCATACAATATTGCATAACCATTATCAACGGTGGCTAATGACGTAAATAGGGTAAGATTAACGAATATTATTTTGGCTTCGATAGAAATCATAGAATCATATTCGCCATTGTTCAATCTTAATAAATTCCCATTAACATCATCACTATAATTAATTATAATGATTGATTGATTATTGGTTGTTATCGTAAATATAAAAAAATCACAAATAAGATAATTGAGTGAAAACCTGTAAATCATTTCACATAAAAAGTGAAATGATTTACAGGTTTTACTTTTTCGTCACTCAATTATTGTCGCAGCTGATGCTGGAATTTGGAGTCTCGATTTTAAAATATAAGCCCTGCTAAAATCCACATGTGCTCTTTAATTATAGATCCTAACCCTAAATCCTAACCTATCTGCTGTATTAAAAAAAAAAAGGCTCCCCAAAAATTTTTTAAAATTTCATATCAAAATAGGTCCAAATTTCATCATCAGTCGTGACAATTATTATTAATGGGATTAAATTAATTACATTAAATATTGCGTACAGTTGATGAATTCGAAGTTGCCTTTTATATCAGGGACTGATCTAAGAAACCCCAGTTCCTTGTTTATGTTTATCTCAATTAAACTTTTCGGAGACCAAGTTTTGTTAGCGTCGTAATAAGATTGTCCTAAAGATCTTGAACTGATAATTTGTAAAATAATAAAAAACAATCTTAGTTCATTATTAATAATAATATGCAATATAAATAATTATCATCGGACCTTAATTTTTCGCCGTTCCAATTAATAACTGTTACCCAATCTTCATAATTTGAAGGATTTGTGGTATTAACATAACTCACTAATATAAATGGTTCTTTTAAGGGACGTATTGAAATAGGATTCATCATTTTTCCAGTAGATGCATCGTTAAATAAACAATAATTCACAACAGGATCAATATCTAAATATTTATTAATTTCAGTGACGGTTCTATTTAAATGGATAATTCTTATACGTAATATGGGTTCTAAACAATGGATAGTATTGTTTGTGTTTGGATCATCTCTGACAAGGTGGATTAGGGTTGTTCCGTTATCATAAAATTGAATATCAATTGCATAAGGTTGTGATTGGGGGAACGTAGTATTTTGTGTACTCTCTGTATAGGTAAAGTTTGTATATGTAGTAGCGCTTGGTGTAATGTGCAGGTTCGATTCCGTTGATATTGATATAATGAGAAAGCTAAAAAATATAAAGAATAGGCACGATATGATAAGGTTACAAGATGTTTTCATGATGAAACACTTAATAGAAAGTAGAAAGTAGGTAAAGATTTTTTTTTGCTTTATACCAGGAGCGGAGTATGAAATACGGAGTATATGGTTTTATGGCTAACGTGTGCATGCATTTGTACCTAAATTTACCGAGCTATAATATTCTCGGTCGGTTAAGCAGGAGGGACCATCCCAAATAAGGAAATGATTATCCCGATCATGCATATTGGTTTAGCCAATCATAAAAACAGTTACACGAATATCATGTGTCAATTAGCCAATCAAATCATAATCAAAAATTACAAAAAAAAGAGAAAAATAAGCGAAGTTAAATTAAATTTATATTCAAAACTCAAATTAATCACATTAAATAATATCGTAGATTAAGTAAAATATCTTTATTAGCTTGGGTATACGTTGACTAATTTACTAACTACCGTTTATTATACTTAAAAAATCCTAATAAAATATATATTCGTTTCTAAATTCGAACGACTATAACTGATATAATATAAAAAAAAAGTAGTTAGTTAAACTGTAATATACGTAGATCTTATTAAACTCTTTAAAGAGTTTATTCAATAAACAATAAAACAACATTTTGTTTTCTTATTGTTTCTAAATCGTTACTTTTATTACATCATTTTATCTTGTTTTTTTTTTGTTGCTCAAACATAAAATTTCGTCAATTTATCTTACATATAAACCTTTTTATATAGAACTTTGTTGACTAAATCTTCGTGGGATTCAAAGGGATTCAACCGATATTATTAAAGTACTGTATGAAAACTTCAAGTTTTCTTAGTGCACTAGAAAATGATGAGATAATCTACCCGAGTTTCCGAAAAAAGTATTGTAACACCTATAAAAAATTCCGAATCAATTGAATCCTTTGTGTAACAATTGGAAAACTCGGGGCATACTCGGGACGGTCCTGCTCGGTTATACTTTGGAGTGTCCGGTTATTTTGCCGGTGATCTCCTTGATCATGTTACTTCATTAAATAATCGGGGTCTTGAAATAATCACAAAAGCAATCCAAAATTATCACTACTAGATAATTTGCTTACATCACTATTCATTAGCTTCCGTTTTTTGGTTAATTGAGTTGGAGAAGTATTTCTTCTTTCATTGTTCTGGATATAAGAAAAAAACAGTTAATAAACTTTCATTAAGAAGCATATGGGTAATAAGCAATAAGGAAAGAACTTAGCATATTCCTTTTCCAGAATTGCAGACCTTGTTTAAAGAAACTTTTTTGGATTTGTGCGAATCATTTAAAAATATTTTTTATAATTGGCTTAAGTGTAACTAAATGGTCCTCACTATACTTTTTATGATTACCGACGAATCGCTTGTCGTCCTGGCGGCTGGCTCTCAAAATGATTGCTATAATAGTAAACGTAAGAATCTCTATAATAAGGAAAGATCGTAGTGACAACAGAAATTCGGTGAGTCGGTTGCTTCACAATCTAGGACGTCGTGTAACCTACGATCGGCTTAGTCGAATAGAGGCGTTTAGATTTGGCGAGTGGGATTATTGTCGTAGGTTTAACTTCTCTGACTTATACAAACAATACACTAACACTTATACTTTATATTCACTATATCAAACACACAAAACCACGGCTTGGATCTTCCTCTTGGATCTCAAACCGGAACACAAAACAACCACAGAATCTACAGTCCGTCGGGAAACTGGAAAACAACCACAACTATCTCCGGTACGTCGAGACAGTTGGAAAAATAACAACCACGGAAGTTCTCAGCATGTCGAGAATCAACTGGACAACAATCTTCTACGAAGTCACTTGAGCGAAGACCTTTCACTATGCCACTTAGTGATCGATCTGGGTTTGGGTTATTTATTAGAGCGGTATTTATTTGGTCTTAAGGGTTTATGGGTCAAGAGGTATTAATAATTAGGGAACGATAATTGTGAGCAGCACGAAACTTATTTTACTTGGGGCCTTCGCAGCCTTTATTTATAATAAAAGATTCAATATTACAATAAATTCAATAAATCTAGCAAATGAGACATATCTAATAAATGCGACATATGCGACATATGCGATATATGCGATATATGCGACATATGCGACATATGCGACATATTAGATAAATCGGATAAATGCGATAAATTGCACTTGACCCCGTGGTCTTGGTCATACTTTGGCCGCAGTAGATGAGTCGGTTTCCGGGGCTCACAGTAGCAAATTTCTTTCCCAAAATTGCAGACCTTATTTTAAAAAAAAACTTTTTCGGATTCATGTGAACCATCTAAAAATATCCAAATTGCTACCGATCATCTGCAGACAAGGTCCCAAAAATTTTATAAATTTTGCTACTTTGTCGAGCATATTGCCATACAAATGATTAGTACACAACGCATAGTACATATGCATATATACACATTTTTAGCCAATATATAAATATTTTTATAATTAACTTTGACTTAAGTGTAATTAGGTTGACTCACTTTATACCATTTATGATTACCGACGAATCACTTGTCGTCCTGGCGGCTGGCTCTCGAAATAATCACAAAGGCAATCCAAAATTATTACTACTAAATGATATACTTACATTACTACTTATCGGCATCTGTTTTTTAGTTGATCGAATTGGAGGTGTGTTTTCTTTTCAACGCGCTAGATATAATTTAAAAAAAAAATCAATGAACGTTCATTAACAAATGAACCTTTATAATAAGAAAGTACGTAGCAAATTCTTCTTCCAGGACGAGTTACTTTGCTTAGCTCCTAAAATAATAATGCAATCCTAATTACTATAAAATATACATACATTGTTTTGATGCGTATTTTTTTTGTTATTCATACTGCGGGTTTTTGCCATATTTGCTTAACTTTTAAAAAGAAAACGAAGAGTAAAGTTCTGATGGTGATGAAAGTAAAGACAATAATGACGAATAAGAATTTAAATTTATGGTAAGTGTTAAAAGTAACGATGAGTAAAATTACAATAGAAAAGATGAGAATAAAAATAATCATGGTATTTATTGTGAAAAATTGTTGGCCAATTAAAATTTGTTTATCTGCATAACAAAAAAATATACAGTATGAGTTAATCAAAAAAAAAAAAAAAATACACGGCAGATCCACAGTTTTGATTGGCTTTCTAATAAACAGATAAACAAAAAAACCAAATCTGTGTACCCACGTGATATTTTTGTATAAATTGCAAGTTCTGATCAGGTTTAATGAAATTAGGGATGTTAAACTGGTTAAATTTATTATATAAACTAACTAGTTAAACCAGCTAGTCACGTATAAATTGTATTGTAAAATTTATCAGAAATTGCAGGATCAGGTGTAACATGTAAATCAATTTTGTTATTTTGTGTAACAAACCAATTTTTACTAGTGTTTTAAGCTGGCTGAAGCAGCCACGGCTAAGCCGGCTTAGGGTGTTCTCAAGTATCTCAATCAATTGATTTAATAATGATCGTGATGATGCTCAAGCATCAACATCAATGATGATATTAATAGAATTAAATGCTTGAGCATACTCTTTTTCTTTTGATCGTGATCTTCACTATTCTACCAAAAACAACTAAACATCCAATAAAAAAATTCTATTCAACTGACTGTCGAAGCTTAAACTTTAGTTGCATCAGAATAAACATTTAAAAAATAAAAAAATTAAAATTTTTGTTGCAACAGCAACAGAATCAATTTATCGAATCGTTAGCGAAAGTTGCTTTACAGCAACAAGAAGTAATAATTTTTTTATGTTATTATTATTATTTAAAAAATATGTTGTATTTATTATGTTCGTATTAAGGTATCGATCATTTTGTTTTAAAAGCTTCGAGCATTATCAATAAAATGGTTATTTTTTTGGATCGGATTGAAACTTGGTGAGAATTTATTGCTTATTATTATGATTGAATATAAAGTAATGCTTGAGCGACCTTTATCAATGACAAATTTTTGACGAAAAAAGGTGGTTTGTATCTCACTGATTCGTTCATCGCAATGATAACTCACTTGATTCATTTATTCGATTTCCGACTAATTAAAAATTTACTTCCGATCCATTGAGTAAGGTGCTTGAGAACACCCTTAGTCGATTAAGCCAGCCAATATAAATCTGTCGGCTGGCTAATGCGGCTAAGAGTTCACCAATCACATAATAAGTATTTTTTTATATGAACCAAAATTTAAAGTTGAATGCATCGGAGCTAGGCCGGCATTAAGCAATAATGCTAGCCAACATATTATAACAAAATTAACGTTTGGACAATTTAACTTAGTACATAAGTTACTGTTTATTGGTAATTTCAAGGAATTTTGGACAAAATTTGTCAATTTCGATCATTGCAATCTGGAATTTTGGTCAGTTTGTGAATTTTGGTTGCGTGACTAACTTATTCTTTAACCAGCCACTATTAGCCGCTTAGCCGATGTTTTTGGTCGGTTGGCTTAGCCAGCCAACTAAAATCATACGGCTTAAATCACTAATTTTTACTAAAAAGGTTACACAATGTAAATCAATATACCGTATTGGCGAATAGTATGCCACTCTAAAAAATTCGCTGCCCAATAAAATTTCGAGATCAAGTGTAACGTGGCACGATCAGGAAAATTCAAAACAAACGGTCATTTAGTCATAAATCACTTATAACTCAAAATTTAGTCTATGAAACTGTCTTCTGCGCATTAACAAAAAGTTTCTTGCGAAACTTTTTATTTAAGCGAAATTTTTTAGACTGGTGACACTTGATCCTTAGTATTGGCGCGTAATAACGTACATGGGAGTTATTTCGAAACTCCCATTTTTTTGTAAATTGTTTTTTTGACTCAAATAACGGCATGCGCATCCCAAAATAACGCGCCCCCTTAAATGTGTCATATTACATGTTTGATCGAATTTTCAATATTAAACGTAGGGCTTCCTCTTGTAACCAAAATTTGTCAAAACGATTCGAATCACTGCGCGCGTCCCGAAATAACGCGCAGGGTCTCGAAATAACGTGCAGATGCGCGTTATTTCGCGCCATACGGTATGTAAATAAATATACGTATTTTTTATCATCTATTTCTTATCGGGGGGGTTTTTTTTATAGCCCGTAAAGAAAAAATACCGATAAATTAATACGAACAACATAACCCTATTTTATTCACCTATTGCCACCACAGTAGCCAGAAAGTATATGATAAAATTATTCACAGTAAATACTATAAAAGTAACGATAATTCTAATATAAAATCAACAAAACCCTATCTAGTTCACCCATTTCACAACAGTTTCCAATTTCCATAGAAAACACGATATATCGAACTAAAACCAATCCAATATATCTATTTAACCACAACAGCCGGAAAGTATGGCATGATAGATCCAATACAAACCAACATAACCCTATTTAATTCACTTATTCAACCATAGCAGCTAGAATACACTGCAATTCATATTTTCACAGAAAACTACATAGAAACCGATGGATTCAACATATCTAATTTACTTATTTCGCTACATTAGTCATTAAGTTCATGTCAGAATTTTTTTACAGTAATCAGCAAGCTGCTCTTTTTATAAAATCTAGTTATTATATAGAATTAAATATAAAATTACATATGTTAATTTTATTATTATTTAATATAGAATTTATATAAAAATTTATTTAAACTTATATAAATATACTTTTATAAAAAAAGATTATATAAACGTAATTTATTTATAAATATACTTTTATAAAAAAAGATTATATAAACGTAATTTATTTATAAATTTTATGTATTATAATAAGTAACTTTTATATGCTACAATATCCAAATAAATTTTTTACATAAATTTTATATATTAATGGATAGAAGCACACTGTACTACCGGTAGTACATTGTACTACATTGTGACAGTTTTTGAAAGCAAATAACTACTATTTTAAAATATTAAATATCTTTTTAAATAATTTTTAAAAATAGCTTAAGTCTATGCAATTACGTAATTAAAATTTTAATGGATCTAAATATTTTTTAAAATTTTATAAAAACTTTTTTTTTATCTAGAATTTTTTTAAAAACCTAGTTTTTATATAGTAAATTTAAAGTTTTTTAAAAAATTGCTAATAACTTTTGATTTATTTATCTGGTTTGAATAATTTAACTGCCAAAATGTTCATCTTAATGGGGTGATTCTAACAAGCTCAAAATTATTAAAATCCAATTACAGAATTTTAAAATAATTTAAATTATAGTAATTAAATTATTTAAAATAGATTATAGATTAATATTAAAAATATCTAAAAACACTATTAAAACAGTATAAAATTTAAATTATCTCAAGATATTGTAATTAGATTTTAATGATTTTAGGTTTGTTAGAATCATTTTATTATAATAAACATTTTGGTAATTAAACTATTTAAAATAAATTAATCTATTAAAAGTTATTAGCAATTTTTTTTAAAAATACATATAATTTACTATATAAAAAATATAGGTTATTTTTAAAAATTTAAACTTATAATACTCAAAAATATATTAGTTTAAATATTAAAATTTTAATTAATTTTAATAAATTATAAAGTTTTTTACAACTATTATTAAAATTTAAAACAAATTAGTTAATAAAAAATTTTTTAAAATTTTCTTAAACTCTAATAAACTTATAGTTACTTTTTATAGTAATTATTTGCAATTAAAAGCTTATAAGAACAAATTATATTTTTACAATATAAATAATAATAATTTTTAATAATAATAAAATTTGAATATTTTTTTATATAATAAAACTTTTAAATTATAAAATTTTTTAATAATTTATAATATATGAGATTTTAAAAAGTGTACTATAGGTAGTACATTAAAAATTTAAAAAACAAGGCTTAATAAAAAAAAGTTATTTTTTAATAAATTATTTATTAATTTTAAAATAAATTTAATAAAAATAAACTAGAATATTAAATATATATTTTAGTTAAAATTATTTAAATTTATAATTTTTTAGATTTTTTATGAGTTTTTAAAAGTGTACTACTAGTAGTACAAAAGGCGTGCTGCTATCCATTAATAAATTGGCGACTAATATTTCCACACCCTTTTTTTGATATTTCCACCCGTGTAGATCACTTTTTTTTAAAACTTTAATCGAAGGTATCTCGACGATAAATGCAATGAATATTTTTTTTTAATTAGAATTTTACAAGTATACAGAATTCAAATAAAAAAAAATCCATCGAATTTGGTCAGGTGGTTATCGAGATACCTTCAATCAAAGTTAGAGAAAATTTTGCCGCGGTTATTATTTTGATAGAGGTTAGATTTTTTTAAAAAAAACTTTGACCGAAGATATCTCGACGACCAGCTGACCAAATTCGATGAATTTTTTTTTTTTTTTTTTTTTTTTTTTTTTTTTTTTTTTTGAATTCAGCATATTTGTAGAATTCTAATAAAAAAATTCATTGCATTTGATAAGGTTGTCGTCGATACCTTCGATTAAAGTTTTAAAAAAAAGTGATCAACACGGGTGTGTAAATATCAAAAAAAGGGTGTGGAAATATCAGTCGCCTAATAAGTTTTATATATTAATAAATTTTATATATTATAATTATATAACTTTTATATATGGTAAAATTTAGATATATTAACTAATATATTTAATATTTTTAACTATTCGTCCGTTTTTTTTTTTCGCTTACTAAAGAGCAAGAACAAGACCAAGACCAAGAGCAAGAGAGTAGACTATACAAAACGCTTTTAATTTCGTGATACGTCAGAGTGACCTTTTGGGCCATTTTTTCGCTTAAAAGGTCAAGTTTGGCAAATTTGGCAAAACAACGCTTCACAGTTTCATTGTTTTTAGTGCGTTAAAATCATAGACCAATCAGGTAATATTAAAGAACGATTTTAAGAACGGATACACTTGTATCATCTTTAATCGGCAATCCGTATTCATACATTAATTGTATTATTAATACATGCATAAATAAATAACTTTACCGAATCATAAAAGTTACCTAGCCTAGGATATTATGATTAAAAATCCAGATACTGTCACCAGTTTTTATTCTAATAGCAGTACTCGTCAAAACACACTGAAGCCTTTTATGCTCTTAATTTAATATGTTCGGAATTTTTTAGCCTAGTTAAAAAAATAATTTCGTATTAACATATACATAAATTCTTATATTTTTTTTTTATATGATGATATACGTTTTTATATTTTTTCCAGAACACGCAGTTCAGATAGTGCAATACATAAAATTTTTTCACGAAATCTTCTCCGTTTAGTCAAAAATGAAATGTGGCGGGTCATGAGCAAGGCTCAAAACCATTAAGATTACAGGCACATGCCCAAATAAATTCTTAATTGGCAATGATTGAGCTAGATTGCTGAAAAAGATTGAAGGGTTTGACATATTACGTGAAAATATAGCATTATCGTCATACAGAATGTTCATATTAGAATGTTCATATTAGAAATGCGTGTTTTAGCCATAAAAATAGAATATTCTATATGTCTTGTATAATTAATTGTAAAATATATTACTGCTATAATTTATTTATCAGAAAATAGGTTCTCTTTTACCGTACTATTTGCAAAAATGAAAGTTAACCTTTTCTTGCTATTCTTGACTATTTTAGCTACTATTACATTGGCAGTTCCTTTTGAAAATTTGGAGGAACGTGCTTGTAAATAGTTTTGTTATTATTATAATTTTCATGTTCCATTAGAAAATTTTGCTTGTTCCAGTCCATTGGTCCATTGGTCCATTGCTTTATTTTGTGACCAAATGCTCCATTTGCCAACATTGATTATATTGATTTTATTACTTTTAAATAGGCACTCCTCAAAAACTATGCTATGGCAGTTACTATTACTGCAAATTCACAAATCTTACCTACTGCCTCTACTATCCATGTAAATACACCAACATGAATTGCGTATCATCCTGCACTGCAGATCATCCATATAAGAAATCTGGCATCTGTACTTGCTTAGGGGCATAGATGATGAATTACTTTTTCCAGTAATTTTTTGTTTTTACAAATAATATATTTTCTTTTTATATAATTATTGATTAATTTTTTTATTTGTAATAGAATTTCTCAAAACTTTACTAGTTTGTAATGAAAGCGCTAGTATAATATTTTTTCTTTTTATTTCATATTATAAATTATTTGTTATTGTATTGACTTTCTAGTGTATCAAAGAAAAATTTTTAGTTTGATAATAACCGAACTAATCGATAAGCTCATGTGATTTTATTGGATAACGTTGCTAGTGAAAATTTTCCAAAAGTGCATTTATAGGATATTTATTTATGGCAATTCTCTTGAGTTATTCAACATTGAAAACTAGTTTTAAGTCATTGTTTAGTCTATTTTTATTTACTTATTTTGTCATTTGAATAAAATTATTAAATTAATTTTATTTAGTCTATTTTTATTTACTTATTTTATCATTTGAATAAAATTATTAAATTAAGTTTATTTATTTATTATTTGTTTTTTGCCTTATATATAAACAATCATTAATAGATGATTTAATATACAGAATTAAAATTAATTAACTTCTATAATGATAACAAAGAGTCAAATTTTAAACATATTAGTTTTAATTATAAATAATAAAAAATACTGTTAGTATTAATATGCTGATTTCAAAGTAGTATATTCTCAGATAGCTGTTCTAAATTAAAACTTTTTTTTTTGGTATTAAGTTAATGTCTTTGGCCTAGTAACTTTTTATTAAATAAATAGTTTAATTATATTAGCAAAATATATATATATAAATCTAATTTAGTTAAAAATAAGTATTTAAATATTTATTTATTTTATCTAAATATTTATTTTTATATTTTTTTTTTTGGGGTTAAGGTGAGGTTTTGCCTTTATCTTTATTAATAAAATGTGTAAGATTCCTCATGGGGTTTCTTAAATTACAATTATTAAATATACAAGACTTAAGACTCAGACTATAGATAGAAGTTTCTAGCTAATTTATCTGCAACCTAAACCTACTAGAGTGGTTAAAACTCACCTAGATTTGAATGTGAAGAATAGAGTTAGTTGAAAAGCTATATTTTATCCAGTTATGTGACCAGATGTCTATTTTCCTGAGTGCTAAGCCTAAGGGTGGACATGTGCTATTGTTATTTTCATGTTGTTGGTCTGGTAAGCCACAAATGCAGCTGTATGTATATATATTCTATTGTGTCGAGAAGTATGTAAATGTTTGGTGGGTGTAGAATGGGGTTGAGGTAGGGCTTGTGTAGATTTCCAACATGCTAAGTTTATACAGTATGGTTTCCATAATTGTTCATGGATTCTTTGTGAAATAAGTAGAAGAAGCTTAATAGTAGTGTTGGATGCATTTTTGTAAGAAGTATATTGGGATATAATATTGATAAGA